>MU825877.1:3159391-3496255 GCA_029204205.1 Desmophyllum pertusum
TTCCTTCCAGTAGCCATTTTGAATCCCGAAACCGCTGGTCAAGTGTAGCGAAGACGACCATATTGAATCCTGGAACCGCTGGTCAAGTGTAGCGAAGACGACAAAATACTCCACGATTCGTGGAGTATTTCACAGCGTGTCCAGGGTCTTCTCCGCGCCCAGCCGCCATCTTGAAAGCGGAGTAGACCCTGGGAACGAGGTTGGCGTTACATGTAGTTGTCGATTTCAGTTGAAACCCGTTCTGACTTAATTAAATTCCACAAGAAGCTACAAGACAAGAATTAACGCATTTGGTTCGCTGTTCAGTTCAAAACTAATGGTTAAACAAGACTTTTTTGCGGAACGTACTTGAAGCCTGCTCTTTTGAACGAAAATGGAAACAGAGAATCTTCTCATCAAACACGTCCAAAGTACGGCTTAACTAAACAAACATGGCGTGCTGGTCATCTTTCAATGAGTTGCAATTATCGCGTACAGGACTATAGCCCTTTTCTTTGACACAACAACAGAAAGGTTAGAGGTTTTATGTTAAATTAGTTGTAGGTTTGACGTGTAAAACTGCGAAACAATTAAAGTTTTGCGTGTATGTGCACATTGAACTAATTAAGAAGACTTTTCGATATGCGTTGAATCAGCGCATTTTATCCAACTTTAAAATTTGATTACATCGCGCTGAATCATTTCCCCAAAAAATCATTTGGGAATCGAAAAGAAGAACCCTTCGCCTTCCAAAAGCCAGATTTTAGATGAATTATTTTGTGTAGCACATACTTAAATAATAGGTTAGTTTTGACCTATTTTTAATCGAGTTAAAAGTAGGTCGGACAAATTTAATTATAATTTGTTAATAAAAATGCCAGAATGGCTCAAATGGCTATCAACATATCTTTCGATATCGATCTTCAAGATGTGGTAGTTTTTATTGTTCTGGAATGTTTTTATTTTGTTACGCGAAGCTTCGAGATTTGCCTTAAATTTTGAGCTCCAAAAGCGGAATTTTGACCGAATTCGGTTATTATCGATTTTCTCGAAAATAAATCGATATTCAGCCAAACAAAGTATGCAGTGATTTGTTTCATATTAAGGTCTACCTAACATGAGAATATGAGCAGAATTGATTTTTCGGCTGTGGCCACCAAATGTCTGACCGTTGGTAACATTCGCTCTTAAGTCCTTCGTCTTCTTCCTCCAAGATTACAGTCAAGCCTTCAGAAGTACGGTACGTCTTCACACATCCATGAACAGCGTCGTTTGTGGAAAATTCTAGAATTTGTCATGAATATGGATTAGAAAACTCAAGCCAATTGCTGACAACTACGCAACACATTTTGCACGATTTTTGCATGCACACAGTTCATCCAGCGAATCACGAATCGTGAAAACAGACTTGCCATCGTATGTGCTAATTACATCTTCTTTTGTTCAGAAATGAGATAAAGTTAGCGAAATATTTGGGTGAAAAATGTTTCTGACAGGAGAAAGAATAATATTTTGCAAGACAAAATTAGATGTTTATCATTTTCTAAAAGGATTAAGAAAAACAGCGTCGCAAGTTGTAGATTTGTTTCCGTTTTTTTTTTTCAACTGAAGCAGTTCAAAAGGATTTGCTTAATTTATTACCATGCATAAAATTAGATGCGTAGTTTCTTGGTGTTGCGGATGTTGCGATCACCAAGTGACGTAAAACAAAAGATTCAAAAGACAACAAACAATACCTCGTGCCCGTCCCTAAAATTATTGTAAAGATTCCCGAAGATCGCCCGAGGACCTCCGAATATTACAAAGTTGACACGAAGTCTTCCGACGATTTCCGAGATGATCCGTACCCTTCCAAATATGACCCGAAGGTTTCCAAGATCACCCGAGGCCCTACGAAGATTTTAGAGCGTGATCGCCGACGGCAAATTATTTCCAATCTCCCAAAGATCACTAGCCTGCGTGCAGACGTCTCTTATTTCCTTGCATGCAAGCTAAAAGATCACTCGATATCATTATCATACTAATTTAGTTTAAATTAAGGATTATTATTATTCCACTATGTCATTTCACATAAACAGTCAAGAAAACGCGCAAAATATATACACCTTATTAGATGGTTTAACATATAATAAATAAACTTGAAACAAATACTCCATTCTGATTGGCTAAGAGCAGTGTAGTTCAAGTGTAACACCAGTGCAAAAAGTGTAACACCAGTGCAAATTAAATTGTGCAAATTCAGTGCAAATTCAGTACGAAGAACCACGAAGATCCCTAACGGCTGCCGACGGTCATACGACGTATGCCGAAATATTTCGAAATATTTCGAAGGGCAAGGGCTCCTCTGTCTAAGCAATCGTATTAGTAAAGAAAAATCGCATTTTTTCAAGTGTATTATTAACAAGTAATCACATGATTTACTCGTGCAATTTGGAATAAATAAGCACTTGTAATTGTTTCAAGACTACAAATTGCACTCGCCCTATGGGCTTATGCAATTTTGTTAGTCTGAAACATTTACTTGTACTTATTTATTCCAAATTACACTTAAAATAAATACTAATATGCGCTGATATTTTGCGAGTTGCATAGTATTGTTACGAGCCCCGTAAGGGTGAGTAAAAATGGGAAAAATGAACAACTGAATGTCCGCGCGTATTATATGTTAAACTATCAAATAAGGGATTTATTATTCCACTGCAAAATTTCCCTGCTAGGTCCTGCTGTTGCCTTCTATTTTTCAGTAAAAGTGTTGAAATACTCTACAGTGTAATGCACTCTCTTATTATATGGCAAACTGGTCCACGACGAAAAGGAGCATTCTGATTGGTTCCCTGAGCGGTCCGAATTTTGCAATACGGACCGCTAAGATGGACCGCTAACAAACTCATTTCGCCGAATTCCTTTTATGAAACATTGAACAAAGGAAAACTGTTTTCTATTAAGTATAAATTTTTCCTTATGTCTGGCGGACAATTTTGGGCTTTTTTGGCTAAACGTTTTGCAAAGTGGCCTGAAAAATACAAGAATATGCTTAGCTTTGGCGCGCGCGCGTTTGCCGAGAATGGTTGAATTGCATTAATTTATCAACAATTTTTTTAAAAAGCCATTATAAAAAAACTGTATTGAACTAGCTTGTTCGGTCCGTATTGGAAAATATTGGTCTCGTTATTTTTTTGCAAGTTTATGTTCGGCTCGGTCCATAAACTTGCAAAACAAGAACTCGACCAATATTTTCCCAATACGGACTGAACAAGCTAGTTCAATAACATCTATATCTTATATGTTAAACCATTCAATAAGGTGTGTACATGTATATCATGTGTCTGACCAATTAGAGCGCGTGCAAAATTCAGTCTATGGGGCTGATTTAGTCTGAAGTGTTAGATGTCTCGTCGCCCCAACCCCCCTCAGACTATGACTAGATAATTACCTGTGAAATCCTTTAACGAAACTTCAGGTGAAAGGAGAGGGGAGGGGAGGGGAGGGGAGGGGAGGGGAGGGGAGGAGATAAGGATTTGATGGTATGCTGTCATTATTTAGTTAAAAATAAAACTCACCTCTACTGATTTAAAACAAGAGTAATCATTAAATCAGCTGAGCCTCATTCCATCATCCGTAACATCATGACACTATACTGCAACTAAGTGCTTGAGATTAAATAGACCAATACATTTGAGGCCCTGCATTATAAGCAAAAACAAATTAAATTAAAATAGATGACCAAAATAAGTTTAATTCTTATATTTATCTGCACATGTCAAACAGTGTCATGATCTCATTTAACAACTAAAATTGATGTCACAATATTCCTCAAACCTTACAGAACCTGCCTGCAATGGCCTGTGCTAAGCCATAGCGGCCCAAACTTACAGAGAGCTTATCCCAGTTTCTGTAAGTTACTCCCCTACAAACTGCTGCAAACTTGCTGTTGAGATACTCTCCCAAAACGTTGCATAGATCTATTAAAAACACACACCCCTTTTGAAAAAAAAAAAATTACAGTTAAACTCATCGCCAATAGATGAGCTTGTGGAAGGTGCCTCGATATGCTGGAGCCAGGCATGAGTCAAGCATAGCGTGCAGGTACATCCATGGCAACCCTGAGAGCGGCAACCACCAGGCACTGTCACACTGATAGAATCAGTGGAGAGAATAAATTACCAACCCAAATACTTACCAAGACAAAGAAGGTGAGGGAGGAGTGGGAGCAGCAAAGCACATGGCAAGCGGCGAAGCTAAACACAGTTACTGCACTTCCACACGAAGCTGGAACACAAAACACATGACGCCCTGCAAACCCCCGTTTATGCAAACCTGTGTGCATGGCCACCGGGGAGAGCCACTAACCACCATTGACTCGAGTCTCATCCTCTTCGCCCCTAGTGAGGCATTAGGCCGCATTGGCTCAATTTTAACTTAGCCTAAATTCCATTTAAAATAAATTCCACATTAGAATAACTTAACGTCGGACCCCATCTCCCTATACAGGTTTGAATGTACAGGTAATCCTGAAATTCAGACAACACTCTTCAGGGGGAAAGGGGAAGATGAGGTTGTGTACATGTAAAACTGAAGAGTGTCTTTTAACTTTTTTATTGCAAATAATAATGGTTCTAGTCCATCGCAGGTTACCCCCAGCATTCTATCAGGATGTCCTAACAGTTTGTTGGTATCCATTTATACTCCGACAAGAGTAAAGTGTCTCAGTCAGAGCTTCATCCAAGTCCGCCCATGAAATGAGTCTGCTGAGCCCCTATAAACAATAACTTACTTTGTCGCTGAACCATTATTGTAAGCACACAGAACAGCATCCTGTCTCCAACAAGGTACTATTGTCAGTGATACCTAGGAGAGATACACATCTTGTACATGTATCTGCTCCATCACCACGGTTGTACCGAGTTTCCCCGTGGAAATGAAGGTCCCAATTGTGACGCTCCTAATTCTCCAGACTGCAAAATTAATTCGATCTCCTTGGCAGTGAAACCTCTCAAAGATTCTCCTAAAAGGGAAAGTGTATAGCCTCATCAGTTCCGTGCATGCTAATATGATCCTGTTAGGATCCTAATAAGATATTATTATGATAATATTAAGATATTATTATGATCCTGATATATACAGTTAAATCATGTGAATTTCATAAGATCCTGATAGGATCCTAATAGGATTCTAATAAGGTGCTAATAATATCTTAATAAGATCCTGTTGAGATCCTAATAAGATCCTTTCCTATTATCCTAATTTAGGACATTTTACGTATTCCCATTGCAACATAATTTATTTCACCAAAAGCAAAGAAGCACAAACTAGGAAACAATATATTGCTTAAAGATGGTTTACAATCCGTACTGCGCAGCCTCAGGGTTCATTTTTTAATTTATACTTTTGTTTTGAATTTTTTGATATGTTACACTTCGGTAATAGCACACATGGAGTAAAATTATTGTAAGTTTTTGAGTCCACCGTTGCAACCGTTACGATTAGGAATGCTTGATGAACTGAAACGTGGGTTTCAGAAAACGTTCAGGCTCTTCTACTCGTTTTCATTGTTTGGCAAGGATTTCTGGCATTAATAATGAAGAGGATGGTAGGTTTGTACCGGAATTTTTATTTTGGTTTGCAAACATTCGTGCGAGGCTCACAAACATTGCAGGGCTGAGCTGTAAATCACCTTTAAATATTTAAGATTGATTTATCATGTTGAACTTTGCCAGATGGGGCTTGGGGGTGTACATGTATGTTATACTTACAAAGTCAGTGGAAAATCCGAAGCCACACAATAAGACCTATTAAGATCCTGATAGGATCCTAATAAGGTCATTACACTTAAGCCTAACTCTCAATTTATGCATGGCCATTGTCCAGCAGACTTTTTCACTTCTATCCATCGATCAGGAAAAGTCAGAACTACTTGTTGTCTAGAAAAATTGTAACACTTTGCCATGAAATGATATATGTTTGATCTGGAATAACATGCTTATTTACAAACATGTAAATAACTAGCGGACTATACAGGGAGGCTCCTCGGAGGTACATTTTTCAGGCTGGAGGTATATAAAAGAGTAGGGATTTCACGAGTTGAAGTATAGAAAACTGACATTTAGGTAGTTATAAGGGACCTGTCAAAATATCTCAAACAGACGCACCTAATGGCTGATTCACCCAAGTATTTTAAGGGGTTACTCAAGTGAAAAGTTTGCAGTGTTTTCAGGGGCATGTCCAGCCTAACCCCCCCCCCCCCCCCCCCCAAAAAAAAAATACAATTGCCACATTTTGTTGAGTATCACTGCGTAAAAAAATTTGATAAAATCCTCTATTTTTTTTAAGCCAGTTCAAAGTCAAGCTCCAAATGGTCCACGACCCGCAAAAATGGAGATCTGGGGAGAGTGAGCTGTGACGTAAAATCCAGAACGACTCCGTTGACTCTAGATATACATTTCCCGGTCGATCGAGGGCTTTCTTCGGCAAAATTCCTTCATTTCTGGCTCTTGAACTCGTCATCTTAATTCTTTCAAATTAACAATGGCTTCCATATGCATTTCATCGGATACTACTATGAGCTTTGACTCAGAGGACTCGGAAATAAATTATATCGCTGTATACCAGATATTTAGATAGAAGCCGAACAGGTACAGAGATCACCGCGATCATCACTAACAGGGCACAAAAAATAGAGGATTTTACCAAAACAAAAAATGTTTGCACAGCGATGCTCAACAAAAGTGGTAATTTTATTGAGCGAAAAAAACTTTTTGGAGTTAGGTGCACTTTAACAGGAATTTCCTTTTTTTTTTCAGTAGAGTATATCAAAATAAAAAAGAATAAAACATAAAACAAAAAAAACTGAGAAAAGAAAAAACAACCAAGAGAAACAAAAGACATACCAAACAGAACATTGCGCGCGCACGATTTCTACGCTATTACAAGATGGCGCCGCTCGCGGAATTCCTGACATATCGCAATCAATGATCAATTCCTATACCAGATTTGGTCATTATGCTGATATTCCTTGCTACACACGTCGAGCTCAGTTTTGTAAAACGTTGTTTAGTGCTAAAAATACCTGTCATTTTAAACTTCATCAAGAACAATTTTTAGACAAAATATATCGTGGAGCATGCTGAAAATAGCATTTCCGAGCCTCTAGATTTCAAAAGTTTCTGGGGGGATGCCTCCAGGCACCCCTACAGGATGCTCGCTTTACAGACCCCCCTCATGATGATCTCGGGCTTAAAGGGGAAAAGGGCTGGCTACACCCTTGTTTTTTATATTAAAGGGGTACCATTTTCTATGGAAGGTATATGAAAGGGTTACCTTTTCTGTCCAAAAAAGGGTATATAAATGGATAAGACCTCGAGGCAGAGCACCCCAGTATAAAACGTTGTTGAGTAGCCCCCCCCACCCCCACGCCATCACTATCCCATCCCAGTCCCCCATATAATCAATGTGTCATCCTTCTTATTCGCTACGGTAATGGCACTGCATTGATATGTTTAGCGTATTTTCTATGTGGTATATACTGAAGTTTTTCCAAAGTAACAAGTTCCGGATGGTCGAAGATCCGGAAACATCGTCCGACATATATTTAGAAAGCGCTGCTCAGAGTTTGAGAGAACCACTCGTTTAATACATGGAATTTGTAGCAGTATGAAACACTACGTTCGGTTGTTAGTCCTGGAAATGAGGCAACAATAATAATTTGTGCTTACCTCGCTTTATCACATAGCGGGCATAATTACTGAATTCTGATTGGCTAAGACAGAGGGCATTTTTTCTTAATCAAGGGCACTTTTTGGTAATCAAGGGCATGATTACTTGATCCTGATTGGTCGAACGGCAAAATCCCTCGCTCCTAATTGGCTGAGCGCGCTGCACTTAGTTGGCTTCTTGACGGCGGGATTTTGAGCAGAATTTTCAAACACAGCACTCGCTTGTACGTCGCTTCGGATTTTGACTTCAGTTTCCTGAGTTATTTGACGAAAAAGGAATGGAAACCGGGTGATAGCTTGAAACGAAATTCCGAAAGCTGAATCTCAGGGTTTCACTCGAAATCAGAACAAAGATTATTTCAGTTGAAAACTAGAAAACATCAGCGAGAACTTGGCGAGTTTGCGACGTCGGGAAATTCATTCATGCCGGCCAACTGACTTCTTCGCTTCACTTCTGTTAAATACGGCTTTATCACATGCAACCCGACAGAGTAAATAGCACAGAGTTTGTTCAAAGAAAGAAGAAGGTCAAATTAAACAGGAGAAGTTGGCTCTACAAGTTTATTTGGACTCGTCGTTTGCTGTTTTATCGATGTAGGATTGGACATGTCAAGCAGCTCGCATGCAGCGGAAAGCTTCAAAACATTCAAACAGGTGACTATAAAGCTTACGTTTCAGGCTTGTCTTGGATTGACTTACGTTTTTCTCTTAAGATTTATTAATACATAACAGTCAAAGTTATCCTGTTCTGAACGTATAAAGGTTTTGCTTGATCTTGCTGTGATTCTGTGTGATTTTAGTTTCGCTCCGCAGGCTGAATTATTAGCCGCACGCTGAAGGTTTTCCGAAAATTTTGCCCTTTATGTGATAAACAAGTAATCGCATTGTTCCCTCGTGCAATTAGGGATTAATTTCACTTGTATTTTCAAAATTTTTACAAATTGCCCTCGTCGCTTCGCGACTCGGGCAATTTTGTAAAAACTTTGAAAATACTCGTGAAATTAATCCCTAATTGCTCTCGGGCCCGTGCGATTACCTATACAAATCAGCCAATTGAACACTCTCACCGTGCCATTTTATGATAACATAATTTGTTGGTTGGTTGATTCAATGTCCGCCATCTTGAAATAAACGCTCGTAAAAGCCTGGAAACCACACAGAAGAGTTGCAGAAATGGTCCGCGAGGCGTACATTTGGACTGCGTATTTTAAATTTTCTATTTTCAAAAACTGACAGTTGAACGGAGGAAAATAAATGAATGTTCAGCGGAATTAAGAAACATATATAAGTCAAAACAGAGAAATAAATAAATTAAGCTTCAGTCGTGCTTTTCTAGTTTAGAAACTATTATTTTTAAGTTGACGTCGGTGATTTGACGTAAGGAGTTTTTTTTTGTCACTGATCATGATGTTCCGCCGTGTTTATTTTAGAGATGCCATGGGATAGCCAGAAGGCAGATGGTTGTGTCACGTCATCGCGCGCAATGTTGGAGAAGTGCTAGTGCTACAACTATAATTTATGTGTGCAATGAGGCTTTACTCGAACTGACCAATCAGGTAGCGCTCCGCTTAAAATACCTCAGCTATCTTAGATCATCCTCTTTTGAGGGTATAAGTTTTTCTACAAGCAATAAATCTGTATGTCTGTTGACTACGCCCTGTTGTATATTTACTCGTCAGAAACTCGAGCTTTCAGTGAGTCTTATTATTGCTGATTGTTTGGAGTAACAGAACGCAATACACCTTGAGTTGTTTATTTGTGTTTATTGCTGCTTAGGTGCGTTGTATACAAAGTTCAAAGGCCAAAGTGGCTTACAAGTTTCAATAGCAGCTAGGAAGCCACTAGAAGTATGGCCATCGCAGGTAACCCCCACAGCATGTTTTGTCAGGTTGCCCTAACAGTTCGCCGGGCCCATGTTTATACTCCTGGGTGCGTGGAGAGAGGTACCGTGAGTGTTGAGAGTAACTTGTCTTGGCCAAGAACACAACACAATGACGTCGGCCAGCTATCGAACCCGGACCGCTTGATCCGTAGTCCAACGCATCAACTATTAGGCCACCTCGTATCTGTATACATAAGCGTGCGTGGTAAATATGTTGGTATTAAGATAAATAGGGATACATAAGATAAATAAGTTAATTATTTACCTGCGTTGTCTTTAGCAAAAGACACACAGGGGACTACAAAAAAGGTTCCAGGGTCAGGGTGGGATGTATAAATGTTCATATGTGTAGACTTAGTTCCTTCAGTGTACTCTCATTTAAACGTAAGCTGTTGTATAAGCTTTGGTTAATTGTAGACTGCGAGCAGTCTCTTTCTTTCTAGGGCGCGAGATTCGAGAAGTTTTTCGCTCGCGCCAATGATCTGAGGAAAAATGACCGACCAATCATGATTCGAAGTCTATCAGAATTTCAGTTACATCAAGGAGTCCAAAAGTGTGACCACTTTTAATAAATTCACATTATTTCGTCCTTGTAGACTAACCAATCAGAAGGCGAAGATAGCTATCCCCGGCTTCTGATTGGTTATTTTGCGCGCACGAAATAATGTGAATTAATTAAAAGTGGTCACACTTTTGGACTCAGTTCACATTTTTCAGTTATCCGTTAATCCCACCCAGACCCTCTTAACAAGTAGGCAACGAAGATAAATATGGTTTAAAATGTATATACAGTTTATATGGTACCGTTAGGTAAAATCCAGGTTATAAGCCCCAGGCCAGGGTTTTGGATTGGTTGCCGCCACTCAAATTCAAATTAACCAATGAGAGGACGAAACAGGACAAAAGCTATGTTTTCATACGTCATCGTCAACGGAAACTATTTTCTTCGCATGCTCGTAATACAACATATTCAATTCCGCCTTAACTTTCCAAAAGTCGTTGTGTGCAACTGTAGCGATTAATTGAAGAAACCCCATAAATATAACGAAGAAGAAAACCGACTGTGTGTCAGTTGACCACCAGAATGGCGGAAACTTTCCAAGTGTGGCAGTGACATGTTTGATATACACGATATAGAAAGAAGATTTAGCCGATAGTTGTTTTGTGTGGAAATGATCTTAAGCTGGATCTTAAATAATTTTTGGTCATTTAATTAGAACGTCATCACTTGGAATTTTGATCGAGGTGTGCTCTGAACAGGTTTGATTACTTTCGTAGTACATGGTGATTCTCATTGTATAAATTTAAATACTAAACAGAATATCAAACCTGCAGCCCTGGCTGTTAAATGTCCTACTCGTGTATGATGAAAAAAAAACGCTGCTTCGCTGTAACCTACAGCCCATTTAAGAGTGAATTAACTTCCTGAATTTTGTTTGTTGTTTGAGATCGTGTGTTTGGGAATGTTTTGGTTTGCTAAAACTTGCTTTGAAGACTTTGTGATGGTTATGACGTAGAATTTCCTGTTCACGGCCGCAATTATTCAATCCATAAGCAAACAATTGATGGAATAAAAGTTTGTTTTGTTAGACTGTACTGATGTGGTCTTAAAATTCATCATAAGTTCGTGAAATAAAATGGAATATTTGCGACTACTTTTACCACTGATAAAATTGATGGGATGGGGTTATATCCAGGATATTACCAAACGCTATGCATAGACAATAAAAGCCTGACTATATATAATTAATCTAGTCATAATATAACTGAACTAGTGAATCGACCTTATACTAATTATAGCCAGCTGATGTTTTAGAGTTATTGTTTCTTGGAGTAACTTGACTGTGAGACTACTGAGAGTAAAAACAATTTTTTTTTCTGAAATTGACCTATCCTGCTTCCCTGTTGCGGACATTTTTTCCCAGAGTATAACACTCTAAAATCGAAAAACAGCCTTACTTTAAAGAAGATCGCAGAAAATGTTGAAATTTTTTGACAGACAGTCACGGAAACTGCAGCTTTACGAAGCCTTTTCAATGGCGGATTTTCGATTTAATCAGTACTAGCTAGGCTAAAGTACTAAGCTCTCAATCACTACTGAGTACTAAGTTTCTCAAATTCTAGACAATAAAATTTTCCAAGAAGCTGGCGGGG
Organism: Desmophyllum pertusum; assembly: GCA_029204205.1. NCBI lineage: Eukaryota > Metazoa > Cnidaria > Anthozoa > Scleractinia > Caryophylliidae > Desmophyllum > Desmophyllum pertusum. The sequence goes on from MU825877.1 coordinate 3,171,119, forward strand.
TCGACTGTTAAGCCTGATTCTCATACATGTATGCCTCCGGAATGCCAGGGGGGGGGGGGGGGGGGGGGGGGGGGGGACATGTGCCGGAATCACAGAGTACCGAGCTTGACTTGCGTGACTTCGCATGCATGCCTGGGGTCCTTACGGTATGTTGGCGGTAAAAATGTTTCTATGTAAACACCGCGCGTCTGCGATATAGCTGGGTCATTTAAAGAAGACGACATGCCGGGCATTCTGGAGGCATGTGAGAACCAGGCCTTTTAGTACTTATATAACATCTAGCAGTCTATAAAGAACGTCCCGAGGAAATAACGACGTATATCTAATCTACAGGTGCATATACCCTCTAAAACAAACTATTAACAGCAACTAGTTTCTAATGTCATTCTCTTAATCACTGCTTATACGTGATTCTCTGACCAAGAAGAACCGTCGCGACGTAAAGCGCTTGGTCGCTTCTTATCCAGCTCTTATCCAGCTCCATTTCCAGTGGCACTACTCTCACCCTCGCGGGTAGAGCGATCTATGTTTCTTTGGATGGAATGCGGAGATCTTCCAAGAAAGAAAAACGGGGAAAGTGTTTTAATTGTTAAACAAAATGAGACAAAAAGGCATTTCGATATATAATCGCTTGTAAGGCGAATCACTTCCCTTTTTAGCCTTCTTTTTATAATTATTCCCTTGCCATTATTCATCATTCATATATTTTACGGCGTTTTAAAAAAAAATAGTGGTTGAGTGATATAATGAGCAGGCGTGGTCACATTTTAGCCGTGGAGGCATGGAGCAAAATCTGTGCCTGTTCTTGGTTTTCTGTTTGCGTTGCACGTGTGAACACATTCAAGTTATGTAGCAATGACAGGATGTTCCAAGCAGATTTACTGCATGCAGCACACTCTGAGTATGCCACGAGTACCAGAACACTTACTCTAGGCCAGCTAAGAAGAGCAGAACAGTTAAATTTGAAATTTCAAACGTCCCTACATTAATTTTAAAACATAAGAAGGTAACCTGGTTTCAGAAACGTTGGAATGTATTTTGGAATTGAAAAAAAAAATTGTTTCCAAGTTCGAGTTTAGATGTGATGATATTTGTTGTTTGCAATACCCGTTACGATCCTGGTTATGGACGAATGAACTTATCTTTCGCACGATTCGTTCAATTTTAAATAACTTCCTCGGCAAGGCTAAAAAAAACAATTTCATTGCCAGAAAATTGATTGCTTAAAAAATCCGAACTCGATTAGCCACGTATAGCTAGTGTTTTAAAACAATTTAAAGTCCATACTGGATATTCGATTGTGCATTGCACTCACATAGATTCCTTGTGTTTCTCTCCCATTGGCTCATGTAAATCAGCGATTGGAAGCTTAAATAGCTCTGTTTGAGTCTCTTGATCACATTTTGTGTTGTGGTACTTGGCGTCTTCACAGTTTTCATCCTGGATCTCCATGGTGTTGTCATCACCTATGACAATCACAGTCACAATCCATGAGCATGCATGATTAGGCCTCAGACCCGACCTATTCTCAAAGGCATCCAACGGATAATTTATATATGTTAAGAAGGGCTATAACCGCTTAGGAGTTTTCTATAGTGAAATATCAGCTCGTACTTTCGATCGTAATAGGACAAAATTAATAACTGCTGTTGTTTTCGGATACATAAAATACGTTTTGTATGTACGAAAAAAGGTCAGCTGGGATTTTCGGAAAGGCAACAGGAGCTCGTAAATTCGGCAATAGGAGCCTGCGCATGCGAGAGCGGTTGATCTGAAGGACTGGACTAACGTACTCAAGATTGGCTGGCTCACAATCACTGAGCCTGGAGGGGTTCTGAAGTTCCTCGAATCTTGCTCTAAGGCCTTATATGCAAAATAAACGTGACTAGACACTTAAAAAGCTCTGTCTGAGAACAGCGATCGAGTAGCTTTATCATCACTATCGTCTCGTTATTGTTGTTACCTTGTTCACCTTCTTCACCTTGTCCATCTTGTCCACCTTGTCCACCTTGTCCACCTTGTTCACCTTGTCCACCTTGTTCACCTTGTCCACCTTCTTCACCTTGTCCACCTTGTCCACCTTCTTCACCTTCTTCACCTTCTTCACCTTGTCCACCTTGTTCACCTTGTCCACCTTGTTCACCTTGTTCACCTTCTTCACCTTGTCCACCTTGTTCACCTTGTTCACCATGTCCACCTTGTTCACCTTGTCCACCTTCTTCACCTTGTCCACCTTGTTCACCTTGTCCACCTTGTTCACCTTGTCCACCTTGTTCACCTTGTCCACCTTCTTCACCTTGTCCACCTTGTTCACCTTGTTCACCTTCTTCACCTTGTTCACCTTCTTCACCTTGTCCACCTTGTTCACCTTCTTCACCTTGTCCACCTTGTTCACCTTGTTCACCTTGTTCACCTTGTTCACCTTGTTCACCTTGTTCACCTTGTTCACCTTGTTCACCTTGTTCACCTTGTTCACCTTGTTCACCTTCTTCAAGAGTGACATCAATTGCTCCACTGTCTTTCACGGCAGATAAATGGTGGGTTTGTCAATTTGCCCGGTTTGCAGCTGGTTTTCGAGAATGTTTGTTCCCACTATACCACGGATTTCGCCCTGCAAATCGTTTGAGAGGCAGAAGCAAAGCGAGGCAGCACGAAAAAGACCAGTTTGGATTTTTGCGCCATTCCTTGAGGTAGCCATATAGGAAAACTGCGTACTGAACTGAAAATAAACGAGAAGGGAATAGAAGAGTTTTCAACAGCGTCATAACCTCAAAAGTTAGTCTGAAGTGTCAGCCGCCTCCACGCCCAACCCCCCGTGGGGCCAGGCGAGAAGGACGTCTGAAGGCCGAGCGGGAATATCGGCCGGTGATGTCACGTACTCTTGCGGAAAGGGTAGGTAGATTTTGATTGGTTATCTATCTAATTGGTTCTTATTGGTCACAAAAAGGCAAAAGCTGTCAAAATATGCCGGCGGGAGGTGTAAACGTGGTGCGAAGAAAAATTGTAATAAGCACGTACGCCGAACTCAAAACAGTAATGTATCCGGTTTCCCCGTGTGTTAAACATATTTTCTTCGGTTTTCTCAAGCTTGATGTTATATCACTAAAAGAATGACATGTACATTTCTCAAAGTCCCCAAAGTCGAACTATTTCAAGGTCAAGGCAAGCCAATTAACTTAGTTAAATCTTACCGCGGCCGTCCACTGTGTTTATCTGCAAGATCAAGAGAATCTGATCTAGCGTTTGTCCGTCATCATGTGCAAGTCGTGTGATCTCTTCATAATTTCCCCTTCTTATTTCACTCCGCGTTCCATGGACCGATTCCTAAGCTTTATATCTCATTTAAAAACTAGGACAACTAAGATTAATTCAAAAGCGAACGATTGCAAGTGAAGGAATGAGAATAAAACCATATCGCGTATGGGAATTTGTAACTGATAATAACGCAACTGGCAAGCCACGACGTGTGCATGTATATACAAACGTGTTTTCAATTTGTCATAGGCCGTACACATCAAGGAGAACAGCAGAGTTAGCGCGCAAACACCCCAGACGAAATCTACTGTCATTCATTGATCGTAGCAACGACTTGTTTTGTGGGGAATGAAGAGCGATCGATATCTTGTGTAATGCGCTGGCACTGAGTTTATTTCCCGGCGTAGTCAATCGATACAAATCGGTACCGATTTATCAATCGATAAATCGATAAAAAATCGGTAAATTTGATTTGATTGATATCGATTGTATCGATCAATCGGTAGAAATCGATGACACACTCATTTGTTTCATCGATTTGTCTTGATTTTTACCGATTTTTATCAATTTTTAACGTTGAAAAGATAAGATTGATAAGACAGGCCTGCACGGACTTCCACGTGGTTTTGTGGTTGCGTTGCATTATAGCCTTCAGATTTTTGCTCTTACGAGCGTGTCTTTCAGGGATTTATCCTTCTTGTATGATATGATCGGAGGTTTTTTATAAATTGTTTTCAGCAAGGGCTGATTTTGTATTGAACTCCAATATTCCATCACTATTTGTTTAGGGTTTTTTTTAAGAGTGGGTGACAGGAAGCGTGAATGTGTATATTGAAAGGTTTCGGAACGGCTTGAAGTAAGTTTTGATATCCAGGAAGGATTCTCTTTTTAATCTTTCACCCTTAAAGGACCCTAGTCATCCATAATGCACTGCGCGCACAGACGGCGAAATTCGCCATTTTCGATGCCTCCAGAATGATAAGAAGTTGTATAGCGAACCGAGATCTTTCTCCATCGTGACGAGTCGAGTAATTGGAAGTCTGTTACTGTTATCATAGCTTTGTGTAATTATTCGTGTATCAATTTGAACGATTTTTTCTAAGTTTTGTCTTATCGTTCGCTAAAGTTTTGTAATCGAAAGTTATGATTTCATGGCCTCACGAATTTCCAAAGCGTGGACGGCCGAAGGCTCCAGGACAAAATAATAAAATTATTCTTCGCGAGTCGATATTCGACCTTCGGAATGCGAGGAAAAGTATAGCATTGGTATTGCAGGGTTAATTCATAGCCAGTTTGTCGAGTTGTTGTTGCGCCAAGAAAGCAGACGTCCGAGATGCTCAAATCGAGACACAAATACACAGGACGGCCTTCCGTCTTCGCTGTCTTCTTCCGACTTCACGTATTATTGCAAGAACAAATTTGTGATAAATTAAACACATTCAGAGACCAAAATACAAACGAAAGATTTATTCTTCCGATACACAAGTATGAAGTAGAAATTTAAATGAAGAGAAACTCGCCACTCAGTCCGCGGAAGGAACGACAACATTTGTCCTGGTTGAATTGATTCCTCGCTCGCGCGGATTTCATTCCGTCTGGTGCGAACATTTGCCACTGGCGAGCCGTAAAATTAATGTTCACGGTTACCTGAAGAGGATCAATTTCAGTTTCTACATCTATTTCGACGTCCGCATCTGTACTCATCATGTAGTCATGCACGTAATCTCGCGTCTGACCTTTCACGGCTATTTCTTACATGAGGTCACCCGCCAACGTGTAATGTAATACCGGAATTCCAGTATGTCAACAAAAACAAAGGAGTGGCTGACTAGGGTCCTTTAAACACAACTGTGTCAAGGAAATGAATTTCGTTCTCTGATATTTCGGCCGTGAATTTAATAGTAGGGTGGAATTTATTAGCTTGCTCAATAAAACGATCCACGTCTTTTCAATTGTTGTCCCAAAGGCTACCCTGGGTGCCAGAGGCTTTTCTTGCGCGGTTTCCGGTTTCAAATCTCTCTTATATTTCTCGCGGCTCTGCCGCTCGCCGGGGCGTCGTCGGCCCGATCTCGACGCGACGGAGAAATAAACCTCTGGTACCCAGGGTACCCAAAGGCAGAAGACGACATCAATGTAACGTTTCCATTCTCTTAATTGGCTTGGTATTCAGTTTGTTGAATTAATTTTGTTTCGATTCCCGCCATGAAAATATATTGACAAAGGATACTGCCCATTTTCGTTCCCATAGCGGTTCCATGTGTTTGGAGATAATCCTTCTTATTGAACTGGACTGAGTTCTCTCTTAGGATTAAAGCAAGCATTACCCTAGGAAGCGTGTTGGGATCGGGGGGTGGGGGGGGATAATTGTGGAACGATTTGACACACCGATTTTTTTTTTATCGATTTCTACCGATTTACGTTACCAATAGATCGATAAAAATCACTTGATTTGTATCGCTTTTTACCGGTACCGATTTTTATCGATTGACTACGCCGGGTGTTTATCGTTTCGTATTTCTTGTGAACGTGAAGATTGAAGATTAACTCCTTCCTCATAGAAAATCGATGATGTCGATTTGACACACCGAATTGTTTGATCGATTTCTATCGGTTACCAATCGATACAAATCACTTGATTTGTATCGCTTTTTACCGGTACCGATTTTTATCGATTGACTACGCCGGGTTATTAACTTGGCCGACAGAGAAATGCTCAGTCGGATGTAGACTGTTCACAGCCTCTCTATTTTCTCAGATCGTTGTAGCCGCGAGCGAACTGGAACTGAGCGCGAAGCGCGAGTGTGGGGGTAGGGGGCGGGGAAGGAGAGGCCGTGAAAAGTCTAAATCGGATGTACTTTTGCCGATTTGTTTGCAAATTGAAATCAATACAACATTGTCATAAATTAGAGCATGACGTCACCGGGCGACATTATAACGCTCGGCCTTCAGACGTCCTTCTCGCCCCTAGCCCCACGAGGGGGGGGGGGGGGGGGGGGGGGGGGGTGGGTTTGAGGCGTGGAGGCGGCTTACACTTCAGACTACCTCAAAAGTGTGCAGCATAAAGCATGGTCTGATTGAATAGGGGTAAACACTACGGTACTATTATCTTACCAACAAGTAAGCCAATCACCAACGTATTTGCTCCAAGAACCAATATTTTGAATAACACTGCGTCCGTGTACGGGTCAATCGAGGTTGGGATGTTCTCGGCAGGAATTCTACTCACAGCTCCAATACCCAGGTTAACAACAGTAACGGCAAGGGACGTCGCCATTAATCTGTTTTCTACCGCATCTTGCATGGGTTTAATCCAGGAGAAAACCATTCCATACATCCCGGCGATGACCCATGCCATGCCAATGTAGGACCTGCTCTCTTGACCCACAAGAATTAGACCAGATGTAAGGATTACTTTACGAGACATTTCAACTAATTCCCAATACCATGAACGATGTTTGTAGTTTTCAAAAGAAAACGCAACCCGGAGATCATTTCAGTTTCAGATCCTGGATCCTGGACGTCGGCTTCTTCTGTAGCTAGTACTCTTCGTTGTCTCCAAAGGGCGATGAACGAGGAGGCAGGTAGGGCAACGATATAGGCAGTAGAAATGTACGCCACGATCAGCCAATGATTGTACTCTGTACCTTGGCATGGTATGCTGTAATCTGCTTTCATGTACTTGGGACACAATTCCTCGTTTGAATCTCGGCAAAGTTTCTGGCAAGCAAGGGGGACGACACTGGCTGTCTTGGCACACGTGCTCAGGTACGTCACGTACAAGAAGAAAAACAAATTCCTGAATATAAGGGCCTTTGTCTGTGAGATTTTTCTTGATTTGTCATCATCCTCCAAGCTTCGACGTCGTAAGATTATTACTTTACGCACTCCGTAAGCGACAACAGAAAAGACAATCACAGCAGCATTTATTACCATCATCGCAAGTAAACTTCCAAAGGCATTCACTTGAAATCCCGAGAAAAGGCAGTGAACGGGTGCTATCTGAAGTACATCCATCTGAAGTATCGCTGAATATTTGGCGATAATGTCCAAGGAGCCTGGCCATTCTATGTACGAGAACGCCTGCAGTATGCCATAGGTAATCTGATAGAAGCCAATTACGATTTTAAGTTTGGACAAAAACATGTCTATTAGAGGCCCTCTTTGTCTCTCTTTGTTCTTTCTTTTTCTTGACCACACTAGGACTACAGTGATTATCACGAAAATGGCTGCAATGATCGACAACTGTCCCACCATCCACTTCTTTGATGGACAATGTGTACATGTTTGTAATTGTTTATAGTATCCTGAACTGCAAACTGCACAGAGTGGACCTTCGTATCCATTTTCACACGTAGACTCTAAACCACCTTTGCAAGACTCTTCTCTGGGACACATGTAAGGCGTTGGTATCGGAAAAGGGAGTTTAACGCTGGAAGCATCTAATGCTGGTGAAGATGTCAGGAGATTCTCAATGAAATCTCTGTAGCGATCTATGTGTGTCTCGTTCCGCCATTTCCACCAATAACCAGATTTCAAAGAAGCGTAATCATCTTTGCATTTCAGTCCACTTTGTCCACATTTGTAACATGTCTCGAACATATGGGTTCGATAAAATCCTTCCAGACATTTACAACCACGGTATCCAGCGAAGAAATCAGTTTCTGTTCCTGTTGAAAATTGAATAATAATAGTTATACTACACTTCGGAAACTGTCATAACAATGTATGGTAGTAGTTACCGTAGGGCACAACATTCATTTTGCGGATTTGTATTTTTTTTGGTGATTTGAGAGGTATATATTTTTTGGTTTGGAGTCAGTGATTTTTTGGATGGTGTTTTTAGGCGGAATCCATAAAGTTTTGCAAACTAATAAAAGAAGTGCCAGAACAAATGTATGAAATGTTTTTTTATTCAAAAAACTAAACCGAAACTGAACACTAAATCTGACTCTGTTCGTGCGAAACTTTTCACCTGGAACAATACTTCCTTAATTTAAATTTATGTGATTTTCTATAACTCTACATTTAGCTATTCATACTTTCGTCGCAAGTAATTCAATTTCATCTCATCACATTTGCATTCGAACTTGAGAATGCTGTCATGAAGACAGCGAAACGTTGTTCTTTACTTTTATCGCTAATTTTCATTTTGAAATGTGTAATTAGGAAAACTCCGCTTATTAGAAACTAATAAAAAACTTGTATCATGTACCGTAGGACACAAAATTCGTTTTGCGGATTTGTATTTTTGGGTAATTTTGGAGGTATATATTTTTTTGGTTTGGAGTCAGTGACTTTTTAGGATGGAGTTTTTTGGCGGAATCCATAAAGTTGTGCAAACTAAAATAAAAAACTACCTAAACACAAATTAACATTATGTTCCCGCAGAATACTCAGTTAATTTCTCAAATACAAAGAACTGCAAACAAGAACCCATCTGTGAATCGATATAAATTGGTATTAATAACAACTGCATGATTGAGGCTGATTGTTCCTATGGTGGATCCGAAATACAATTAATCAAAGTACTCTCTTCTGGATCGTGAAAAAGCCCCGTGATAAATTGTTACCTTCTGGACAGGTCTTGCAATCTTCATATCGCGTTCCTGTGTTTTTTCATATTGAATAAAAGAACCATTGGACATTTCTTACAGCTACTGCCCGCGTAGCCGAGATCATCAGAGTAGAATCCTCCTAAAAAGTGAATCACCATGAAGTATTTTCAGCTTAACGCATTAAAATATATCATTACTGTATAAATATTTACTAGAGTTCTTAGTTATAGCAAAACAAGTATTCCACTTCGTAAAGGCGTTTGTTTAATTAAGTAAATTTGCTTTCCGACCAAAGCACCTACAGATTGGGACGACTTTTCAGTTCCCGTGACGACGTTCAACGTTCCATCGATTTATATCATTTATTTACTTGAATATTTCTAATATTTACTTTGACTATATATTGCGAACAACAACATTGTACAGTCACGACTATTCTTCCTCCTTGGGTCCTAATTCAAACCATCAAGAGTCATGCCCGAGCACATCATGTTACTTTTTCGAAAATTCAATGTGGTTTTGCACCCCTTCTTTAGTTAATCACTGACAATAATAATAATTTCATGGGCGTTTATTTCAGCATACCATTATGTTCACATCAACTGAAATAGTGTCAAAGGCCTGTAAACCGTTACTAGTCACCTTTATTGAGCACAAACGCTTCCATAATAAAGTATTGAGCTCACAAGCTGTCTTCCGTTTGGAATTTTCTCTTTATGAATCCGTCAATGACTGAGAAGATGTAGATTAACCCTTGGACGTACCCCCATGAGATGTCTTTACAATTTTCAAAAGTGGTTTCAGGGAGGCGTACTGGCCTTATGTTTAGCCCGCTGTACTCTAGGGTTCGAGCGCTCTCCGGTGGATCGTTGAGTTGTGCCTTCGTGCAAGACACCATACTCTCATTTTACGATGCATATTTTAGTATAGTTGTATTTTATTTTTTAGTTGTAAGCGGCAAAACCAATAAGCAATAACTCAAAGTAAATTCTCCTTTTCAATCGCTCTCACTTTCAGTTTAGGCAGGAAAAACTCAATCCACCTATTTACCTGTTCTTTTAGTCGCCTATTGTTTCCCCTAACTGACAACGTTATTAGATCAGCGCTCAATAAATCCGTGCTATCTTTTGAACCTTCGCTAAGTATTACACAGCTCCCAAATCTGCCTTTACTCTTAGTTAATTAATTATTATTTATTTTAATTTAAGAAAGCTTACTAAAGCTTCCTAAATTCTTATTAAGCATTGCTAAGCTACACTACAACGTTCCCTATCAGTTTTGCCGCTTTAATTAAATGCGCACAGTTTAACTTCCCGGCTAAATTCTCACTAAGCTACACTTGTCTCTTATTGGTTTTGCCGCTTTTTAAAATTCGCACAGTTTAACTATCCCGGACAAGAAAATAGAGAAATGGCTGTAAAAATAGTTAGTTGGATATTAAGCAGTAAGCAGTTGGTGAGTTGTACATTTAAAGAAGAGCTATTGAACACGTTGAAAGATCCTGGTTCGTGATTTGGGCACCTCTCGTCTAGCAAGCTAGTTGCAGCTAATTTTCCCTCAAGAACCTTATCACACTCTCATTGGTCGCCTCCACCCAGGAAAACAAATGAGCAGCGAATTGTTAGGATAACCTGACGAGATGCTGGGGGTAACCTGCGATGGGCTACCATCCCATCTAGTCGTTAATCGGCTACAGAAAACCGTGGAAAGCTCCGGCAGTATATAGAGTTTTACTCTGAGGTGCTAAATGTTTCATTAGCTCTTCATTCATCCGGGACATTTTGATGCGACAACTTTTTGTCCAATGCAATTTTAGATAAATTGTAAAACCAGCTGCAAAGAAGGCTATAACATACCTGGAGAGCACTTTGTACATCCATCAGCTCCTTTGGTGTTAGAGTTGGAAAATGTGCCCAGGGGGCATGGTAACATTCTAACCACATATGTGCTGTTGTCGCCTGGTATTCGTCTGAATCCAGAGGCCACCAGAGCATCAATAATGCTTTGAACAAAATAGTTACTGGCACCTCTCACTTGAATAGCTTCAGTTGCGGAATTGATAGGATTCCTAGAGGAGAGTAATTCGTGCGGTATTTTAGAACATACCTGCCAACCGTTCATTAATTTAATGTAAATTTTATGTTCTAGTCACAAGAAACAGTACATTCCCGCGTTCTGCAAACTGACGTCAACAAACTGTAGTATTGCCAGTGAATTCAGTTGGACTGAACCGTTCCAACGGTTTCTATTGTTTGTTTCGATGAAGTGTCGATATTAGTAAAGTAACATAAGAGATGAAATGTTACTTAACCCTATTTCAGATCCAAGATGGCGTCTGTTCGGAACTAATTTTCAAGACATAATGATGTCATCATCAAATGTTGCATGGATGGGGGGGGGGGGGGGGGGGGGGGGGGGGGGCGGTGGTGGCTTTGGAAGTGAACCTCCCGGGTCTGGAAATATTAAAAAGAAGCCCGGTCTGAATAGTGTTAAAAATATTTTCTTTTCGGAAACCCTTTACAGTCAAACTACTGTAACCGGGGCCACCCAGACAAAGTTAACCAATCACAGGGCAGAACGGGAACAATACATTCAACATTTTTGAATTGAGCCAATCCGATGTCGAGTACAGAACAATGAAATTGCAACTTCTTCGTTCGCGATGAATACAGATGAATGAAATTTTGTGCGGTTCTACGGCGTGGATTTTCGATTTCAACCCTTTTATCTTTGACAAGTTTTACCATTACGATTTGGAAGGAAAAGATATGCGAGTCAATAAAAGAGAAACTCCAAACTGTGTGAAAACTGGGAATGCGACGGTTGTACAGTATGTTTCCTCGATTAAAAGTGCGTGGCGGATTTGAAATAATTTGTTCGCTCTTCACAAAATTCAAGTTTTCTCTACGGCGTCAACCGGTTGAATAGCTACGCATGTCGGGGTTTTGGCAGTACCATTTGGAAAATAAATACACTTGATGCCAGCGAGGGAAGACTTTATATTACAAACTGCATAAAGTCCGTGAACGCGACGGCCAATAGTTCGACAAAGTGCGTGACAGATTTGAAAACAACGAAAGCAACAGCTTGTTTTACCAGGGTGATGAATTCAGTTTTTATACTTTTTATTGTCGGATCTTTGATTTTTCCACCTTGTTCCACGCGCCGGGTTTTATTTTGTCGGTACAATTTGGCTGAAATTAAAAAAAATAAGTAAAAAAGAAATTCAAAGTTGCATAAAAAGAGTGTCGGCTGTATACATGTATTTGAAGTTTCGGCAAAGTGAATTGTCGCGAGAAAGAACTCAACCGCCGGAGTAGAATATTTTGCCGGCAGTCAGAATCACGTTTCGTAACGGCGAATTATTTTATATTACAGTCATTTCTGATCGCATGCCTATTGTCTGATTTGCGTTGAACTTTCGAAACTGTTTCGAATCCTTTCGGAAAAAATTACTGAGAAAGAAGCCAACTCAGTGCTAGTAAAAGCGCTTCGATCTTTCCGAGAAAAGTCCTGACTGTTCTAGGGAAAAGTCCCGAATTTTCTAGGAAAGATCGAAGCGACTCTGTGTCTGATCTGCTAGCACTGAGTTGGTTTCTTTCTCTCATGCGATCAGAAATAAGTGTAATACTGAAATAATTCGCCGTTTATACGAAACGTGATTCAAACTATGCCGGCAAAATATTCTACTCCGATGGTTGAGTCCTTTCTCGCGACAATTCACATGATTCACTTTGCCGAAACTTCAAATATTACGGCCGACACTCTTTTTATGCAATTTTGAATTTCTCTTTTACTTATTATTTTAATTTCAGCCAAATTGTAGTGACAAAACCCCGACATTGTATAAAAACTGAATTCATCACGCTGGTAAACAAGCCGTGCTTTCGTTGTTTTCAAATCCGTCACGAACTTTGCCGAAACTATTGGCCATTGCGTGCACTGACTTTATGCAGTTTGGAATATGAAGTCTTCCCTCGCTGGCGTCAAGTGTATTTATTTTCCAAATGGTACTGCCAAAACCCGACATGTGTAGCTATTCAGCCGGTTGAAGACTGTGGTTGACTCCGTAGAGAAAACTTGAATTTGTCAAGAGCAAACAAATTATTTCAAATTCGCCACGCACTTTTATTCGAGGAAACATACTGTAACAACCGTCGCATTCCCAGTTTTCACGCAGTTTGTAGTTTCTCTTTTTTTGACTCGCATATCTTTTTCCTTCCAAAATCGTACTGCTAAAACTAGTCAAATATAAAAGGGTTGAAATCGAAAATCCACGCCGTAGAACCGCACAAAATTTCATTCATCTGTATTCATCGCGAACGAAGAAGTTGCAATTTCATTGTTCGGTACTCGACATCGGATTGGCTCGATTCAAAAATGTTGGAATGTATTGTTCCCGTTCTGCCCTGTGATTGGTTAACTTTGTCTGGGTGGCCCCGGTTACAGTAGTTTGACTATAAAGCTTTTTAAGCTTTGCATGGTATCCCTGGCCTGCCGTGCGGTACTTCTCTGATTAAACCGCTATATTAAGTACGTATAGGTAGCATATAAAGCAAGGTGAGCTAGGGAAACGGCGATAGTCTTCTTTGGGATAAACGTTTCGAGATTTTTCAGTGGAGTCGTTTCAAATTTTAAAGGCACGTATTTACAAAGTACAATTGCAAGTAAAAACGAAAAATATGTCCAAAGTACTGACAGAAGTATTGTGACATTTCCATGTCTTGAACTTGTTGCGGAGTATGTCACTTTTGCAATTGTTCTGTTCTTTATTACACTGAAATGAACCAAAGAATACCAATAGAAGCATTAGCAGCGCAATATTTTACAAATTTTATACATATTATTACGGGAACACGACAGCTGACAAGGAAAATAATATAACTTAAATCAATCAGAATACTATCACAGGTCCAATATCTGAAACTGAAGGTGATTGAGTGACAATATCACAACTGCAAAACTCGTAGTCTAAGTCCAAAAATTTCGATCCATCAAGTTGCATCGAGCTTAGTCATTTTATAAAATAACTATTTAAAGCTGCGTGCGCTGATTGGTTAAAAAAAACATGTTTTATCAGACTATAAAACATAGTAAAGCCATTGAGAAATATAGGAAACACTCGCTGCATGCGGCTCGTATTTTCTAAATTTCTCTCTTATTATTCTCAAATTCCCGTCGTGTTTTATGACAGCATAAAGCCCCGATCAAACGGTCACAACATTTGTCTCAACATTCTCTCAACCTTTGTCGAGGGCCGATGTCGAGGCCGTTTGACACCCCTCTTTTAACAAAGTTGTGACATGTTGAAACGAATTTGAATTCATTCAAACTTTGTCTCAACATCTTCACGACATTTATTTTGTTCTTAAACGTTGAAGCAGTTTGACATGGTCTCGCAAATTTATTGCATGCACACTTCCCCATATATATCTCCAGAGGGCGCATGTGTTGAGCATTTGTTGAGAGGTTGTTGAGGCCGTTTGACCGGGCATGATCTCAACATCTCTCAATATGACTCATTAACAAATGTTGAGAGAATCATGAGACAAATGTTGAGACCGGTCCCTCTCAACCAGTGTGCATTGCGGTCGTGAATCGCTTGAACCGCCATTTTCGATATAAGCGAAAAGATGGCCGCCAAAGCGACTTGGTACTTGTAGACCTTCCTTGTTCGAAAAACATGCCGCATTCGCCGTCGAAGCGCAACAGGCCATCTAAAAATGAAAAGGCGAAGTCGATATTGTTAAAGGAGAACACTTTTTACCTCTGGAATCAGCAGTGGACAGCAGAATTGAGTTTCGCGGATCTCACTATGCTGCACTATGAGGTATTTCTATAAACAGCGAGTTCGCCGAGCTGTTGCTACACAGGAAATGGTCGTCCATATGGGAGAATACGATAGCAGCAGTAGCCACAATATACACGCCAAAGAGATCTGCTCGAAGTAGTGAGTCAGCGTTGATATTATCGTATTAATTTACCTTATTGGTACTAATTTTCGCGTCGCTTTAATTTCGCGATTTTCGCGATTTAAAAAAAATCGCGAACTTAAAGCGACGCGAAAAAAAATTCCCGCGAACTTTAATGTCGCGAAATTTAATACCCTCCTATATTTCTTGTTTTCTAAATTTAATGAAGAAACACATGTGTACTCTATGGCATGCCTACAGATGATAAACAAACAGTTTAGCAGTCAAATTTCACTATCTGTGTTGCTTTGAACCTCTTCATCTGTATCGCTATCGTCATCTTCAAGTTCTTTCAGCACCTCTTTTGTACAGTCATTGAAATGGCCATCTATCCCGGGTTCTTTGTAATTTGAAACGACAATCTGTTTATACTTTTCAAGTATTGCCTTGTTCCTTTCGGTAAGATCCATCTCAGCTGTAACTTGTACAGGAATTTCCAATCCTCCTTGCACTAGGGGAGATCTTCTGTGGTTCTTGTCGATGACTTTAGCACAAACAACCCCTCCTCTGAGTAGGAAAAAGCGTGTTGCTCTGGAAATTTCTCTGGGTAAGTGACCAACTGTAGAGTCGGCAAGACGGCCTCGATGGCGCTTGGTCGCGAAAATTAATTCCCTAAGAAAATAATTTTGCACCCAAATCGCGAAAATAAAGACCCGCGAATATGCCGACCTTTTTTTCGCGAAATTAAGTGCCCGCGAAAATTAGTACCAATAAGGTAGCTTAAAATATTAAAGCTAGCTTATTTGTTGTAGACAAAATACAAGGAACAGGCCCACTACTATTTAACTCATTGAAATATAATGATAATATTGTGTTAACGTTTGTTTTACGACTAGTTCTAAGCGTTCACGACCTTTTGTGTTCTTTTATTTTAATTTGTTGATTTCTGTATATTTTTTGTTAGGTCAGAGATCGATATTCCAGTCTATAAACACGGTTCAGGTTCAGTACATGTAAATTTTTACCCTGTTGTCGACTGAAGGTAGCGAGATGCTTCATAATAATTTTTTCAGTCGTTTGAATAAAGGAATCTCAAAACATGGCCAGAGTCATTTGTAGTTGCCTATCACAGTGTGTTCTGCTTGGTCAATGGATCAAGGCAATGAATATTTTATAAGCTTACCTTGTGTCAGTAAACAATATTGTTCACTTTTATACATGTATGTTATGCCTTCTAAGAATGCTAATCCATACACGCTTACGCTCTAAGTATGAAAAAGCGAGGCCTAATGCCATCGATCAATTCCAGTTGTTACCACCCCCCTCCCCCGGACATACCCCGGGATTTGTAAGGCCCTGTGTCCCAGGGGCGGGAATTTTGTAGTCCCACGAAAAAAAAAAAATGAATCCCCGGGGGTCGGCCCGGGGGGATGGTAACAGCTGAAATTGATTGATGCATAAGAGCCACAAGATTCCCCGCGAACTTTAAAAGAGTGGAAACATGGCTGTAGAAATAACATTGAGCGATTTAGAGGTTGCAAAATTAAAATATTCCTGGAGCATTTATAGAAAATAAAAGCAAAGTTTTGGCTGAAATGTACACAACTGGATTTCCTGAATTCTTTATGGAAAGGCCAATGGAGTCTTCAATAACAACTTCCAGGGTTAATTTTACAACCTCTAAATCACTTGATGTTGTTTCTCCAGCTATGTTTCCACTCTTTTAAAGTTCGCCCTTAGGCCTCGCTTTCATGCTTAGGGCGTAAGCGTGTATATTAATGATTGATTAGTGAGTGAATGGGACATTGAAAATAACTAAAAAAATAATAATATTGTTGCTGTATTTTTTAATGGATTTAAATGTAAACCCACATCATGCTATAAGTAGAGATATTGATTATATATTTTTGACAGCATGCAATGGACTGAGGTTGGTGACAAGAACAATATTTCAATTATCCAATAGTCTCTCAGCTATATATCAACCCCTTTATTTGCTCTCCACTGGAGACCCCTTTATAAATGGGGATATGGAAGACTCCTCAGAAAGGTTGTTTTTTGAAAGAAACATAAAAGGTGCATATGTTTACATGTCCTGATCAGATGTTGACACCAGTCATAAATATTATGATAAGTTTGCAGAAAATCAAAAATTATAGTGAGACAAACACATATCTTATATGAACTAGGCCTAGCAAGGGATGTAATGTCCTATTTCTATTTACCCGCCATTGGCGAATTGTGTAAATAAATAAATAAACTATAAACAAGTAAATGTGTTCACTCACGCAAAATGGATATGTAACCCAGATTTAAGATGTAATCACCAATGTCATGATATTTTTGTTGCTTTTTATTGGTATGCAACAGCTTTTGCAATGAAAGAATTGGGTTCATGCACTGAAATTGAAGAAAACAATTTATTTCTCTCATTGAGTACTTTCAAGTTAGATATTTCTGGCCTGTGTTATCCAACCAGCCTTGGATCACGACGTCCATGTCTTTTGAGACATAGAGGGTTGATTCAAGAGAGCTTATAGTAACATATCAAAATAATAATTATTGTTATGTTGTCCCAGAGAAAGAATAGAAAACTTAAAAAATACTTAGGCTCAATTTCCGCCGCTCTCTCGAGTCCGGTCTTCGTTCCTCCCCTTTGGGGAATGAGCATGAGCTCATTTTCCCGAACAGCGGCTGGTAATCGAGCCTACATGTAGGTTGCCCTCTGCTCCAAAATACTACCCAAAAGAGTAAATAATCAAGACACCATTGCTCGCCTATTGAAGTAAGTCCCACCAATCCCCAGATTCTGGCTCCAACAATAGCCATGTGGGAATGGTCAAAGCCAAGCTTTCAAGATTTTAAGGAAAAAACATAATCACAATCTGGGGCTGGTTGTTCGAAGGGTGGATAACACTATCCACCAGATAAATCACTATCCAGTGGATAAGTGTTAACAAAATAAACTATGCTATCCACTGGATAGTGATTTATCCGGTGGATAGCGTTATCCACCCTTCGAACAGGTGTTAAAATATGGATTCAGGTTATACAAGTTTGTATGTACACCATCTTCATACACCATTTTCATTTTTCCACAAAAAAGTAACATTCTCATTTCCATTATAAATCATTACACCATTCAAGCTAAAAGATATTGAGGTTCCTCAACAATTGAAACTTTACAACAACAATCAGTGTAAGAAAATGAACTTCTCAAAAACATAATTTTCTCTATAACATATCCTTGCGTATTGAGCGACAGCAAAAGCCACAGGTTATGTGACTCGGACTACACTAGATAGTATGGTGATTGTAATAAAGATATTAAAACCCTTGGGACAAGGACTGTAGATTACAAAATATGTTATATGACTGTTAATATTTTTTGCTAATGGATGTGTCCCAAAGTACAGTTTCCACTGTGAAACCACGAACGTCGAAAACCCAAGTATTGTCCATCGGCAGCTGGCGGGTAAGCCCCCACCAGTTATAAGCTATAGCCCTCCCCCTCCCCCCGTAATTGGCCCATTTCCCTGCTACCAAAAAATATATATTTTATGAGCAGGGGGGCTATAGCTTGTAACTATAGCTTATAATAATTTTTTTTCTTCCATTTTCTTCCACTTAAAATTTGTTACATTGATAGACTTGCAGAAGGATTATTAAAGACCAGCAAATGGAAAACATAATTATTATTATTTTTCCCAGGACCTTTCTGAAAATCACTTCTCAGTGAGAGAGCCTCTTGGTATAAAATTATATTATTATTGCTGCATCGACTTGTTGCAGCTCATTCTGAAACACTTTTTTTATTCCGATTATACCCCCAAACAAGGATATAAGCCCCACAGCATATAAGCCCATCCAAAACCCCTTACGAAGTTGTATAAAATAACCTACGGCTTATAACCGGGATTTTGTGGTATTGTGGAGCAGTTGAATAGAGATATGACTCGTTTTGTACAACATTGCTCTTCCTCTGATGTTTGCATGGGTCTGCACACCCCCACAATCACACCATTTCCAGGTGGGTCTTCAGGATTAGGACCACCTGCAATTAGGATAAAAGGAAGCTGTCTTTTTCTATATTGTCAATAGCTTGACTGAAATTCGATTTTCTGGCTCTAAAAATAGCCTACAAGAGATTTGAACATATTGTATTTTTATCGGGAAACTTGCTAAAAAAATTTACAAGTTCGTTTGGAAGGAAATATTCCAAATTTTCGAATAAAGGAATAGCTTTTTGTTTTGCTGGAGTGGTGGGGTCGATAGTTTGACTGTTGATTGAGATAAAACAAGAATTTTCGAAGAAAATATAACCGGGCTTTTTTTATCAAGCAAGAAAGCAGTTTCACCTGCTTTCTTGCTTGAAATCTATCAGATTAATCACGGCAGTCACGCTGAAGTCTGATTTTTGCGTATAGTGCCTACTGTTAATTTTCTTGTCTCTCAGCAGTCTTTGAAGATCATTCCTCAATATAAAGCCAGAGTTGAATAAGAGGAAAAGACACGACAACATAAGTACGAATCGTTGTTGAACCATCAATCGCAGACGTTCCGCGTTGCCACCATCATCATTCGCAGCTATTCTAGTCACAGTTTGACTAATTGCGTGAGTCAAAATGTGATATTGTGACGCAATGGTTGTTATTTATAAATCTTCTGCGTACAAAGAAGTGAAATGCTGCACCAACATGAAAAAGTAATGTATTTCACACTAAATAAACAGCAGAGTATTCATGTTCAAATCAAAAGTAATAGCTTGATATTAAATTTGAACCTAAAGGCGACCCTGGTTTATCACAGGACGTTGCGAAATCTCTTCAAGTCACGGTTAGACGTGACTTATGTGACCCCATGACGTAATCGTCCTTATTTATAAATCTGCATTTCTCAGCAAGTTTCTGTTTTTCTCAGAAAATATACGGAAAAGATATGTATTTCACACAAAATGACAATTATTTAACAGGACAATATTCAGAAAATATCATTTAGGCAAAGGATGACCCTGGCGAAATGTAACGTAGCTTGATAAAAAAAATAATTCATCTAATGGCGCTTCCAGTGTATGTGATGTACGTACGCAACTCACAGACAAGTCAAGTCACGATTCGACGTGACCCTATGACGTAATCGTCCAAATATAAATCTGCCGTCTCAGCAAGTTTCTGAATATATAAATCTGCGAGTCTGAGCAAGTTTCTGTTTTCCTTTACGGAAAAGAAATGTATTTCAGACTAAACAAACAGGACAATATTTCATGACCCTGGCGAAATGTAACGTACCTTGATAAAAAATTTGATCTAATGGAGCACCTAGTGTGCCCACCCAGTAGTGGGTACAATGATTTAATATTTTGACGAGTCAAACTCACCGACGTTGCGAAATCTGTAGGCCGCTCCGATGTGTTTACGCGGTCCTAAATTAATATTTATTTGGACCAGTCCAACTTTCACATAGGCTTGATTTCCGCCGCTCTCTCGAGTCCGGGCTTCGTTCTTCCCCGAGAAAATCTTTCACAAGGCGAATATATATTAAACTCTCCCCTAGCTCTCCTACTAGCGCTTTGGCGGAATGGGGGTACGGGGTAAATCACGTAAAACAATAATTTTCGAAGAAAATATAACCGGGCTTTTTACAGTTTATCTGCTTTCTTGCTTGAAATCTATCAGTCACGCCAGTTTCTGACGTTTGCGTATAGTGCCTTAACAGTCAATTTTCTTGTCTCTGAGAAGTATTTCAAGATGGATTAAAGATAATTCCACAATATAAAGCCAGATTTGAATAGGAGGAAAACACGACAACATAGGTACGAATCGTTGACAGACGTTCCATGTTGCACCGTTCGGTGTTCGACAAATTGCATGACTCAAAATGTGATCTTGTGACGTAGCGACATAGTGGTTGTTATGACATGCAGCAACAACACGAAAAAGTAATGTATTTCAAATAGGCCAATGATTATCTCCTGGTCAAATCAACAACAGTAATAGCTTGATATGAAATTTGATCTAATGGCGCTCATGGTTTATCACAGACGTTGCGAAATCTTTTCAAGTCACGGTTAGACGTGACCTTTTGTGACCCCATGACGTGCTCGTCCTTATTTATAAATCTGCGGGTCTCAGCAAGTTTTTGTTTTGTAGAAATCTGCGAATCTCAGCAAGTTTCTGTTTTTCTTAGAACGTACACGGAAAAGAAATGTATTTCACACAAAACAAACAGCAGTCGAGTATTCATAAAATGCTATTTAGGCAAATGACGATCCTGGCGAAATGTAACGTCAAAAGTAGCTTAATACCATTATACGATATTTGATTTACGAGCGCTCTGCTTACTAAATTATTATTTATTTGGACCACTCCAACTTTTACACATTGTTGCACCATCCCTTGTAGACATTTCGCAAACAATTGTTGCACCGTCAATGACGTAATGGCTATTTATAAATCTTCCCTGTGTAACGAAATGAAAAGCTGAAACGATACGATAAAGAAATGGATTTCACACTTAATAAAGAGCACAGCATTCGTCATATTTCAAATAGGGCCAAATAAAGTAATGGCTTGATATGAAATTTTATCTAATGGCGCTCCTGGTTTATCACAGTCGCTGCAAAATCTCTTCAAGTCACGGTTAGACGTGACCTATGTGACCCCATGATGTAATCGTCCAAATATAAATCTGCGCGTCTCGGCAAGTTTCTGTTTTTATAAATCTGCCAGTCTCAGCAAGTTTCTGTTTTCCTTTATGGAAAAGAAATGTATTTCACACAAAACAAACAGGACAATATTCATAAAATGTAATTTAGGCAAACGATGACCCTGGCGAAATGTAACGTAGGTTGATAAAAAATTTGATCTAATGGCGCTCCTAGTGTATGAGATGTACGTACGCAACTCACAGATGATCTCTTCAAGTCACGATTCGACGTGACTCTATGACGTAATAGTCCAATTATAAATCTGCTTGTCTCAGCAAGTTTCTGTTTTTAAATATGCTCATCTCAGCAAGTTTCTGTTTTCCTTCACGGAAAATAAATGTATTTCACACAAAACAAACAGCAGAATATTCATAAAATGTCATTTAGGCAAACGATGACCATTGCGAAATGTAACGTAGCTTGATATAAAATTTTATCTAATGGCGCTCCTAGTGTGTCCACCCAGTAGTGAGTACAATGATGTAATATTTTGACGAGTCAAACTCACCAACGTTGCGAAATCTGTACGCCGCTCCAATGTGTTTACGCGGTCCTAAATTATTATTTATTTGGACCAGTCCAACTTTCACATAGACTCGATTTCCGCTGCTCTCTCGAGTCCGGTCTTCGTTCCTCCCCGAGAAAAACTTTCACAAGGCGAATATATATTTCATACTCTCTCCTAGCTCTCCTCCTAGCACTTTGGCGGATTAGAGGTATAAGGTGAATCACGACAAAAAAAAAAAACAGAAGCTATTTTACTAACCGGGCTGGGCCCTTGGCCCACGCCCGGTTAACAAGGCGAAAGAGACTTCTGAATGAACCGCTTGCTCTTGCGGACTGAAAGCACCGATACACTATAAATTATAAACGACAAAGTCTGGCGAAGAGATGTTTATATTTATATGTGTGTCTTCCTGTAGAACAGGTCCATGTATGGTTGCCACACCTAAAGAAAACAAAACTTCCCTGACCTTCGCAAGAAATTTAGAGTTTCCTTGATCAGATAACAAACTCCTTGACATTTCCTGACCTTGAAAAAAACTTTTCGCTGACTCGATCTGACCTCGAATACAAGCTTAAATGACCCATAAATGCGACAAAATTCATTCAAACTGGAGAAAATACTCACTGTGTGCCCTTCGGGAACTGCATCCACGCTAATTTCTGCAACCAAGGAACCGTACACGTTTACACTTTTCATTTTTGTCCTGACACATTCCTCGATTCAAAATGGCGGCTGCCGCGTTTCCCGAATCAAAACAATAACACACGACCGCAATGCATACTGGTTGAGAGGGACCCTTTAATTAATACATAGCTTTGGCTTCAAACGGTCACAACATTTGTCTCAACATTCTCTCAAAATTTGCTGAGAGCCAATGTTGGGGCCGTTTGACACCCCATTTCAACAATGTTGAGAGGTGTTGTCACATGTTGAGATGAGTTTAAATTTATTTAAAGGCCCGATTAAACGGTCTCAACATTTGTTGAGAGCCGATATTGAGACGGTTTAACATCCCCTTTGTCTCAACATCTTCTCAACATTTCTTTTGCTCTCGAAATGTTGAAGCCGTTTTACACGGCATGGTCTCAAAATCTCTATACATGACTCAACAAATGTTGAGTGAATGTTGAGACGTTTGATCGGGCCTATTTTAAACGGTCTCGACATTAATGCCTCAACATTCTTTCAACATTTGTTGAGTCATGTTGAGAGATTGTTGATAGATGTTGAGACCATGCCCGGTCAAACGGCCTCAACAACCTCTCAACATTTAGACACTGATATTTTTTGACGCCTCGCGCCCCGCCCCGTACCCAGAGTAGTTTTTTCCTCTTCCCAGATTTCGTTCGCCAAATAATCCAAGATGGCGTCTCCACGATCGAACGTGGCGGCGTAACGATTTCAACGCAAATAATAAAGGGACTGTTTCACAGCCTACTCAACATTTCAAGAACAAAAGAAATGTTGTGAAGATGTTGAGACAAAGTTAATAAAAACTTTGTTTTTTGTTCTTGAAATGCTGAGAGGTTGTCGAGGCCGTTTGACCGGGCATGGTCTCAAGATCTCTCAACATTCTCTCAACATGACAACAAATGTTGAGAGAATTCAGTGAGACAAATGTTGAGACCGTTTGATCGGGGCTGTATTTGTTAAATATACTAGCTCTCAATCCCTAAAGCAACTTTTCTAACGCAACTGATACAGAAAGCCAGTCGAGATAAAAATATTGCACTCAAAATGTTTCTTCTGCGAACTGAACAACCAAACACAATTCTATGAAAACATATTGTGCAGACAATGAATACAACGATATGCTATGGTTGTCATTTATGAGTCCGCGTGCGGATTGACGGATATATCTCTCAGATTTTACAAAATCTAAAATCAGCAACTGTTAAGACGTTTTATAGAGTGATTTTGCTTAACCCGTGAAATAGTTACTACACATGCAATTAGATACTATTAGACTAGTATACTATTATTACATGGCTTCAGGTTGTAAAGATATAACGCGTGCTGTGATTGGCTAATACTCGAGACCGGATTTTCCTGTAATGCCCACGGGCATTATGAGCGATGTCAATGTTCGGCTGGCAAAAGCGCGCGGGCAACAGCGCGGCAGTATTAGGGAGAGCCATGTAATAAAACTCTCACTAGCTCAGAACAGTACTTGGAGAATATCGCCCTCGACCCTTCTTGTACGGATCTCACTTCTTCGTACCAGAAAGACCTCGGGCGATATTCTCCCAGTACGGCCCTCGCGATAGGTTAATAAGCTCGATTAATAAGATCAGGGTTGGTACGGGTCGAGCGTCAATATCACAATACCATACCCATATAGTTTACTAATCTTTAATTGTTTCAGAATACGTCTTTTTTTCGGATTATATAAATATTTCAGGTTGATATGAAATTTCTTGTCTTTTGTTGTTAATTTCTACAGCTATGACTCCCAGTCATGTAATAACTGGGAGTTTATTGGCCCGTGGTCTTTTTGTATTATCAAGGCCTCGGGCTGATATTTTTCCAGTGCGGCCCTCGTACCTGGTTAACAAGATATATATATATATATATATATATATCTTATTAACCAAGCGCGAGGGCCGTACTGGGAGAATATCGGCCCTAGGTCTTGAGAAGAGAGGATGTGATCATCCTCTCTTGGTCTTGACATTACGGATCGAGCGCAGTGAGGTCCGTACAGAAAAGACCGAGGGCCGATATTCTCCCTGTACGGTCCCGAGCAAGCTTGCCTAAATGGTTAATAAGATATTTATTACACGACTTTGTGCTAAAAATTAGCTGTCAAAATTAAATCATAACAATGTAAGAAACTTTAAACGGTCCGATATCGGACCGGCAATAAAGCATTCTGATTGGCTGATTTTAGTTATTGGCCCTCCCAACTGCCTTAGTCGTTTAATAAAAATATATATTGTGTAACAAATGTTTTCTGATTATTTATCAGTCCAGTATTTTCAAGTATTTATACGAAAGAATACGTCACATTTGAGATTCCAGAACACTGTGGCCAAGAAAGGAATCTAGGCTCAATATCTTCAGCTTCGTCCGCAACAAATATCTGTCAGGAAGATATTACAAAGCGACAATATTAAAAACCAAAGAACAACCAAGACAAAACATGACTCATTTAGTTTCGTTTTCTAAAGCTTTCAATAGCTGTTCATTCATTCCTCTGGAATATCATATTGTAAAAACAGTTATTTAGTAATTGTACTATCCAATTATTGTTTTGGAACAAATTTATCAACCTCGTTCCCAGGGTCTCTCATCTTTAGCGGGAAGATGAGAGACCCTGGGAACGAGGTTGCAAATTTATTATCGATTTATGCTATCTTGTGACGTCATGACGTCATGAGAAAGTAGTTAAATCCGAGCTAGCGAATCCAAGATGTCAGATTAAATGAAGTTGCTGGCGTTGTTGACGTTAATGACGTTGGGGGGGGGGGGGGGGAGGGGGGGGGGGACGTGAGGGTAGGAGTTTGCAATGTACATGGTTTTCTGTTTTCTTAAAAAATAAATTATTCCTTTCCTTAGTATTGCGATTGTAGTGATTCAAAACACGAGTACGAGGACAGTACCTATTTCATGGGTACTGTCAACAAAAATAGTACTGATCCAGTTTAGCCAATCAGAAACGCGAATGATGACATTTCATTAGTGATTAGAATGAACGCTCGGGTTTGCATGGCTAGCCGTTGCACCAAAATTTGCATACAATTGCAGAAACTGGTTTGTCCCTTGTGACTCTGTTGAAGAGTTCATTTCATGTCAAGGAAACAAGAGTAATCTTCATAAACCTCAGTGAGATGTAACTTCTTGAGAACTGAAGAATGATGCGAGGAAAGTCGAAAATATTCTCACTGTGGAGCTCAACGAACATATCGCAATGAATACGAGCCAACTTCCCTTAAGTGGAATACTGGTAAGCAGCCTATGGTATTATGGTCTGCATATAGTCAGTAATAGTGGGCATTCAGTGTTGTATAGTCTTATACTGTATCTGTTTTTATATCAAAAATGTAGTGTTAAAAAATACTTGTAACTTACACATGCATTCCATGGTAATAGGCGCCCCATTTAAATGCCTCTGGTTCGATTGTCTGTATCGGATTATCTGAGAACATTCTTCAACAATAACAATACAAAATTATGTCATTTGCAGAACCAGGATTATAGTGACCGAGTATTTCTCTATAATTTTGTGGCCATAATTATAATATACCGTATTTTCTCTTTTTTACTAAACGCCAGCCTCGAATAAATGAACCGGGTTGAAATAATCGCCAGGTCTGCATTGACGTTTCATATAGAATAAAAAAAATTGTTCACTCACAACTATAGCGTGGTTTACATTTTTTTCAGGGAGGAGAGAGGTCGCTACTGTCAGGTGGTCACTAATTTGGAGAATTGCAAGGTTGTCTAACTTTTAGTTATTTTCAAGGAGTCGCTACTTTCGAGGTTTTACGGTAGTTTTCAAACAAATATTTTTTTTAAAGCTTCAAATCAGAGGATGACTTTGTTTGTGGTGTGTCTGGGGACTTCCGTTACTGGAAAAAGTATCTTTGGAATAAAAGCAATCCACGCAACCCTCTTAAAAAATCATAAAAAAAAATAAAACAATAAAAAAATGACATACTCATCTCAAAAAACGGTAAAGCTTTAAAATATCTAGCCTTGTGTGATATAAAGTTTCTTTTATTTCGTTTAAAAATAATTACAAATTATGTCCGTACTGGTTCGACCAGTATAAAATACGTGTTAAAATAAAAGCTGTGCAGAGTAAGTGATTTAGATTGTATCATTTTGATGACGTCACATAAACACACTCCATTTAAGGTGCTCACACATGATAATGATATTTTCTCCCTCCTCTCACTCTCAACAGTGTATTAATCGTAGCTACTCACAATATATGAGGGTCACCCTGCCAATAGTATGGATTAACATTACTGAAGGTTCGGCGTGGAATATTCTCTAATTTGTTTGCACTCAGAAATCTAGGAGTTAATAGAAGTAAACATTATTATAATACTGAGATTGATACTTATTCTTACAACATATTAACCCTCGGACGTTCAAGGAGAAGGTTTTTTTTCGAAATTTTGAAAATAGGATTCTCACACTTTCAGTAGCTGTTTATTCATCCTCCTCGGATATTTTGATGTGACAACTGTTTCTCCGCAGTTTTTGACGTTTCCGTGACAACCGCGTAATGACATACAGGTTTACGCAATTTCTAATCTTCGTTATAATATATATATAATTTTTCTTAACTCGACTATTCAGACCGGGCTATTTGGGGCCTTCTGGAACCGGGGGGGAGGGGGAGACTTCAGAGGCCCGTCCTTTGTTACTCCAAGAGTATTAAAGCTACGGCAATGAAACATGGAGGAATATATTAGTACGTCCAAAATGTTTCTTTTGGCGTATGCAACTTGTCATTTGTCATAGAAATTACGTCATTATTTCCGAACAGCCGCCATCTTGGATCCACCATCTTGTATTTCTTGATTTTTGCAAAACGACAGAACAATTAAATTAAAAAAAAGTAATTAAATGTTCATAATGATCTAAAAAGGTTATGAGTTATCTAAAAAGGTTATGAGTTATTAAGAAAGTTATTTTTCTCGTTCCAAAACAGGAAAATTCACAATTTGGAAAAACATGCTTGTAAAAATATGGTTGCCATGGTAACAGCAAGTTGCGTCAACAATGAAATGTCACACCAAATTTTTCCCAGATAAATTTTAGGAAAAGTTGAAAAGTTTGGCGGCGTTTACTTTAATATTAAAAAAAGTTAAACGGGCAAAGTTGGAGCCCCCTCCCCGGGCAATTTTTTTTTTACGCCCACTTCAAGATGGTGGCAAGATGGCGGCGTTAAGACTTTTTCCACAAAAAAGGGAACACAGTTCATGAATTGAGTTGATTCTAACCCACAATAACCTTATTCCCTAGCACAACACAATCGAGCCGCTAGCTGCCCGAAACACTAATTTTT
This sequence comes from Desmophyllum pertusum, assembly GCA_029204205.1. Classification (NCBI taxonomy): domain Eukaryota; kingdom Metazoa; phylum Cnidaria; class Anthozoa; order Scleractinia; family Caryophylliidae; genus Desmophyllum; species Desmophyllum pertusum. The sequence continues at coordinate 3,199,077 of MU825877.1, forward strand.
AAGGCAATAACGTGCTCCCGTAACATACGTCAAAACTGACCAATACTAACCGGTTTACAACGAACGAATCATAAAATCGCCAGTTAACATCAAAATTTAAACCATTTTTTAACCCCAAACAGTAAAACGTTGGCTAAATTCAAATTCTAAACTGTTGATAAACCCGAAACAATATTTAGTCGCTTAAAAAAATACAAAATGTAAATGGCCGCCATCTTGAAGTGGGCGTAAAAAAAAATTTAGCCCTCCCCGGGTCTGGATAGAGCCTGTAAGGATCTGTAGGTAACATTACATTGCAGTTTTAACATTCCATTTTATATAATTCACTGTGTAAAACTCGCGCCGTGATTGGTTTAGAACTGTTATCTATAAGAGTACAGACGCACGAATGACGTCACGAAGCGGGAAAACGCGCGGGCGCCCTGCCTGCTCCAACAAATCCTTCGCTCAAAACAGAGAAATGTTTCCGTCAAACTGGAAATATTCCGTAGGAAATTCAATGTAGTTCAATTAATACGAATTTTCAATTGGCTGTTCAAGCTTGGCTAGAACTTGGAGGAAAATACGATGGTCTTTTAGCTGATAATTTGTGAACAGAATCCGAGAAATTTAGCGGGATTATCGTTCGCCTTTTATAAGCGGCATGCAACGGGATTTGGACTGGAATAATTCAGATTGTTTTTCCTCATATCAGAACGGAATAGAGGTTAGTCTCTAAATATTTGCTTTTCGAAACATTTGCCGAGTTGAGCTGTAGTTTATTTTAAGCCGTTTAGTTTTCACAAAGTTTTATTTGAGTGCATGAAAACACTGTGGCCTAAAGTCGATGTATGTTGACATAATTTTTATCGACTTATTTAGCGTACAATCAAGTGAAAATCCGAAGCGAATATCTCCAAAATTATATAAAACAAATAGATTCCATGTTGCCGTGGGTCTGTTCAGTAATAGATCACAGAAGACGTCAAAATGTGGTAAGAACATCAGTGACCAACTCGCCGCAGCGGCTCGTTGGCCACTTTTTTGTTCTTACCACATTTTGACGTCATCTGTGATCTATTACTGAACAGACGCACGGCAACATGGAATCTATTTGTTAAATCGATTTCGAATAATTTTGTATTCGCGAACAACGACTTATTGCAATGTGCTGGGAAATTGTCACTCGATCACTCATTCAGTATAAACTTTGATCGCGCTATTAATTTATGCATATTAATTTATGCATTAACTGAGTAAAAGGATGATAATGATATTAATGCAAGTTAACTTTAAAACTTTGTAAAATTCTGAAAGGGCCAACGGACAATCATGAAAGGTACCGGATCCTGGTGGATCTAATCAGCAAATTTTAGAATGAGAATACAACAACTGAGAAAGGCTGACATTACGGCTGGGATAAATGTTATAATATATTTTCCAATATTTCGTCAGGCACGGCCTAACATCTTCAGGGAACTAACTTCAAAAAAAAAAAGGTTACAATTTTAAACACCAAAAGACAAAAGAATATAAGATTACAAGTAAAAAACGTTACAATTCAAATAACTGAGAAACAAAAGAATATAAAATTACAGGCAAAAAACTTTACAGTTCAAATATATGAGAAACAAAAACATGATATGCTATGAAAGCTAAATACAATGTTTATAGTTCTTCGCGCCTGTTGATACCCTTGGGTTCAAGTATCCCTATCCAGGGGCGGATCCAGGAATTTTTGATAGGGGGGTCCCAGGGTTACCGAAAATGTGAAGTAGATTGAAGGATAATTTTTGGAAGTAGACGGCAGTAGTTATTACTAAAAGGCGCGGAGGGGGGTGTTTGGCGGCCTCCCCCTGAAAAAAAGTGAGATTTCAGGCTCTGAAAAGTGCATTTTGGTGGATCCTGGATATGGTTTTGCTATGGACAATGGAGAAAGCAAAAAAATCCTCAGGTCTGATAGGGGGTCCGGACTCCCCCGACCCTCCCCCTGGATCCGCCACTGCCTATCGATAAGGTACGCCTCGTATAGCGGCACGAGATGAATGTATGAGTTACAACGGGATGAGTTATATGATTGTCGCAAATAAAGTGATCTGAAACTGCAGTTGGTCTAGAGAAAGGGGTGGGTCTGTCAACTGGTCGTCGGTATTCGCTAAAACGGTCTTTAAGTTGTCTTTTTGTCTCGCCTATGTACTATTTGTTACAACGTCGGCAGTGTACCATGTAGATGAGATTTTCAGAGTTGCAGTCAGACGTAATGGGTGTTGGGTCTGGTCTCCCCGGTAGTGAACAATGTGTAGTGGGTACGCCCGTTAGTGATGTAGTTGCAAGTAACACAGTTGTTACCGAATCTGAAGGATCCCTTGGGAAGGTTGGTTTGTGTGACAGTACGTAATTTGGTTCTAACTAATATGTCGATAAGGTTGTCAGTGCGTCGAACGGCAACAAGAGGTGTAGATTTAAATACATTAATGCAACGTTGGGAAGAAGAGAGCATGTTGAAATGTTTATGAATGATAGATGATATTAAGCGAAGGGCGGGTTGTATGTGATAACAAAGGGAACAAGACTGGGTGGATCAGATGTGGTAACACTGGGTTGGAGTGCCTCGATACGTGTGAAGAGAGATTGTATCCACGGTTTTTGAGGTATTGTATAGGTTCATTAGTACGTAATGTGAAGGTTACGTCGGAATAACATTTGCGTCGAAGTCTGAGGTCGAGGCTAAATGGAGTGGTTCGTTTGGTATGTATGGGGGGGAGGGTGACATGAAGAGTGTAAGATGTACTGATGTTTATCCTTAGGCTTAGTATAGAGATCTGGTGTAATCTCACTATTGTTGAGAAGGACCTTGATGTCAAGAAAATGGATAGATGTGGATGTATGGGACGAGGTAAATTTGATAGTGGGATGAAGGCTGTTAAGCCAAGAGATGAAGGCAAGCAGCTCGCCTTCAGTGAGAGTCCATATCATGAAAATGTCGTCGATGAAACGCCACCAAGTATGTGGCTGGTGTGGTACATGTTCGACTGCGTCGGTCTCAAACTTAGCGAGGAATAGATTAGCGTATGAAGATGCCATGCGTGTACCCATAGCTGTGCCGTGTGTTGGAGGTAGTGGTTGTTATTGAATTCGAAAATGTTCATGGTAAGAATGAGCCAGATAAGGTCGCCAAGAGTCTCTGTGGGTATGGTGGAGGTAGAGCGATCGCGATTGTTAAGGTAATGCCGACACGCGCGTCGATACCTTTGTTATGTGGAATATTGGTATAGAGTGACGAAACATCAAGTGTGATAAGAATGGCGTCACTAGGTAAGAGTCCAAGTTGGTCATGTTTAGTGAGGAAATGTGTAGTGACGGTCTTTGATGAAAGATGCCGTGGTGTGAACTAGAGGTTTGAGATGGTAGTCGACGAATTGAGAAATACGTTCTGTGGGGTGACCGTTGCTGGAAACAATAGGACGTCCAAGATTACCTTGTTTGTGGATTTTAGGTAAAATGTAGAAACGTCCTGCTCTGGGGTCAGTGTGTATGAGCACAGGCGGACCATCCTATGTTTGAGTGGTCAATGTTTACATTATTCAGGTCACGAACTACAGACTTTATACTGTGACGGTTGAGATTTGCTAATTAGTTCACTGTTTAGATTGAAGAGTCAACTTGATCTGTATTGTTCAATAAAGTTTTAAAATATATGTTAATTGAGTCATGTGTGCTGTTATTTTGTCATTCCGGGCTGAGAAACAAGACTTGCAACTCGAGCCGCGGAATCCGCGACCGGCTCTAGTTCAACATTTATTTTACGCCAAATAATTAAACTTCTCACCTGGCGGACACCGGAATCTGATCAACTATATAATTTTCTATGTCTTGACCGAGTTTGGGTTTCATCCCTCCAATTTCGACCGAGGAGGAATAATGTTTAATTTCGCCAAAAAACGTCTTAAACAGCCCGGAATGACAAAATAACAGCACACATGACTCAATTAACATATATTTTAAACTTTATTGAACAATACAGATCAAGTTGACTCTTAAATCTAAACAGTGAACCAAATCTCAACCGTAGTTCGTGACCTCAGATAATGTAAGCACTGACCACTCAAACATAGGATGGACCGCCTGTGGTATGAGGAAACGTTTAGTATCGTCGTCGATGATATTGCCGTTGTGCATACGTTGAACGTGTAAACTCGTACGCGTGTCTGGATGTTCTTTAGTAATGTCACCGTCAAGCAGTCTGTAAAATTTAGTATCGTTAAGTTGTCGTAAGCATTCGTTGATGTACCAGTCACGGTCCATGATCACCGTCCCGGATCCTTTGTCGGCAGGTTTGATGATTATGTCAGTTCGTCTGCTAAGTAGTTTGATAGCGTCACGTTCGCGACTTTCGTTTAGCAACTTTTGTATGAGTTCATTTTAGCATCTCAATATTTTTGTATTGATTTACGCTTTTATGTATGTCATGAGGAAATAGTAAAGATGGCGGGTACAAGATAGCGGATTTTATGACGCCATTTGACGACATATGACGTCATAATGAACACATAACCATCATATCTTGTAGGAGCTAGCATAGGGCTATCTTTTAAAGGCATAATGATTTCGATTTGTCGTATAATTGACAAAATGTTCAAGCAAGCAATCGTGGATGACAATCCTGCTGGAATACGTTGGATCAACTAGTGGTTATAACATACTACATATATTTATTTTTCTTTTATTATTTTATTTTATTGTTCTACTGTCAATCAATGTTAGCTGTCTTGAGTATTTCCGTTATTTCGCAAATAACACGTATACGAATGTATATTTTCCTCACTGTACCTGAAGAAGACTGGTTTGGGCCTAAAACTAAAAAATCTACGTTGTATTGGTCTCTGCTTCTACACTATGTCTTATGATAACGAGAATCCTAAAGAAAAAGAGGGGGCGGGGGGATGGTCCATCAACCCACCCTTGTACGGTCATGACTTTCGCATGGTATGATTTTGGACGTACGTTTTTAGTATATATTTCTAACGTAACTTAATTATACTTAGATAAAATCAACATTATAATTGTGGTCAATTGGTGGTTTTCATCAATGTTACAAAAGCTAGCAAACGTTGCACAGAGATCAATGTTTTGTATCTGTAGAATATGTGAAAGAAGAGCTTTGTAGAATTAACAGTTTAGATTTTTTAATTTTGATGACGTCAGAAACGGCTACCAATAGGCGATGCATTTGAGAACAAAAAGGAATACAATATTCCATAATGTTTACGAATTACAGGAAATCTGACATGCTGAGGATAGACATATTATTTATAATACGTACAGTAATGAAACGCGGGTGGTCCATGTAAAGGTCTCATTTGATACAAAGGTTATCTTGTTATTTTGCAGAAGCCTAAAAATCAATTGCTAAAAGTTAATTGATATTTTTATACATTTTGCCTAACTATCTCTATTCTCATTGGCTGAGAGCATACAGTCAACTCTCTCTTAACGGCCACCTTTATAAGACGGACACCTCTCTAAAACGGACACCTGGAGTTGGTCCCTGCCGTTCTTCGGTCATTTTTCTGTAACTAAACTCTCTTTAAAACGGACGCCTCTCTAAAACGGACAGCGGACACTTTGAAGCAGTCAACGGACACTTGAGAAGTGTGTTTTTTTGTGAAAAAGTACTTCAGAGCGAAGCTTAGATGTTGAATATGACAGCAAATACGATTTGGGGAAGCAATATTTGTATTACAGTAGCAAATACGTCCTTCAGTTTGTCTTATTTTGTACAGTGCAGTTCTTAGAAGCACTTAACTTTTGCTTGAACAAATGAGTGTACCTTCCTATTCCTAAACGACCTAAATTGATGTGTATTTACTGTACCGTACCTTCTGTTTCTACTATATCTGGATTGCTGGTGTCAGGTTACCTCGGCTCTCTATAAGGCGGACAACTCTCTAAGACAGACAGTTGGTGCCGGTCCCGACGGTGTCCGTCTTAGAGAGAGTTGACTGCACAGCTACAGACACTAGGATTTATCATATAATTACGCGTCATACCTACAGACACTAGGATTTATGCATGCAATTACGCGTCATACCTACATACATGTTCATTGACGTCATAATTCGCGATTTGGCAGAAAAATTGTGTTAAACAGAACTAAATGTTCGGAAAATGTTCCGAATGCTCATCCGCATTTATAACAAACAGGTAGTCTCAGAATCGGCGCTACATAATTTAATTTCACATAGCTATATTTTGCAATGATATTGAACAGGACCAAGACCATAACAAAACAAAACGTACAACAGATTGGCATGTTTGTTTGCGGAGGTACAACTTTATACTACACAGGGCAGCATTTACGATATGTCTTTTCTCTCTTGTATTGCATAAATACCAAAGGCATATTTCTAACCCCGGAGTCCAGTACTCTTCTTGTGGGGATGCTCCGTTATAATCATGTGAACTGAGAACTGACGTTAAAATTAATATAGGGGTATTATAGCCGGGTATTAAATTTCGCGATAACTTTTTTTCGCGGGTCTTTAATTTCGTGATTTTTTGCAATCGCGAAAACGGCGCGAAAATTAAGTCCCGCCAAAATAAGTAACAATAAGGTAGTATTTTAAATGTATATAATAAAACAATTATTGGATTCGGTTTTCGCATGATAGCGAAATTATCAAGGCCTCGGTTTGTGTTATCCGCCTCAACCTTCGATCGGCTTCGGCAGATAACACAAACCTCGGCCTGGATAATCCTCGCTATCATGCTCAACCTCATCCAATAATTGTTTATTGTCATTCGATGCTTGTCTTTTATCCCTTTTCATTGGCCAAGAACCCGCCACGTGATCTGAAATAACTGCCTACGAATAATGGTCTACTCATGCGTACAACGGTGCAAAGTTGTTTAGCTGCAAATAATGTTCTGCTCATGCGTAGCTGTGTCCACTTCTGTGAAAAATGGCAGCTCGTTTTCCAGAGTTGTCGGAGAGCGATTTGACATGTCTGCTAGACCAAAAAACAGCGAGAATAGAAAGAAGGCAAGTTGAATTTATGTGTTGTGTGTTTATGTATAATTTACAATCGACGGAATAAATTATTGAACTGAGAAGGACTTCTGCGATCACTTCAGCAAGGAGCGCGGCTTCCCGCTTCCCAAAAATAATTGCGAAAAACAAACTCAGGGATGGAATGATAAAACAATTATTGAACTCGGTTATCGCAAAAAATATCGTGATTTGCCAGTGTCTCTCAGATCAAATAATTGATCAGCTCGCCACTGACAAATCACGATATTTTGCTCAACCTCGTCCAATAATTGTTAATTATTTTACTTCTGGACCTCTGCAGATTAGAATGCTCAAAGATTATTACAAATGAGACATGGGAATCAAACGAAAAGCTTTTCTATTATTCTACAGAATTAAAACCACAATTTGCGATACTTACAGATACTGTAACCTCTTCAAACAACATAAGCCATTTGACAAATGTTCAATCATGTTGTAAGAAAGATCTCTAAAGGACAAACAATTATCTAATTAGCATATGGCTTAACCAAAACTTCCCAAAATTGCACAAGAGAATCTACGTAGGTTTACGGCGTTCTTTGCATATTTCTTTGCATATTTTTTATCTTTGCATATTCCTTTGTATATTTCGCTCCATATTTTATGGAATGAGATTTGCAATTGGCTCTGAAACCAAGGGAACATGGAGCATGCGCATACAAGTATGGATATATTGTAGTACAGTTAACACTCTTAGGTCCCTACTCACTTAACTTAAACTTGTTAAGACCCTAATAAATAATACTGAATTCTTAACTGGAAACAGATTGAGTTTTTGCTCTGATGGAGAAACATGGTTATCTTCTGACATGAAATCTCTCAATCGAATTGAGTTATTACTTAATCAATTTGTGTGAATTAATGAATAAAACTTGGCAAAGATGGAGGAGATTAATTATTGACATATAAATTTTAAAACTTGTACAAGAAGTTTGGCTTTTTTTAATCCCAAAATATTTGCTTCAAATACAGTGGAACCTCTACTTTGGGTCACCTCTATTAAGGGGACACCTACCTTCTTCGGGTACCGGAAAAACTCATATAATATTTGCATTTACCACCTCTATTAAAGGGACACCTCTATTAAGGGGACGGGGACAATTTTTGAGTGTCCCGAATGCTATTTCAACCTCCATTAAGGGGACAACTAATCTGCAAATGAGTACAAGCAGGAGCCCATTAGCTCCTGGTACAAGACTATGATTATTGATCAATCCCAACGGTATTTCAACAGGCCGTTATTGTTCAAGAAGAGTGTAATTACACAGTAATATCGCATATCGCAATTTAAACAGTCCAAAGTTGCTGTTACAAGTTACAATCATACATTTGATTGCTGCTGAATTAAATTGCTGAATGCATTTCCAAGTCAAGAAAACAGGTATTTTTCATTTCGTTTAGGTTGTTAATTATTAACAAGACACCTACCTCCATTCAGGGGATACCTCCATTAAGGGGACACTTCTCCTGGTCGCGAGGGTGTCCCCTTAATGGAGGCTCCACTGTACCTAGAATATCATCACTCCAAGTACGGGACATTCAAAGCATTGGGAACTTAATAAATAAATAAATGACTACCAAGACGTTTGGGACGGAACATATTTTCAAGAAATGATTTTAACGCATTTAAAACTCGTAAACTTGTAATGGTTTTTTTGTGGCCAACCAAGGCGACCGTGCTTGTGTCGGATGGAGTGACAGAAATTTGCTTTACTTCAGACCTAAGCTACTTATTTCAGAACGATAACTACATTTGCTCATGAAATCAGCAACGATAAAACAAAGGTACCCGATGAATAGTGTTCTTTTGTGTATTTTAAAGCTTAATTTGATGTGTAAACGATGTAACTACGGTAATATGGCGAATACTTGCGTGTGTTGTTTTTCATGTTTTAGCTCGTAATTTTGTAGTTCTCGATATTCACCTCTGAAGATGAAGGCAAGCAGCTCGCCTTCAGTGAGAGTCCATATCATGAAAATGACGTCGATGAAACGCCACCAAGTATGTGGCTGGTGTGGTGCATGTTTGAGTGCGTCGTTCTCAAACTTAGCGAGGAATAGATTAGCGTATGAAGATGTCATGCGTGTACTCATAGCTGTGCCGTGTGTTTGGAGGTAGTGGTTGTTATTGAATTCGAAAATGTTCATGGTAAGAATGAGCCAGATAAGGTCGTCAAGAGTCTATGTGGTATGGTGGAGGTAGAGCGATCGCGAGTGTTAAGATAATGCCGACACGCGCGTCCGATACCTATTGTTATGTGGAATATTGGTATAGAGTGACGAAACATCAAGTGTGACAAGAATGGCGTTACAGGTAAGAGGTCCAAGTTGGTCATGTTTAGTGAGGAAATGTGTAGTGACGGTCTTTGATGAAAGATGCCGTGGTATGAACTAGAGGTTTGAGATGGTAGTCGACGAATTGACAAATACGTTCTGTGGGGTGACCGTTGCTGGAAACAATAGGACGTCCAGGATCACCTTGTTTGTGGATTTTAGGTAAAATGTAACGTCCTGGCTCTGGGATCAGTGTGTATGAGGAAACGTTTAGTATCGTCGTCGATAGTATTGTCGTTGTGCTTACGTTGAACGTATAGACTCGTACGCGTGTCTGGATGTCTTTAGTAATGTCACCGTCAAGCAGTCTGTAAAATTTAGTATCGTTAAGTTGTCGTAAGCATTCGTTGATGTACCAGTCACGGTCCATGATCACCGTCCCGGATCCTTTGTCGGCAGGTTTGATGATTATGTCAGTTCGTCTGCTAAGTAGTTTGATAGCGTCACGTTCGCGACTTTCGTTTGGTAACTTTTGTATGAGTTCATTTTAGCATCTCATTATTTTTGTATTGATTTACACTTTTATGTATGTCACGAGGAAATAGTAACAATGGCGGATACAGGATAGCGGATTTTATGACGTCATTTGACGACATATGACGTCATAATGAACACATAACTATTCATATCTTGTAGGTAGCTAGCATAGGGCTATCTTTTAAAGGCATAATTATTTTCGATTTGTCTTATAATTGACAAAATGTTCAAGCAAGCAATCGTGGAACGACAATCCTGCTGGTTTACGTTGGATCAACTAGTGATCTTATCGGGTTATAACATACTAGTAGGTTCCTTTTATTATTTTGTATTGTTAGTACTGTCAATCAATGTTATCTGTCCTTCAGTATTTCCGTTATTTCGCAAAATAACACGTATAGTATACGATTGTAAATTTTCCTCACTGTACCTGAAGAAGACTGGTTTGGCCAGTTAAAATATAGGTACCTAAAGCTCAAACAAATCTACATTGTATTGGTCTCTGCTTCTACACTATGTCTTATAATAACGAGAATCCTAAAGAAAAGAGGGGGCGGGGGAGGGGGGATGGTCCATCAACCCACCGTGTACGGTCATGGCTTTGGCATGCGGGATGACACTTTGCATGTACGTCCAAGCGTTAAACCCGTATTCCCTACCTACCAAATCTGTCCATTAATCAGACACAGTTGGATTCTGAAGGATTTTTAGTATATATTTTCTAACGTAACTCAATTACACTTAGACAGGAGATTATAATAATTATTATTGTGTTCAATTGGTGGTTTTCATCAATGTTACAACAAGCTAGCAAACGTTGCGCAGAGATCAATGTTTTTGTATGTCTAGAATATGTTGAAAAGAAGAGCTTTGTAGAATTAGCAGTTTAGATTTTATATTTTGATGACGTCAGATGAAACGGCCACCAATAGGCAATGCATTTGAGAACAAAAAGGAATACAATATTCCATATTTTTCATGAGTTACAGGAAATCTGACATGCTGAGGAAATAAGATATGGTAGTTCTCTTAAAAAATAGACATACAATTCATAATACGTACAGGAAATAAAGGCTGGTGGTCCCTGTAAAGGTCTTCATTCGATACAAAAGGTTATCTTTTGTTATTTTGCAGAATCCTAAAAATTAATTGCTAAAAGTTAATTGATATTATTATACATTTTGCTCACTATCTCTATTCTCATTGGCTGAGAGCATACAGTCAACTCTCTCGTAACGGACACCTCTATAAGACGGACACCTCTCTAAAAACGGACACCTGGAGTTGGTCCCTGCCGTTCTTCAGTCATTTTTCTGTAACTAAACTCTTTTTAAAACGGACGCCTTTCTCAAAATGGACAACGGACACTTTTGAAGCAGTCAACGGACACTTGAGAAGTGTGTTTTTCGGTGAAAAAAGTAGCCTGCGTAGCAGGCGGAGAAAGGGAAGGGAGAGGGGAGTTCGGGCGCCAGGAGGCTGGGAGGGAACCGCCTGCTATAAGAACCCCATTTGGTCATTTCTGCCGCAGAATTCTGATTGGTTATTTGAACAATGAGTCACATTACTGTCACGCAATGCGAAGTTTCTGAAACATAATCAAAATGGCGGCCGATGCGGATGCTTTGTCGAGAGCTTTATCTGATTTGAACGTCGTCGCCAGTTCCAAATTATCTTGAAACCAGAACAAGAAAGTAGCTGTAAAAGGTCTATTAGATGGTAAAGACGTTTTGGCAGTGTTGCCGACCGGGTACGCTAAAAGCCTGAACTATCAAATGTGTGTTCGCGCCAAGGACTTCCAGATGAATGGTAAAGCAACGATTGTTGTCATCTCTCCGTTGATAAACATAATCAAAGACCAGCTACAAGATATGCCAATCACTGGGATATTCTGCGGTTGATTACAACGACTTGTCGCCAGCAGAAATTCGCCAATGTAAATTCAAGGTTATACATGACTGTAGTATAAAACGCGACTCTTACAGTTCGTGACATAATTTTGTATATTTGCCGTTGAAATGCGGTTTGCTTCAAGTGTGTTTCTAACGGGCAATATAAACTTAATTATAAGACTTTCAAGTAGAGCCTTTAAGAGGTCATGTTCGCTTTCCTGTCAGGCTTTCGTCCTGTATAGTTTGACACCCTGTAATTTGCGATGTTTTGCTGAGGTTTGTTTCGGCTGGAGTACTGGATATTAAATATTCCGGGTAGGACGTTATTTCCTTGCATTTCCTTTCCTTTCGCGTGATTGGTCGTTGCATTGACAGTTGACTTAATTGGATTACAAAAATATCAGGCTAGTGAAAAAGTACTTCATAGCGAAGAATAGATGTTGAATATGACAGCAAATACGATTTGGGGAAGCAATATTTGTATTACAGTAGCAAATACGTCCTTCAGTTTGTCTTATTTTGTAACAGTACAGTTCTTAGAAGCACTTAACTTTTGCTTGAACAAATGAGTGTACCTTCCTATTTTATTAGTCTTGTTCCAATTTTCAACTCGTAATAAACGACCTGAATTGATGTGTATTTTACTGTACCGTACCTTCTGTTTCTACTATATCTGGATTACTGGGTTGTCAGGTTACCTCGGCTCTCTATAAGGCGGATACCTCTCTAAGAGCCTCTCTAAGACGGACACTTTGTGCCGGTCCTGACGGTTGTCCGTCTAAGAGAGAGTTTGACTGTACAGCTAATTTACGCTGGCATCGAATTGACGCGTCATAACTAGAGACACTATAATTAATCATTTAATATAATTACGCGTCATACCTACAGAAATGTTCATTGATGTCATTTACGTGTACTACGCGTCGTTCGCTTCAGTAGCGCCGGCAGCGAAAAATAAATTAAAATACTCCACAATCCGCGAAGAAAAGTATATAAGGAAAGGAAATAAAACGCCGCATAGTTAAGCCGCAAAATGATGATTTATCTTATTGTTCTTATTCTTACTAATTTTCGAGAGTACTTAATTTCGCGAAAATGACAGAGCCATATTTCGCGAGTATTAATTTTCGCGATTTCACGTGATAAAATAGACTCCAAATATTAAACACCATTTAAAAAATCCATCATTCATAATCGCCAGTAAAGCGTTCAATTGATGAGTTGAAAGAAGAACAGTATTGTGTATGGCAATTTTGACGACTGCATCAGATACATTTTGCAGGAATTGCAAGAAAACGACGAATCAGATGAGGAATGTGGAGATGCATAAATTACGGACAGAATTGTGACAATTTTTTACCCTTTGTATTTTACCAAATTATAGTGTCAATTTTCTTTGTGTAATGGGGTATTAAATTTCGCGCGTTTAATTTTTGCGGCACCTTTTTTTCGCGAGTTATTTAATTTCACGAATTTTTTCCAATCGCGAAAATCGCGAAAATTATCACTCGCGAACATTAGTAATAATAAGGTACTTATTTTCGCGGGAACTTATAATTTCACGAAAATTGAAGAGGCAAATTTCGCGCGCGCGCGAGACTTAAATTTCGCGATTTGGCAGAAAAATCGTGTTAAAAGGAACTAAATATTGATTTGATTATTCAAGCTATAAAACCTACAAATCATATAATTCAAATACACTCTAGTTTTTAAACATACCTTCAAAAATACTACACAGCTTTTGAAAACCTTTTCTTGTGAGCTATTCGCTCACGAAAGTAAACTCTTTTCCTCTACACTCCTCCATACTGAAACAACCACGTGTATTCCGCTTGAAAGACTTGATACTTCCGGTTCAAATTCCCCACCCCACCCAGGCAAGGTTCAAATTCCCACACCCCGGGATGGCCTTGCATCAAATTCCCTACTCCCCGCGCTCGGAAGATAGTCAAATGCCGGGGGTTGCTGGGGGGGGGGGGGGGGTGGGGGATGGTGAAGCTTCGAATTGATCGGCGCATAATTTTGTGCGAGTTCTGCGGCTTGGATTTTCGATTTCAACCCGTTTTTATTTGACTAGTTTTAGCAGTACGATTTGGAAGGAAAATATATGCGAGTCAATTAAAGAAGTACAAAAGAGAAACTCCAAACTACGTGAAAACTGGGAATGCGACGGTTGTACAGTATGTTTGCCTCGAATAAAAGTGCGTGCGTGGCGGATTTGAAATAAATTTGTTCGCTCTTGACAAATTCAAGTTTTCTCTACAGGCGTTAACCGGCTGAATAGCTACGCATGTCGGGGTTTTGGCAGTACCATTTGGAAAATAAATACACTTGATGCCAGCGAGGGAAGACTTTATATATTCCAAACTGCATAAAGTCAGTGAACGCGACGGGCAATAGTTTCGGCAAAGTGCGTGTACGGATTTGAAAACAACGAAAGTACTGCTTGTTTCACCAGCGTGATGAATTCAGTTTTTAAACATTGTCGGATCTTTGATCTTCCACCTTGTTCCACGCGCTGGGTTTTATTTGTCAGTAGCAATTTGGCTGAAATTAAAAAAATAAGTAAAAGAGGAAATTCAAAATTGCATAAACAGAGTGTCGGCTGTATATTTGAAGTTTCGGCAAAGTGAATTGTCGCGAGAAAGAAGTCAACCGCCGGAGTAGAATATTTTGCCGGCAGAGTTTGAATCACGTTTCGTAACGGCGAATTCAGTCTTTATTACAGTTATTTCTGATCGCATGAGTATTGTCTGATATGCGTTGAACTTTCGGAACTGTTTCGAATCCTTTCGGAAAAACTACTGAGAAAGAAGCCACCTCAGTGCTAGTAAAAGTGCTTCGATCTTTCCGAGAAAAGTCCTGACTGTTCTAGGGAAAAGTCCCGAATTTTCTAGGAAAGATCGAAGCGACTCTGTGTCTGATCTGCTAGCACTGAGTTGGCTTCTTTCTCTCATGCGATCAGAAATAACTGTAATACTGAAAGAATTCGCCGTTTATACGAAACGTGATTCAAACTATTCCGGCAAAATATTCTACTCCGGTGGTTGAGTCCTTTCTATGAAGGTATATGTATGCCAAAATTCAATCCTCTGTAATTGAAATAAAATTACTGAAATGAGGAATGCATCAATCCGAAGCTAAATGGCAAAGAGCCGATTTAGACGAAGAAGGGCATATCGCGAATAGGCATCGCGCAAATAGGTATCACGCAAAAAGGTATAACGCAAATAGGCATAACGCAAAAAGGCGTAACGCAAATAGGCTTAACGCAAAAAGGCATAACGCAAATAGGCATCACGCAAAAAGGCATCATGTTATAAGGCACGGGCATGCGCTAAGCAATCTCTTCCAAGAGCCTCCGTTTTTTCGGTGAAGCGGCGAGGAACGAAGAAAATGGTGTTTGAGCGAGAGATCGCTTCTTCTTCCCCTCGAGATGTCATGGCTCAATATTTGAGGAGAGCTCTTATTGAATTATTACGTCAGGCGGAAAATGGTGTCGAAAGTGATTACATATCCTTTCGCCTTGAACAATTGATCGATGTTGTTTTAAGAGCTGAAACTATTTACCAACACAGTCCACAACTAGTCTCCATTCTTCGAAGGGCCTTGGCAATTGCAGAAACATCCCACCATGAAGTTAGTACTACCGTACCTGCTGTTTTTAATACAGGTCAGCCAAGCCGAACAAGTTTTAAAATACAAGCTAACAGTTTGAAATTCCTACTGGAATTTGGGTTTAAAGCCACGGAAATTGCCACAATGATGTCTGTAAGTTTGCGAACAATTCGAAGACGAATGACATCAGAGAGAGAACATCCTTTGACATCAGAGAAGAAGTGTCCCGTTACACTCCCTTTTAAAATAAAGATCTGGATGAAATATGTAGGGCAATAACCGTAGAATTCCCAAACTGTGGAGTTAGGAGAATGAGAGGTTTTCTCTTGACGAGAAATATCCGAGTTTCAGTCTTGTGTTTATACCGACCCCCCTCTCCCCCGCAACACCACCCATCTCATTACTTTCAGATCTACCTTCTAAGTCGGGAGAACAATTGGCAAATCTTCGTCGAGGCAAGTGAGTGAGAGTTTCCGATTCTTATTATGCAACCAAAACTATGACGCAAGCACTCGTGTACGTAAAAACTAAAACTGTCACTCCGGCAAACACGTGATGTTGCTTAGTAACTAACGAAACCTGCGGGCTCAGTAAGTTCTGTACTTGGGCATGCGCGATGCGTTATGCCTATTTGCGTGATGCCTTAGTTAAATAATTAGTTAAATAATTTCTGACTGATCAGAGGGAGGGCAATAACTAAATTCACTTTTTTAGGAGGGGGGGGGGGGGGGATATTACCTAATATTTTCCTACATGAAGCCCATTTTGGTTTGTTGCATTTCAATATTTATTTCAAATCAATGATCAAACTTTAATTAACAATTGAAATAAATTTATCTTTGACAATAGCAAATGTAAGAATGTTAATTTTAAAATAAACAGTTCATGTTGTGGTTCGGCATTAAAATATACATTTGAACATTTTGATTACAGTCAGTTTTGTATTTAGTACAGTTAATTAATTAACACTCTTAGGTCCCTACTCACTTAACTTAAACTTGTTAAGACCCTGATAAATAATACTGAATTATTAACTGGAAACAAATTGAGTTTTTGCTCTGATAGAGAAACATAGTTATCTTCTGACATGAAAACTCTCAATCGAATTGAGTTATTCCTTAATCAATTTGTGTGAATTAATGAATAAAACTTGGCAAAGATGGAGGAGATTAGTTATTGACAAATATATTTTAAAACTTGTTCAAATATGTGCTTTTATGATGTCTCACCAATTACAAGAAGTTTGGCTTTTTTTAATCCCAAAATGTTTGATTCAAATACAGTGGAACCTCTACTTTGGGACACCTTATAAAGGGAAAACTCCATTAAGGGGACACTTCTTTGAGTCCCGGAAAAACACTCAATACTCATATAATCTTTGCATTTACCACCTCTCTTAAAGGGACACCTCTATTAAGGGGACGGGGAAAATGTTTGAGTGTCCCGAATGCTATTTCAACCTTCATTAAAGGGAAAACTAATCTGCTAATGAGTACAAGACTATGATTATTGATCAATCTCAACGGTATTTCAACAGGCAGTTATTGTTCAAGAAGAGTGCAATTACACAGTAATATCGAAAATCGCAATTTAAACAGTCCAAAGATGCTGTTGCAAGTTAAAATCATGCATTTGATTGCTGCTTAATTAAATTGCTGCATGCATTCCAAGTCAAGAAAACAGGCACTTTTTTCATTTCGTTTAGGTTGTTAATTATTAACAAGACCCCGCCCTACCTCCATTCAGGGGACACCTCCATTAAGGGGACACTTCTCCTGCTCCCGAGGGTGTCCCCTTAATGGAAGTTCCACTGTACCTAGAATATCATGTTATAACTAAACAAGAATATAAGGACAGTCAATTAAGGAAAATCCCAAATTTGAACTGTAAAAAGCTGAGGTTAATATATCCTATGTATATACAGCCTTTGGAATTGTACAGGAATTGTCTTTATATAATAATTTATCTGGTAAGACTTGATTAGCAGACGATCTATGTATATGCCTTGAAGATGAATGAGACACTACAGGTGCTGGTATACGCTGAGTTGAATTGTAAAGCGCATTTGAACTTTGGAAAATGCGCTATATAAATATCATTACCATTACCATCGAATTGATCGTCATAACTACAGACACTAGGATTTATCATGTAATTACGCGTCATACCTACAGATATGTTCATTGGCGTCATACACGTGTATTACGCTTCGTTCGCTTCATTAGCGCCGGCAGCGAAAAATAAATCATCCACAATCCGCGAAGGAAAGTAAGGAAAGGAAATAAAACGCTGCAAAGTTAACTGAGCCCGAAATGATGATTTACCTTCTTGTTACCTATTTTCGCGGGAACTTATAATTTCGCGAAAATTGAAGAGGCAAATTTCGCGAGACTTAAATTTCGCGATTTGGCAGAAATATCGTGTTAAACGGAACTAAATTTCGCGAATATTTTCTGAATGCTGATCCGCATTAATAAACATGTAGTCTCAGAATCGACGCTACAGAATTTAATTTTACATAGCCATATTCTGCAATGATATTGAACAGGACCACGTCCATAACAAAACAAAACGTACAACAGATCGACATGTTTGTTTACGACAAAGAGGTACAACGTTATACTACACAGGCCAGCATTTACGATATGTCTTTTCTCTCTTGTATTGCATAAATACCAAAGGCATATGTATAACCCCGGAGTCCAGAATTCTTCTTGTAAGGATGCTCTGTTATAATCACGTGAACTGAGAACTGACTTAAAGTATTATAGCCGAGTATTAAATTTCGCGTCGCTAATTTTCGCTATAACTTTTTTTTGCGAGTCTTCAATTTCGCGATTTTATTTGCAATCGCAAAAATCGTGAAAATGAAGTCCCGCCAAAATAACTAACAATAAGGTATGTAAAATAAAACAATTATTGGATTCGGTTTTCGCATGATAGCGAAATTATCATGGCCTGGGTTTGTGTTGTCCGCCTCAACCTTCGGCTTCGGTAGATAACAACAATCTCGGCCTTGCTAATTCTCGCTATAATGCTCAACCTCATCTAATAATTGTTTATTATTTTAGTTCTGGATCTCTGCAGATTAGAATGCTCAGAGATTATTACAAAATAGACATATGATCAAACGAAAAGCAATTATTTTAGCTAAAAACCACAATTTGCGATACTTATACAGATCTGTTAACGCGTTCAAACAACATAAGGCATTTGATAAATGTCCAATCATGTTGTAAGAAAGATCTCTAAAGGGCAAACAATTTTCTAATTGGCATATGGCTTAACCAAACATCCCATACTTGCACAAGATAATTTGCATAGGTTTACGGCGTCATTTGCATATTTTATGGCACGAAATTTGCAAGATGGATAAATTGATGGCAACTCAATCTCGTTCCCAGAGTCCTCGTTACCCTTGTCCAGCGGTGGAGCGGCCAACAAGGACCTCTGGGATAGAGTAATCCGCCTGACTTGCGCAGAAAGAACGGAAGTCCAAGAATCTTGGCGTCCGTCAGTTGAAACATGGGGTCGAACACATGCGCAGTAGAGCTGGAAGTCCAATAATCCTGTCACGGCATATCGCTTCTCCTTCAGAGCTCCTTGTTCGCCGCTCCACCGCTGGACAAGGGTAAACAGGACTCTGGGAACGAGATTGGTGGCAACTATGTCATTTATTAACTGCGCAAAATACGAGAGCATTAATATGTTGAATATTAATATAAACCCTAGCTGAAATCAGGGGAACATGGAGCATGCGCATACAAGTATGCATGTATTGTTCTCTACAAACAATGCGAGACAAGCCTAAGGCCTGAACAAAAAATCAGAAATATATAAAACCACAATTTTCTTTGCTCCCAATGTGTGGCTTCGTGATCATAGCTCAGATGGTAGAGTGTCGCACCGATAACGCGGAGGTCATGGGTTCAATTGCCATTGAAGTTCTGAATTTTTTCTGGCATCTTTGCAATTTCTTAAACTGCCAACACAACAGCGAGGATGACTTTTCTTTCTTAAATATCGAATTATGACATTCTGCTTAATTTGTCATGGCTATAAATATATTAAGGATCCATCCAATGTTTGCAGGATTATGTGTGCGAGATGTCATTACTGAGTACATTAAAGAACACCTTCCAGATATCTCTTTTAATTGTTAATTATTTAGACTGTAGACAAACAGTTTCTATTTCAAATTGACAAGGAAGAAAACTTTGACTACTATTGAGCATATGTGATAGTTTCAAATTAATGGGACAACACTGATTTTGTGAGACATAATCTGTACCCTGCAGATATCAAAATGTTTCCCCAGACTGTAAAATGGTGCTGACCGTACATGCCATTGTACACCGTACTATGTATTCAGTATATCTCAGAATGAATGTAACAACATTGATTAATAAACTTTACATCAACCACGTATTGTAAGTGTAACTTGATTAAGTAAGCAGTACATTGGATGGTATGTTGCATTTCAATATTTATTTCAAATCAATGATCAAACTTTAATGAACAAATACATTTTTCTTTGACAATAGCAATGTAAGAATGTTAATTTTAAAATAGAAAGTAATGTTGTGGTTCGGCATCAAAATATACATTTGAACATTTAGTACAGCTAACACAACATATTAAAACTCTTAGGTCCCTACTGACTCAACTTGAACTTGTTAAGACCCTAATAAATAATTATACTGAATTCTTAACTGGAAACAAATTGAGTTTTTGTTCTGATAGAGAAACATGGTTACTCTAAATCGAATTGAGTTATTACTTAATCAATTTGTATGAATTAATGAATAAAACCTGGCAAAGATGGAGGATATTAATTATTGACAAATATATTTTAAAACTTGTTTATGTGCTTTTATGGTGTCTCGCCAATTACAAGAAGTTTGGCTTTTTTCAATCCCAAAATGTTTGCTTTCAAATACCTAGAATATCATGTTATAACTTAACAAATATAACACAAGTGTAACACACTGTCTCTTAAACAGAATATAATGACAGGCAATTAAGGAAAATCCCAAATTTGAACTGTAAAAAGCTGAGGTTATATATCCTATGTATATACAGCTTTTTACAGTTCAAAGTATAACTATATGTCTTTATCTTAGTACTTTATCTGGTGAGACTTTGATTAGCAGAAGATCTATGTATATGCCTTGAAGATGAATGAGGCACTATCGATGCTGGTATAGGCTGAGTTGAATTGTAAAGCGCATTTGAACTTTGGAAATCGCTCCATATAAATACACTGCCATTACCATCGAATTGACGCGTCATAACTACAGACACTAGGATTTATCATGTAATTACGCATCATACCTACATACATGTTCATTGACGTCATACACGTGTACTACGCGTCGTTCGATTCATTAGCGCCGGCAGCGAAAAAATAAATTAAAATACTCCACAATTCGCGAAGGAAATTAAGGAAAGGAAATAAAACGCTGCAAAGTTAAAGGGACACTGTCCCGGCGTATTTGCTCAAACTGTTATAAATGCATGAATGGTCCCTAAATCTATGGAATAAGAACTTAATAAACTCTAACTAAATGATAAAAAGCAATTTCTTCAAGAAATTCCATACTGCAACAAAATGTTTGCAAAATTTCAAAGATTTCCGAGCCAAATTTGAAACTTTGAAAAACTGACATCCTAACGTTTTTTCAAAAATCCATATTGCACCATTTCCATCCTCGCTGTCGTTTTGTCATCCTCACTTTCTAATGGGTTCCTGTCATTTGTCGAGTGCTATTCTACAGAATCAAACCATTATTGTTCAACTTCCTATGACCTAGATATGTTTTCTGAGCCTTCCCAAAATCATGCTAAAATCAGGACAGTGTCCCTTTAAGCCCGAAATGATGATTTACCTCCTTGTTTCCTATTTTCGCGGGAACTTATAATTTTCGCGAAAATTGAAGAGGCAAATTTCGCGATTTGGCAGAAAAATCGTGTTAAAAGCTAAGGAATTAAATTTCGCGAAACTTTTCCGACTTCTGATCCGCATTAACAAACATGTAGTCTCAGAATCGGTGCTACAGAATTTAATTTTACATAGCCATACCGTAAACCTGCGCACTTATAAGCCCCCCCCCCCCCCCGCTTATAAGCCCCCCCCCCCCCCCCCCGATTATAGGCCCATCTACCTGTAAGCAAAAAATACATCCGATTATAAGCCCCCCGGATATAAGCCCCCCTCTAGTTTTTGTATCCAAATATTGAAATGATCCCGATTTCGATTTATTATGACGTTTTAAAGCTTAATTAGAAACCAGTAAATGAAAAACGTATTTCGATCAACACTGCTGTAGCTCATTTGGAAACGTTTTTTTTAATTCCGCTTTTAAGCCCCCCCCCCTCCCCCCCCAGGTATAATCCCCCTGTTTATAAGCCCATCCAAAACCCCTTACGAAGTTGTATAAGCCCAGGGCTTGTAAGGCAGCAGTTTACGGTATTTTGCAATGATATTGAACAGGACCACGTCCTTAAACAGATCGACATGTTTGTTTACGACAAGAGGTACAACGTTATACTATACAGGGCAGCATTTACGATATGTCTTTTCACTTTTGTATTGTATAAATACCAAAGGCATATTTATAACCCAGAGTCCAGAATTCTTCTTGTAAGGATGCTCCGTTATAATCATGTGAACTGAGAACTAACTTTAAAGTTTATACAGGGGTATTATAGCCGGGTATTAAATTTCGCGTCGCTAATTTTCGCTATAACTGTTTTACGCGGGTCTTCAATTTCGCGATTGTTTTGCAATCGCGAAAATCGCGAAAATTACAGTCAAACTACTGTAACCGGGGCCACCCAGACAACGTTAACTAATCACAGGGCAGAACGGGAACAATACATTCCAATATTTTTGAATTGAGGCAATCCGATGTCGAGTACAGAGCAATGAAATTGCAACTTGTTCGTTCGCGATGAATACAGATGAATGTAAATGCGCCGATCAATTCGAAGCTTCCAGAATCATTCCACGATGTGAAAATGTATCATACTAGACGCGTTTAGCAACTGAATGCAAAGTAGAATTTACATAAGCCTACCTTCGAATGAATTAAATTTAATATTGTTTGAGGAGAGTTTGTTGTTCATTTTACAGCGTTTGTTCATTCGCTATTCAACAGCAGTTCATGCTCTGCGGACAAAAACTATTTTATGAAACAGGCAAGATCAGCGACCGCGACTTTCTACACATTGACTGGCAATTGATTTGATTATTCAAGCTATAAAACCTACAAATCATATAATTCAAATACACTCTAGTTTTTAAACATACCTTCAAAAATACTACACAGCTTTTGAAAACCTTTTCTTGTGAGCTATTCACTCACGAAAGTAAACTCTTTTCCTCTACACTCCTCATACTGAAACAACCACGTGTATTCCGCTTGAAAGACTTGACACTTCCGGTTCAAATTCCCCACCCCCCCATGCAAGGTTCAAATTCCCACCCCCGGGGAGGCCTTGCATCAAATTCCCTACTCCTCGGGCTCGGAAAATAGTCAAATGCCCGGGGGTTGCGGGGGGGGGGGGGGGGGGTGGTGAAGCTTCGAATTGATCGGCGCATAATTTTGTGCGAGTTCTGCGGCGTGTATTTTCGATTTCAACCCGTTTTTAATTGACTAGTTTTAGCAGTACGATTTGGAAGTAAAATATATGCGAGTCAATTAAAGAAGTACAAAAGAGAAACTCCAAACTACGTGAAAACTGGGAATGCGACGGTTGTACAGTATGTTGCCTCGAATAAAAGTGCGTGGCGGATTTGAAAATAATTTTGTTTCGCTCTTGACAAATTCAAGTTTTCTCTTACGGCGTTAGAACCGGTCTGAATAGCTACGCATGTCGGGGTTTTTGGCACTACCATTTGGAAAATAAATACGACTTGATGGCCAGCGAGGAAGTATTTATATTACAAACTGCATAATAGTCCGTGAACGCGACGGCCAATAGTTTTCGGCCAGGGGGCGCTGGAATGGATGAGGCGGTGGAAACGACCACTGGCGCTCTTTGTGCGATGTTTGATGGACGGAGTGAGACTGGGTTTGAGCGCCTCTTCGAAGAGCTGCTCGCGTTCCAAAAACATGTCGGCGAAATGAAGTTCAATAGGCTGAATGCAGAAAAGAGATTGCCACAAGAGAAAACGGTTACGGTGATCTCCAGTTAGTTTTTGTAGAATGAACATGGTGCAGAACATGTTGGTAAAGCTGTAAGCCAATACAAGAACGGGTTCAATATTGTAAAATCAACAACGATTTTATTTAAAATAAGTCGAGCTGACTTCGAAACGCGTTGCATCTTTTAGTGTGGGCGCGAAAAGACCAGACGTTGATTTGCCCTACGATCTACAACCAAACAAAACGGTAATTTTTCGGCTTTTTTTTGGTTTGTTGTTGGTATGCATGAGAGCAACCTTCGATTTTCCTCAGTGTAAATTTCATTTTGAACTTGGTTTGCAACTTTTTTGTGACCTACACGCCATAGAACGTCAGTGGCACAGTTAGTTCTCTCATTATAATACGGTGGAAAATTGGTTACATTTTGACGTTGTTGTTTTTTGCAGGACCGGACGGATTAAGAAATGTACCAAGTGGCAGAGCCAAATATTGTACCGAGATACGTCACAAAAAACAATAGGTGTAATTAGCAGTACAATGGCTTTGCACGCGTGCGTTTTGCTGCATATTGGTACATTTCGTAGTGCCAGTCCTCGGCCCTTCTGCAAAAACAACAAAACGTCAAATGACCAATTTTCACCTTATTTTGACGAGAACAAAGTTCGTGCAACTGACGTTACTAGAGCGTCTAACTCGAAAGAGTTGCAAAAAAAGTTTCAAAATAAAATTTCACACTCGGATGCAAAAGCGAAGGTTGCTCTATGCATACGGCCGAAAATTTAACCGTTTTCTTTGGTTTAGATCGCACGCAATTACGTCTGCCTTTTACGGGAACCCCACACTAAAAGAGGCAACGCGTTTCGAAGCAGCTCGACTTATTTTAAATAAAATCGTTGTTGATTTTACATATTGAAGCCACCGTTCTTTGATTGCTTATAGCTTTACCGATATACATGTTGAACATGTTCATTCTACAAAAAAACTAAGCTGGAAATCCACCGTTACCGTTCTCGTTGTGGCAATCCCTTCTTCCTGCATACAGCTATCTGAACTTTCATTTAGCTGGACATGTTTTTTGAACGCGAGCGCTCTTCGAGGGCGCTCATTCCAGTCTCACTCACGCATCAAACATCGGCCCCCCACAAAAAGCGCAGTGGGTCGGTTCACCGCCCATCCATTTCAGCGGCCCTGGTTTTCGGCCAAAGTTGCGTTCGTGAACGGATTTGAAAACAACGAAAGTACGGCCTTCTTGTTTCACCAGCAGTGATGCAATTCAGTTTTTAAAACATTGTCGGATCTTTGATCTTCCACCTTGTTTTAGCAATTAGTACAATTTGGCTGGAGATTAAAACAAAAATAAGGTAAAAGAGAAATTTCAAAATTGCATCATAAAACAGAGTGTCGGCTGTATCATTTGAAGTATTCGGGCTAAAGTGAATTGTCGCGAAAAAAGAACTCAACCGCCGGAGTAGAATATTTTGCCGCGCAGAGTTTGAAATCACGTTTCGTAACGGCGAATTCTTTTATTACAGTTATTTCTGATCGCATTTGATGTATTGTCCTGATATGCGTTTTGAACTTTCGAAACTGTTTCCGAATCGCTTTCGTGGAAAAAATTAAGGCTGAGAAATGAAGCCAACTCAGACTTTGCTAAGTAAAAGCGCTTCGAATCTTTCAGAGAAAAAGTCCCGAATTTTCTAGGAAAGATTGAAAGCGACTCTGTGTCTGATCCGGGGGGCTGCTTAGCTACTGAGCTGGCTTCTTTCTTCTCATGCTATCAGAAATAACTGTAATACTGAAAATAATTCCGCCGTTTATACGAAAACGTGATTTAAACTTATGCCGGCAAAATATTTCTACTCCGGTTGGTTGAGTCCTTTCTATTGAAGGTATTATGTATATGCCAAAAATTCAATCCTCTGTAATTGAAATAAAATTACTGAAATGAGGAATGAATCAATCCCGAAGCTAAATGGCAAAGAGCCGATTTAGACGAAGAAGGGCATATCCGCGAATAGGCATCGCGGCAAATAGGTTATCACGGCAAAAAGGCCATAACGCAAATAGGCCATAAACGCAAAAAGTGCGTAAACGCAAAATAGGCATAACGCAAAAAGGCATAACGCAAATAGGGCATCACGCAAAAAAGGCATCATGTAATAAGGTAAGGGTTCATCTATCATTAAGAATGATTGGATTCTCTCATACAATGGGAGTACTGTATTGAAGATATTCTCACTTCATCAGTGCTCTCTCCGGTTCAGGTTGGATCGTAGACATGGGTACTCTGGGTATCTACGAAAGTATGGCATGTAGCCTCTGTTTCTTTGGGAACCATCCCCGGATTAATGACAAATCATCATAGTGCGCCAAAAAGACTATTTGTACTCCACGGCCTCTTCTTGTGCCTGGCGACACAACGGCTTTAGAGTAATTCTTGCCTGATGTTCTTACTTTTTCTTTAACGCGCTCGTCCTCGTAGCCCGTTTGAACCATCCCCTTGCCCTCTGTGTTCATATCTTCTCCTTAAATTCTTCGTATATTCTTTCTTTCAGGGTCCATATTCATTCACAGGTTTCTCTGGGTTCGGTCAATCTACCAAAGGTTCCAAACGTAATCTTTCCAGGTTGGCTATATTTTCCCAGCCATCGCTCTTCCTCACTTATTCGTACTAATTGTATCTGCTTATCAGCATTGAAGTCCCACGAGTAATTTAACCCACATATAATAAACGTTTATATTATTTTAAAGGGGAAAAAAACTCTATCAATGATTTGTCCTCAACATCGTCCGACCGTCGAAGACCAGTTTTCCTTTTTGGGTCGACTTGGGATTTTAAATTTAGCCGGCATTTGTTTTTTGGCCAATAATAGGGTTTGCGCATGCTCTGTCGATGAAACTGATGACAAGTGGAATACTTCCACATAGTGATTTTTCTGCCGGGGGGAAAAAAGAACTAAAATAGCCAAAGATTGGTTTGCGGGACGTGGCGAATAACGTTCTTTTCCCAGGCGCCATCGTTAAAGCGCTTTTCTGCAACGTGGAAATTAACAGATCTTAGAAGCTGCGGGCAAATGTTCCCGACTAGTTTTGTGAGTTTCATCTTCTGTTCTCATTTCTCCCCCAGGCCAGTCATGAGTTGGCGCCAAAAGCGCTTTTGATTCAATTGATGCGTGTGAACATGGAAACTATTTTGTTTTAAACTACCTTCCATCAAATATATGTGTGGGGGGGGGCATGTTTTCAATTACTGTGACAATAGTAAGTACTTTCTAGGGAAAAAAGGTATTATTCTCATTCTCAAAACACAAAAACTAATTTGTGGCTTTATTTGATATTAAGATATACTTTTTGGACCAATCATTCAGCCTAGCAACTATAATATCTTAGTTAATTACATTATTCTGGAAAGTCAAAATATTTTATCTATCGTACTAAATTAAATAAGAACTCTCTTTGTTTTAAATTGCTGATTGTTTTTGAGAAAATTTAATGAAAACATATCAAATTGAACGTTTCATTTGCGGAGGGAAAGAAAACTAAAATGACATTAACATAATAAGAGAAATGGGAACCTCTACATCCATTTAATAGCATCAGTAGGCTAGTCGTCTCCTCGAGTATCGAATATTTTGTGGTTTCCTGCAGATTTTTGGTTTGTCCGTATACAGTGCAGCTTAGTTTTGTGTTGTCTAGGCTAATTTATTGTGTAGTGTAGTTTTTTAGGGCGTAGAGATGTATAGTAGCCCGTTTTTGTCATTTAGTGTAAACTTCGGTGTTGTTCGGACCTTATTGTAAATTAATAGTATTTATTAAAAAAATAAACTACAAAAAAAAACATGTTTTCAATCACTTCCTCATCCCGCGCGCGAACACGCGCGTTAAACGCATCTGCCATTCCATATAAGGAAGTTAATTTTGATTGGTCGGGAATTAATCCCGCGCCATTGAATCGAAACTTATATACGCTTCTAGGTGATAAGCTTCTGTCAAAACTATAAATTAACAAAATAAAGTTCTGTCTTTGACAAGAGCAATGTATAGAATTTTAATTAAAATAGAAAATTAATGGTTGTGGTTCGGCACTTAAAATGAAATTATGACCATTTGTACCATTTTGATTACGGAGTTTAGTTTTTGTATTTAGTACAGCTTAAACAACACATACACTAAACATTCAACAACATATAAAAACTCCTTAGGTCCCCTACTTGCCTTAAAAACCCTGTTTTCAGACCTGCGGGGGGGGGGGGGGGGGGGGGGGGGGGGGGTTATATCTGCCCGCCCAACGACTTATGACCCGCAGTTAATTAACTTTATCAATATTGAAGGTAAAAGAAGCCAAACTGCGGTTTTTGCTTGCAAGTGTGTTTCTAACGGGCAATGGTCAAATTTAATTTATATGACTTTCAAGTAGAGCACTTCGAGCCTGTGGTACATTCTAGCAAATTGTTTTTTAATAGGTCATGTTTGCCTATTTCTCTTGTCAGGCTTTCGCCCTGTATAGTTTGACACCTCTGTAATTTGCGGCGATGTTTTGCTTGGGGTTGTTGGTTTCGGCTGGCGGGAGTGGATATTACTTATTCCGTTGTTAGCGAACGTTTTTTATTTTCTTGCATTTCCTTTCCAAGCCGGGGCCCGGGCCATGGTATCCGATTTGATTGCTTCTTTCCTGGCGTGATTAGTTCCTTCGTGGAAGCTGTGATTTTGTTTCGATCGTCCGCGCAGTTGACATCCTTAAAGTTCAACAGCCCAAAGCCAGACCGGACTTTCTTCTCTTACCGACGGTGGAAATAAACTTTTAAAGGAAGCCCTTCCTAAACTAACGCCCACAGAATCGCTTTCTTTCCCCTTTACAATACGGTTTCGAGGAGAGTTGTGCGGCCTTAATCCGTTCTGAGATTTTCTCATGATACTAGTGCTGCTCGTTCATGCACGATATTATTTTGTTTTCGACGCCTTTCTCAAAATTCTCCGCGTGAAAGTCAATCATGTAGAAAAAGCGCGCGTGATTGGTCGTTGCATGGGACAGTTGACTCTAAATTGGCATTACACAAACATATCGGTGTGCGGCGGAAATACAAATGAAGCGGCTTTTGTAGCACGGCGTGTCCACCTGCGCCACCCCTTTCCGCAGCGATCACGCGCTTCCGCGCTCTCACCCTTCCCTCGCGCTTTTCACGCGCCTCGCGACCGAACTCTCCGTTTCTACGCGCCTGCCACGCACAGCCCCAACTTCACCCCCCTCTCCTCCCCAACCCCCCCCCCGCCAAAAAATAATTGTACGTCCCTTACAGTGTCGGCACTCATAATAAAATAGTTGTATTTGAGCGGACAAAAATGGCAGATGGAACCAAATTTAGCCCACAGGTAGATATTTTTAAGGTATATAGTATTAGGGCTTGTTGCCTTAGGGAAATAGCATATATTTTAGGAATTCGGTTGTCGTTGTTCTAGTGAAATCAAGAAAACAAAAAGGCTGCAAGCCAAAAAATATTTTCAGCATTCCTTAAGTGTGGAATGATGACTGGCGATAATAACATTGTTGTTTCATTTGAATGAATTAGTATAAAAAAGGGGCCCCCCCCCCCCGTGCAAGGTTTTTCAGTGGCAGTGCACTAAAGTACTTTTCTCTCAGTACAGATAATACAATTTTATCAGATTGGCAAACTAACCTCTATCAGGTAGAAATGTAATGGCGTTTGATAGAAAAATCTCTGCAAAATTACATTAATACAATACGTAAGAACGATAATAACTAAAATTTTTGTTAAAGTTAAATTATTATATTAGGTTCCATTTTTCAATGAGTATAAACCCTGGCAAGGGTTGCAGTGAAGTGCGCTTAGCTTTCACTTACCTCATCCGTAGATAACGCAGATTTGGCAAACACTCCGGCAGTTTTTTTCAGTGCAGTGCAGTGCGCGTTTCCTCTTAGCATATGAAACGGATTTATCAGATTGGCAAATACTCTGACGCGTTTGATAAATGTAAATGGAGAAGACAAATCTCTCCTAAATGACGTAATGCAATACGTAGTACGATAATATTAACAATTTTAGTTTAGGTTAACTAATTAATTTGATGTTTCATTTTCAATGAGTAATATAGTAACCCATGCAAGTTTTTGCAGTGGCGTTGCGCTACGCCTTCACTTACAGATATTCCAGATTTTTCAGATTGGCAAACACTCTCGTCAGGTAGAAATGTAATGTTGTTTGAAGACAAATATCTGCCAAAATTACGCAATGCAACACGTAAGACGATATTAATTAACATTTTTCGTTTAAGGTCGCGCAGGATCCTTGCTCTCATTACGTATGTATTATATTGCCAACGGCTAGCTGAGCCAAGAGGCGAAGCAGGGCGGCCATTCATGAAACTTTGTATATGGGGTGAAAATTATCGATAGACCGTGAGTTTTGTTTTCCATATTTGAGGTGTAAGTATACCCCTGATTTGGTGTAAGTAATACCCCATATTTGGGAGTAAGTAATACCCCGTTGTTGCATTAACATGGTCGTTTTTCCCGTGGCATGATCATGAGGGACGAGGCCTTGTAAATTGTACAGGTGAGTATAAAGGTTAATATTTTCTTTTTTCATTGAAAGGGCTTTTAGTCACGACTTTATTTCTCTTGTAAATTGAATTGTAGAGCAAGCAGGTGATCAAGGGAATAGGGTTATACGCACGACAGCCTGTTACGCCTTCTCTATTCCCGTCCAGTGTGTTCTTTCGTCGATTGACACGTTCTTGAAGGACCCTAGTCATCCATAATGCACTGCGCGCACAGACGGCGGACATTCGCCATTGTCGAGGACCTCCAGAATGATAAGAAGTTGTATAGTGAACCGAGATCTTTCTCCATCGGTGACGAGTCGAGTACTTTGGAAGTCTGTTACTGTTTCTCATAGCTTTGTGTAATTATTCGTAATATCAATTTGAACGAGTTTTTTCTAAGTTTTTGTCTTATCGTTCGCTAAGTTTTTGTAATCGAAAGTTTATGAATTTCATGGCCTCACGAATTTCTAAAGCGTGAGACGGCCGAAGGCTTCCAGGACAAAAGTTAGTAAATTATTCTTCTGCGAGTCGATATTTCGACCTTTGGAATGCGAGGAAAAGTATAGCATTGGTTTTGCAGGTTAACTCATAGCCCGAGTTTGCCGATTTGTTCGTTGCGCCAAGAAAGCAGTACGTTGTTCCCGAGATGCTCAAATCGAGACTACTAAATACAGCAGGACGGCCTTCCGTCTTCGCTGTCTTCTTCCGACTGCACGTATTATTGCAAGAAATCTCAATTTGTGATAAATTGAACACATTCAGAGACCAAAATACGAAACGAAAGATTTATTCTTTCGATACACAAGTATGAAGTAAAAGTTTAGATGAAAAGAAACTCGCCAAAAAATACGTCTGCGGAAGCCGACAACATTTGTTCCGGTTGATTCCTCGCTCGCGCGGATTTCATTCCGTCCGGTGCGAACCTTTGTCACTGGTGGAGCCGTAAAATTAATGTTCACGGTTACCTGAAGGGGATCAATTACAGTTTACTACATCTTATTTCGTCGTCCGCATCTGTAACGTTTTCTCCTGTACTCATCATGCAAGTCATTCACTTAATCTCGCGTTCTGACCTTTCACGGCTATTTCTTACATGAGTGTCACCCGCCAACGTGTAATGTAATACCGGGGGGAATTCGCAGTATGTCAACAAATAACAAAGGAGTGGCTGACTAGGGTCCCTTTCAGACTTACGATCAAAGTAACGAACAGAATAATACTTCGCCGTTACAAGCCAAAGCCAAAAATAGTTTAGGCAGATTCATTTTCAAGGTTCAT
Source organism: Desmophyllum pertusum (assembly GCA_029204205.1). NCBI lineage: Eukaryota > Metazoa > Cnidaria > Anthozoa > Scleractinia > Caryophylliidae > Desmophyllum > Desmophyllum pertusum. The sequence continues at coordinate 3,230,435 of MU825877.1, forward strand.
TCAGTGTTGTTATTATTATTCCTTCATCACCACACACGCTTGTTTTATATGTAAACAGTCATTCGTCTCAGTTCTGTCATACACGAAACTCTTGGAAGAAAAAGACTTCAGTTTATTTATGAAGTTGCATAATTCTTGGACCTAAAATTATCTACAGTTAAATATCAAAATAGCTATGAAAACAAAAGGTACATCTTAATTTGTTGGAATGTAGTCATTACAAACTATAACATCTGACAGTTCTGGCCGCCGTCACGCAACGCTTTTCCTTGCTCCGATAATAATTTTAAAATTCTTTCAACTTTTATGCAACTAGAATGACTAAAATTTTTGAGGCAAACGAAGACACATCTTTGATTTCTGAAGCAACGTTAAGATGGGGTATTAATTTTGTTATCTTGTGCCATCAAATAAACTGGGTCTTTCATGTTGTGTGTAATATTTTACAATGTAATGCTGTCAGATTTTATAATTAAGAACGTATTATGTTTAATGATCATATATTTTTAAAGCTTTTCTATCAATTATTCGCTCATCTATGTTCGTTTTGCACTTTTAGTGGTAACTATAGACTAGTTTAAAAGGTATACACCGGACCGTGCTGACTGATGCGCGACAATACGCAAAACATTCATGAGAAGATTATTTTTTTACTTTCTAATAATTTATTCAATAAATTGATGTACGGGTCCTAATTAACACGTTATTGTTTCTCAGTTTTTACGTCACGTTCACTGGAATGTACGGGAATTATCGATAATTAGATTCCACAGCCATTGTTTGAAATACATTAAATGCCTGATGATCTTTGGATACGGCCGGGAAAAACTGGCTAATTTTGTGTCATAGTGTTTGTCGCGGATATAGAATTTTAAGGAATTGATACGCGAGGGACGTAAACTCGGTGTACTGTGTACTGTGTCGTAGTGTAACGAAAAACGGAATTGCAAAAACGTTTCAAAAAACCTATATTTTCTTTCAATAAAGAGATCGGCGTTTCAAAGTCTAACTTTTATCTATTTCTACTCACTTAGTAAAAAAAAAAAAAAAAAGCCAATAACTTTCAGCCAGACTTGCTTCATGCACAAAATAGGTTATGATTTACTACTAGATGATTCCATCATTTAATTTAGTACGCTGTCTCAAGCTGAAATTTGGGCACCGAAATTGCTTGTCCAGAGATTACACTGAACTTTAGTAGCCCTTAAGTATTCGCCTGTAAATACAGAGTATATGTGGCAGTGAGAACAGTCTTATTGTAATTCCATCATCCGACAATATTACTATTCAGTTTTCACGAGGAATCGACGCATAACAATAACATGCACATAGAATTATGATAATATCCTGAAAGACAAATTGAGTATGATGAAGCAAATTGCAACCTAATGTTTCACCTAGACAGATTTTTGGTCTTATAATTCTGGCAGGAAGGATTATGTGTGAGAGATGTTATCACTGAGAACATTAAAGAGACACCTTCGCGATTGATATCTCTTAATTGTTAATTATTCAGACTGTAAGATAAACATTTTTCTATTTCAAATTGACCAGGGAAATAAACTTTGACTTACTATTGAAGGCATATGTGATAGTTTCAAATTTAAATGGGACAACACTGATTTTTGTGAGACCAGAATCTGTACGCCTGCAGATATCAAATTGTTTTACACAGACTGTTAAAATGGTGTTGACCGTACATGCAATTGTAACACCGTACAATGTATTCAGTTTTATCATCTTCAGAATTATATGTAACAACATTGAATAATAAACTTTACATCAACCACGTATTGGAGTGTAACGTGATTAAGTAAGCAGTACTTGGATGGTTTGTTGCATTTTCAATAGTTATTTCAAATCAATGATGAAACTTTAATGAACAAATACATTTTTCTTTGACAATAGCAATGTAAGAATGTTAATTTTAAAATAGGAAATAAATGTTGTGGGTTCGGCATCAAATATTACATTTGAACATTTAGGTAGCAGCTGAACAAGACATATTAAAACTCTTAAGGTCCATACTGACTTGAACTTGACTTTGTTAAGACCCTAATAATCAGATTATTATACTGATTCCTTAACTGGAAACAAATTGAGTTTTTTACATTCTGATTAGAGAAAAACATGGTTACTCTTTAAATCGAATTGAGTTTTTTTTTAGTTTAATCAATTTGTATGGATTAATGAAGTTAAACCTGGCAAATCATTATGGAGGATATTATTATTAATAACAATTAGACTGGAAAATGCGCGCGCTCGGATTGGTTTTTAAAAACCATGTTTTTTTTTTATCATAGTAGGAATCATAGAAAAGCCGTGTTTTTATCGTTTCCGCCGCGCGTTAAATGCTATATTTTAAAGCAAATAAAGAAGCCAAAACCATGTATTATACTGTCATAAAACACTCCGTAATTTGAAAGGACCACTTGAGAAAATTTTTAGAAAACACTCGCCGGCGGCTCGTGTTTTCTAAATTTCCTCTCGTGTTTCTCAAATTCCCGTAGTGTTTTTTATGACAGTATAATACATGGTTTTGGCTTTCTTATTTGTTAATTAAAATATAAACTGAAAATTTCGCGCGCTCCTGATTGGTTAAAACCCATGTTATATCAGAGTATAAAACATAGAAAAGCGTTTTTTATCCTCTCTTTTCGCGCGCGTAAATCTATATTTTACAAGCACATAAAGAAGCCAAAACCATGTATTATATACTGTCATAAAACACTCCGAGAATTTGGAGAACACTCGAGAAATTTAGAAAACACTCGCCTATCGGCTCGTGTTTTCTAAATTCTCTCGTGTTCTCAAATTCCCGTCGTGTTTTAGTGACAGTATAATAAATGGTTTTGGGCTCTGTACATTTGTTAATTGACAAAATATAATTTTTTAAAACCTTGTTTTTATGTGCTTTCATGCTGTCTCACCAATTAGAATTTTGGCTTTTTTTCAATCCCAAAATGTTTGCTTCAATATACCTAGAATATCATGTTATAACTTAACAAATATAACACAAGTGGTAACACAACTGTCCCTTAAAACGTGCAGGAATATAGATGACAGGCACTTAAGGAAAAATCCAAATTTGAACTGTAAAAAGCTGAGGTTTAATGATATCCTATGGTATATACAGCTTTTTACAGTTCAAAGTATATGTCCCTTTATCTTAGTACTTTATCTGGTGAGACATTTGCTTAGGCGAAAGAATATTTATGTATATGCCTTGAAGATGAATGAGACACTACAGATGCTGGTATAGGGCTGAGTTGAATTGTAAAGCGCATTTGAACTTTGGAAAATGCGCTATATAAATACACTAGCATTACCATCGAATTGACGGCGTCATAACTACAGACACTAGGATTTATCATGTAATTACCGCGTCATACATACAGACATGTTCATTGACGTCATACACGTGTACTACGCGTCGTTCGCTTCATTAACGCCGGCAGCGAAAAAATAAATTAAAATACTCCACAATCCGCGAAGGAAAAGTAAGGAAAGGAAATAAAAACGCTTGCAAAGTTAAGCCCGAAATGATGATTTACCTCCTTGTTTCCTATTTCGCGGGAACTTATAATTTCGCGAAATTGAAGAGGTAAATTTCGCGAGACTTAAAATTTCACGATTTGGCAGAAAAAATCGTGTTAAAAGCTCAGGAATTAAATTTCGCGAAACTTTTCCGACTTCTGATCCGCATAAACAAACATGTAGTCTCAGAATCGGTGCTACAGGATTTAATTTTTACATAGCCATACCGTAAACTGCCGCTTATAAGCCCCCCCGCTTATAAGCCCCCCGGTTATAGGCCCATCTACCTGTGAACAAAAAAATACATCCGATTATAAGTCCCCGGATATAAGCCCTCCTCTAGTTTTTTTGAATCCAAATATTGAAATGAATTCGATTTATTATGACGTTTTAAAGCTTAATTTAGAAACCAGTAAATGAAAAACGTATTTTGATCACACTGCTGTAGCTCATTTGGAAACGTTTTTTTTTTATTCCACTTATAAGCCCCCCCCCCCCCCCACCACCCCCACCCCCCCCAGGATATAAGCCCCCCTGTTTATGACATCCCCTACAAAACTCCTTACGAAGTTGTATAATGGGCAGGGGGGGGATTATAAGCAGCGAGTTTACGGTATTTTGCAATGATATTGAACAGTGACCAAGATAAACATCCACATTGAAAAGATCGACATGTTTGTTTACGACAAGAAGTACAACGTTATAGACAGGCACACTGCAAGCATTTTAGCGATATGTCTTGGGGGGGGGGTTTTCACGGTGTGTATTGGCATAAATACCAAAGGCATATTTATGGGGGGACGTCCCCGGAGATTCCAGAATTCCTTCTTGTATAAGATTGCTCCGTTATAATCATGTGAACTGAGAAATAACTTTAAAGTTAATACAGGGGTATTATAGCCGGGTTAATTAAATTCTCAATTTCGCGATATTTTCTGTAATCGCGAAAATCGCGAAATTTACAGGCCAAACTACTGTAACCAGTGGGTCCACCCAGACCAACTTAAACTCATCACGAGGGCAGAACGGGAACAATACAATCCAACATTTTTTAATTGAGCCACTCCGATGTACGAGTACAGAGCAATGAAGTTGCAACTTGTTCGTTTCGTCGATGAATACAGATGAATGTAAATGCGCTCGATCCATTCGAAGCTTCACCACCACCCTCGCCCCCCCTCCCCCTCCCCCCCCCCCCCCGCGTGAAACCCCCGCGGCATTTGAACTTTTGAAGATTGGCTCGTTCGAATTCCCCACCGTCGCCTTGGGCCAAAATTGCGTTTCAAATGCCCTAATCCCTAGTGTGCTGGATTTGACGGGCCAAATGCCCCTCCCAAAGAATCAAAATTTTAAATAGTCATTCTCTCTCTGTCCCGCAGACTCCGCGATCTCTTCTGGTCAGCACCAAGGCATCTCGGACTCTGGCGTGGGACAGAAATAACGAATTTTTTGATTGGCTGTTGAAAACAATGAACAGTCAAAAGACAATAGAAATTTTTGTAAATCGCCCCAAAACGCCTTTAAATAGCCCAAAGCTACACAGAAACCAGACAAGGGTAAGTTCATTTACTTCTTTTTATAAAAAATACGACAAAATTTACCATATCGAACGCTTAAATTAAAAAACGCTGGGTCGATCGCCATACAACGTCTTTATAGAGCTCTCAAATTCACCAACGGCCGACATTGTAACACACGCACCCCGCTTAATTCAGAGAGTCACGTTCCACTCTGAGCGCTTACATAAACAATAGGTAATGGGTTGTGTTTTTTATTCATAAAAATAATTAGCACGAACTTGGGGGAAGCCTGTGCAGGCTAACGAGCGTTATTCTGATTGGATAGTAGCCCCACTGTGTAAATAGTTCACATCGAATCGAACACAATACCGTTTCGTTTCTGAGGAAACGAAACAAAAATACTACACAGCTTTTGAAAACCTTTTCTTGTGAGCTATTCGCTCACGAAAGTAAACTCTTTGGGCCGATTATTTAAACGAAGTCTAAGTTAGACCTGGTTAAGGCTAAATCGAGGTTTTAGACAAGGCTTCCATAGACCACGGCTAGGCTGAGTCTAAATTGTGTTATTAGGATGCGGATTAGCCGCATTTCACGGATACCACGTCTAACGTGGTCTAACAGGTCTAGCTATTGTTTCTTCTTAAACCGCTCTTAAAAATTCTAGTTTTTTCTTAGTCGGTTTTGCACGCTATAATCGTTTTCTACGCTATACTGATCGCTCTAATGATAACGCTTGGAAAAATAATTCAAAACTTCTATTCGCCAAACGTGATGGGCTAACCATTCATCCTGAAGTGCAATTATAAAGTCAATAAGCAAGAACTACCTGCTTTCTACAGGGAACTACTAGATTATTTTATTAATGACTTTCGAAATAATTTGAAGATACTAATTGAAAGTTTTCATTTTATGTAACATTTTATGGACATGCTTTTTGAAGTAAACTTTTCTTGAAACGTAGTATGGTAAAAATATCCACTCTTAAAACGTACTTCTTCTTAGCCTAAACCGTCGACGGAATTTGACAGTTTTGCAGTCTAAGGAAAATTGTCATCGTCGCATTCTCTAGAGGATTAATCTATCCCTCAACTGTCTGATTCTTCGGACTCGGCTTGTTAGCCTATTCCTGTAACTGTCTGGCTTCGAACTTTCCATCTTGCTTCCATCCATGACACAAACCTTCACTAATAAAAGCGTTAAACTACGTCTAACCTACTCATGATCAGGTCTAAGTTCTATTGTTTGCTAGCCTGTGTTTAGAAACCGCTTAGGCGAGTTTAAAATAAAGGACGTTTAAATAATCCGGTTCCCCGTTTAAACCCGGTTTAGACCAAGACTTTCTTAAGCGATGTCTAAACGTCGTTTAAGGTATCAGCCACCCTTCAAAATTACCATTTTGTGAAATTTTCAATTTTTTGAAATTCTGGTAGATCTCGCAAATAGCTTTTATTTCCAAAAAATTCTACCTCAAAATGTATTTCTTGGAAAGTTATTGAACATCATTTCCTTCATTATTTTTCTGTAATTAGCTGTTGACATGAGTCATATCTTCAATTATCCAATTACATACAATAATGTCTGCGCTGCGTGGCCGATTTCATAGCGAGCGACAAAGGTATTCTCCATCAAATCCATTAAAAGCAAAAATGAAGTCGCCCTGTAAATACTACCTAAAGTTAATTTTAGGTTGAATTGATTCTGCGACAAAAACAGCGCACAAGTCGCTAGCGTGCGACCCGCGTGCAATTTATTTACTCCAATATTCGCATACTGCCTGTGAAAATAACTGTGGAAGATAAAATAACTTCCTTACCCAGCTAATCTAATTCTTACAGCACAGTCGTTTGTGATCTCGTCGTTTCATCTGATTTGAGGCGCCGTTCTGTTCGCTATCGCCTGGCTATCGTGAGTGTTTACGCGAACGTTTGTTCCTGTTAATGTTACCTGTCAAAGTCCTATGTTAGAGAAAGTTGATCCCTCTATGGTATCGATCAGAATAGACGTTTAGGTGTCATAATCTCATTCCAGGTAAGATGCCGAAAAAAATGTATTTTCCTTTATATCTCGGAAGAAAATTTTGCCGAGACGACGCGTGCGTTTTGAACTCCAAGTCGGCAGCCATTCAACCAATTGGCTGATATTCGGCCAGAGTGATGACATACATCTCTTCTACAAAACCGTGTCTGCGAATTTTAATACTCCTTTTAATTTTAAAGCTTAGAGCTTTTTTTTCCACAGGGAGTGCTAACTAATTGTCACTCCCAACTTCATTTGCCAATAAAAGAAAAACAAACGCACTTGTCAAAATCTGAGACAGTTTTTTAGCCGAACGTGTTGAGAAGCGAATACGGTGTTAATCATTTCTTCTGTTTATTCCGGAGGGAGGGGAGGGGCGTGAGGGGAAGGTGAAGCTTCGAATTGATCGGCGCATAATTTTGTGCGAGTCTGCGGCGTGGATTTTCGATTTCACCCGTTTTTATTTGACTAGTTTTAGCAGTACGATTGGAAGGAAAATATATGCGGAGTCAATTAAAGAAGTACAAAAGAGAAACTCCAAACTACGTGAAAACTGGGAATGCGACGGGTTGTACAGTATGTTGCCTCGAATAAAAAGTGCGTGCGTGGCGGATTTGAAATAATTTGTTCGCTCTGACAAATTCAAGTTTCTCTACGGCGTTAACCAGCTGAATAGCTACGCATGTCGGGGTTTGGCAGTACCATTTGGAAAATAAATACACTGGATGCAGCGAGGAAGACTTTATATATTCCAAACTGCATAAAGTCAGTGAACGCGACGGCCAATAGTTTTTGCAAAGTGCGTGACGGATTTGAAAACAACGAAAGTACGGCTTGTTTCACAGCGTGATGAATTCAGTTTTTTAAACATTGTCGGATCTTTGATCTTCCACCTTGTTCACGCGCTGGGTTTTATTTTGTCAGTACAATTTGACTGGAATTAAAAAAAATAAGTAAAAGAGAAATCAAAATTGCATAACAAACAGAGTGTGTCGGCTGTATATTTGAAGTTTCGGCAAGTGAATTGTCGCGAGAAAGAACTCAACCGCCGGAGTAGATATTTTGCGCAGAGTTTGAACCCGGGGGGGGGGGGGGGGGGGTACTCCCTATAATGGACTATACGGGAGGCTCGCCCCGAAAGGGGTCCTTTTTTAGGCTCGAGGTATGTGAAGGGTAGGGATTTCACGAGTTGAAGTATATGAAAGGGTAGGGATTTTCACGAGTAAATGATATTATTGTTTGGTTAACATCTCTACTGGTAATGCTTGATGATTTCTGGTGATATATATTGTTCATTAAGTCATTACAAGGGTATAGAAAAGGGATGCAGTGCTTCTACTGTAGGTATGTGAAAGGGGTACCATTTTCATAATTTCTATGGAAGGTATATGAAAGGGGTACCATTTTTCTATGGAAGGTATATGAAAGGGGTACCTTTTCTGTGAAAATGGTATATGAAAGGGTAAGGGGTTGGACCTCTGGGCGGAGCCTCCCCGTATAAAACTTCTTGATACCCCCCCCGGGAGTTTGAATCACGGTTTCGTACGGCGAATTCTTTATTACGTTATTTGTGATCGCATGAGTATTGTACTTGAACCTTCGAAACTGTTTCGAATCCTTTCGGAAAAATACTGAGAAAGAAGCCAACTCAGTGCTAGTAAAAGCGCTTCGATCTTTCCGAGAAAAGTCCTGACTGTTCTAGGGAAAGTCCCGAATTTTCTAGGAAAGATCGAAGCGGCTCTGTGTCTGATCTGCTAGCACTGAGTTGGCTTCTTTCTCTCATGCGATCAGAAATAACTGTAATACTGAAAGAATTCGCCGTTTATACCAAACGTGATTCAAACTATGCCGGGAAAAATATTCTACTCCGGTGGTTGAGTCCCTTTCTCGCGACAATTGAATTCACATGATTCACTTTGCCGAAACTTCAAATATTACGGCCGACACTATTTTTATGCAATTTTGAATTTCTGTTTTACTTATTATTTTAATTTCAGCCAAATTGTAGTGACAAAACCCCGACAATGTATAAAAACTGAATTCATCACGCTGGTAAACAAGCCGTGCTTTCGTTATGTTTCAAATCCGTCACGAACTAGTTTGCCGAACTATTGGCCATTGCGTGCACTGACTTTATGCAGTTTGGAATATGAAGTCTTCCCTCGCTGGCGTCAAGTGTATTTATTTTCCAAATGGTACTGCCAAAACCCGACATGTGTAGCTATTCAGCCAGTTGAACACGGGTTGACTCCGTAGAGAAACGAACTTGAATTTGTCGAGATCAAACAAATTATTTCAAATCCGCCACGCACTTTTATTCGAGGATAACTATACAGCCGTCGCGTTCCTATGAAGGTATAGTGTGCCAAAATTAAATCCTCTGTAATTGAAATAAAATTACTGAAATGAGGAATGCATCAATCCGAAGCTAAATGGCAAAGAGCCGATTTAGACGAAGAAGACTTCGGAAATAGCCGTTCTCTTTGCTGAAGCGGGCGTATCGCGAATAGACATCACGCAAATAGGCATAACGCAAAAAGGCATCACGCAAAAGGCCATCACGCAAAAAGGCATATAAACGCAAATAGGCATAACGCAAAAAAGGCATAACGCAAAAAGGCATAACGCAAATGGGCATAACGCAAAAAGGCATAACGCAAAAAGGTATCACGCAAAAAGGCATAACGCAAAAAGACATAACGGAAATAGGCATGACGCAAATAGGCATAACGCAAAAAGGCATCACGCAAAAAGGCATCACGCAAATAGGCATAACGCATCGCGCATGCCCAAGTACAGAACTGAGTCCGCAGGTTTCGTAAGTTACTAAGCAACATCACGTGTTTGCCGGAGTGACAGTTTTATTTTTACGTACACGAGTGCTTGCGTCATAGTTTTGGTTGCATAATAAGAATCGAAACTCTCACTCACTTGCCTCGACGAAGATTTGCCAGAAGGTAGATCTGAAAGTAATGAGATGGGTGGTGTTGCGGGGAGAGGGGGGTCGGTATAAACACAAGACTGAAACTCGGATATTTCTCGTCAAGAGAAAACCTCTCATTCTCCTAACTCCACAGTTTTGGGAATTCTACGGTTATTGCCCTACATATTTCATCCAGATCTTCATTTTAAAAGGGAGTGTAACGGGGCACTTCTTCTCTGATGTCAAAGGATATTCTCTCTCTGATGTCATTCGTCTTCGAATTGTTCGCAAACTTACAGACATCATTGTGGCAATTTCCGTGGCTTTAAACCCAAATTCCAGTAGGAATTTCAAACTGTCAGCTTGTATTTTTAAAACTTGGTCGGCTTGGTAGGCTCGATTACCAGCAGCTGTTCGGGAAATGAGCCCACGCTCATCCCCCGAAGGCACGGCTGGAGTCGTGAGCTTGGCATTGTTAATTTCCACCAATGAGAAACGTGCCTGCACGAATCGAGCGGCATAAATTATCTTTCACGGATGCAAAGCAGTTGTTTGGGCCGGCGTTCGATCGTCTTTAAGAGACATTTAGCCTTGAAAATCTCGAAGATATATGCAATAGGATCGTTAATGTCAATTAATGGGCATGATGTCTTTGTAATTCAACCGACAGGATGGATTTTTTCATCCGCACCAAGAAATACATCACGGAAAGTTCGCGCTAAGCCGGGGAGCGAAGCCACTACAACCTCACAAGGCACTAATGAGATCCATTTGGATATTCGACATGTACTATACAATACATAAAACAGTCGGTAAACTTGTGTGATGATTTATCTGGCATTTGATGTAAAATCGTGTGGTGCCAGAACGCGACGTCTCTGGCGAAATTGCATCAAAACATTGTTTCTTGTCACGGACTGGTCATGTTACATCTTGTAAATTTTTCATCCCGGGTTTTCAGTCATATAGCTTCACAATAAAGGCGAGAAATCGACATCCTTCGCGGAATATTTCTGATCAGATCCTTTTCTTTCGAAAATATAAGAGATAATAGAAAATAAATGAATGTCACGAGCCGGAGTAGCGTTACATAAATTAATTTTTTTGATTACGTCACAGACACGGCTGTTCGCTCACGCGTCCCAGCCGTTCTTCTCGGGGAGGAACGAAGACCGGACTCGAGAGAGCGGCGGAATCGAGCCTATCGGCTTGGCTGACCTGTATTAAAAACAGCAGGTACTGTAGTACTAACTTCATGGTGGGAGGTTTCTGCAATTGCCAAGGCCCTTGGAAGAATGGAGACTAGTTGTGGACTGTGTTGGTAAATAGTTTCAGCTCTTAAAACAACATCGATCAATTGTTCAAGGCGAAAGGATATGTAATCACTTTCGACACCATTTTCCGCCTGACGTAATAATTCAATAAGAGCTCTCCTCAAATATTGAGCCATGACATCTCGAGGGGAAGAAGAAGCGATCTCTCGCTCAAACACCATTTTCTTCGTTCCTTTCAATTATTTCAATTACAGAGGATTGAATTTTGGCATACATATACCTTCATACGTTCCAATTAAGTTTTAACGCAGTTTGGAGTTTCTCTTTTATTGACTCGCATATAGTTTCCTTCCAAATCGTACTGCTAAAACTAGTCAAAGAAAAAAAGGGTTGAAATCGAAAATCCACGCCGTAGAACCGCACAAAATATTCATCGCGAACGAACAAGTTGCAATTTCATTGTTCTGTACTCGACATCGGATGGCTCAATTCAAAAATGTTGGAATGCATTGTTCCCGTTCTGCCCTGTGATTAGGTTAACTTTGTCCTGGTGGCCCGATTATAGTAGTTTGACTTTAAGTCCCGCCAAAATAAGTAACGATAAGGTATGTATAATAAACAATTATTGGATTTGGTTTTCGCTTGATAGCGAAATTATCATGGCCTCGGGTTTGTGTTGTCCCGCCTCAACCCTTTAAACCACAAATCTCGGCCCTTTGATAATTCTCGCTATCATGCTCAACCTCATCCAATAATTGTTTATTATTTTACTTCTGGACCTGTGCAGATTAGAATGCTCAAAGATTATTACAACTGAGACATACGAATCAAACAAAAAGCAATTATTTTAGCTGAAAAACAAAAACCACAATTTGCGATACTTATACAGATCTGTTAACGCATTCAAACAACATAAGGCATTTGATAAATGTCCAATCATGTTTTAAGAAAGATCTCTAAAGGACAAACAATTTCTAATTAGCACATGGCTTAACCAAAACATCCCAAAGTTGCACAAGATAATTTGCATAGGTTTACGGCGTCATTTGCATATTTTATGGCATGAAATTTGCAAGATGGAAAAATTGATGGCAACTATGTTATTTATTAACTGCGAAAAATACGAGAGCATTAATATGTTGAATATTAATATAGACCCTAGCTGAAATCAGGGAAACATGGAGCATGCGCATACAAGTAAGGATATATTTTTCTCTACAAACAATGCGAGACAAGCCTAAGAGCCTGAAAAAAAAATCAGAAATATATAAAACCACAATTTTCTTTGCTCCCAATGTGTGGCTTCGTGATCATAGCTCAGATGGTCATGGGTTCAAATCCCATTTACGTTCTGAATTTTTTCTGGCATCTTTGCAATTTCTTAAATTACCTAGTATGTTATAGGTTTCATTTTGTTATCAATATAAACCCATGCAAAAAGTTTTACAGGGCTGTACGCTTCGATTGGCCCCTTTGGTGAATGCCAAAATTGAACATTTTGAGGTGGTTTTATCTCAACAGGCATAACGTCCATAGAATACACCCTATGTCATCATGCTATAGATCGTTTTTAAGCTGAATAAATTGACATCAAAACTATGCTGTCGGTTTTCCTTCATTTGTATTTACCTAAATAATGTCTGCTAATTTATGCTTATTAAATTAAGTTGGAATCGACGTTGGCGATAATATATATTTTTTTAATGTTAAATTATTGTATTAGGTTTCATTTATGAATAAGTATAAGCCCATGCAAGGTTTTCAGTGAAGTGCAGTACGTTTCTATCACAGCCATTACAGATTTATCAGATTGGCAAACACAATATCAGGTATTAATGTAATGTTTGAAGTCAAATTCTCTGCAAAATTACGTAATGCAATTCGTATGACGATAATAATTAACAGTTTTGTTAAGTTAAATAATTAATTTATGTTTCATTTTTCAACCCATGCAAGGTTTACAGCTCATTGCGCTACGCTTCACTTACAGCGTATGCAGATATCTCAGATTGGCAAACACTCTGTTAGGTAGAAATGTAATGTTGTTTGAAGACAAGTCTCTGCAAAATTACACAATACGTAAGACGATATTAATTAACAGTTTCGTTTACGTTCGCACAGGACCTTGCTCTCATCACGTATGTATTTATTTAAAGAGGCAATAATGTATTCAATAATTTATAATATACTCAACAAAATATGCAGCTTCTGATTGGTCAATGACGAATGCATAAATAGGTTATAGAGTGCAATACGGAATTGTGATAAACGGTAGAGACGTTTTTGCCCCTTAATGGCATTGAAATAAGCTTTCAAGTTAATGGTTAAATGTTTTCTAAACTATAGTACGGTAATTCTTTCAAAAAGTTCCCGTTTGGTTTGCCTGCGCGTTCAATAAAACATGTGTCTGAGCACTTGGAAACCAGTGAAGCGTTTCATGTGCAGAGTAGCGTGATGGCCGCAGCAAAATTTTGTTGAGCATATTATCAACAAAAAATCGTATGAACTGCTCGTGCAATTAGTGATTTATGGTCACTCGTGATGTTTTGAAAGTTCTCAAATTGCACTCGCCTAACGGCTCGTGCAATTTTGAGAACTTTCAAAACATCACGAGTGACCATAAATCACGAATTGCACGAGCAGTTCATACCATTTCCTATACGTATAGGCAATAATGTATACACGGACCGTGCTGACTCATGCCAACAAATACGCCGAAAAATTCATGGAGAAAGATTATTTTTTAGATGCTAATAATTTAGTCATATAAATTTCTGCACTACAGATATTAATTACCACGTTATTTTGTTCTCAGTTTTTACGGCACGTGCACTGGAATTAAAATAATTATCCTAAATTGATTGTACACATTGTTGAATACACATTATTTGCCCGTATGATCTGTTGGAGACAGAAAAAACTGCAATTTTGTGTCCCAGGAGTGTTTGTCGCGGAATATAGATAGGAATTTCAGGGAACTGATACGAGCGGGAGGTAAACTTGGTGTACTGTTATCGTGATGTAACAGAAAACGCGAAGCTGAATTCCAATTCTGAGATTAGACCGATAGGCCAACGCGGATTGTCGGCCCTACCCCCCCATCCTCTGCATAATGAAGTCAATAGTGTTAGTCAACCAGGGGGTAAGGAGAGAGAAATCGTCAACATTGATGTTCGCCGTTGACGCTGCCTCCCTTCGGGTGCGACAGGTCCACAATGAGCCTCAATTTCCCAGGTCGGCCGCGCTTCGGAATGACGCAAAAACTGTTGACATGCAGCGGGGGGATGTCTGAAAGGTGATGATACGAAGATAATCCTCCACAAACTACGAGGGTCTAACAGGGGGGGACTTCATGTTCGCTGAGGCGGCCTGGAGATGAGCGACGCGAGAGCGGCTGGAAACCAATCCGGAAACCTTGCGTCAAAGCCAGAGATCTGGTACTGACGGAAACGCCTGAGAAGGGCGGTTGCGAAGTTCATAGGTGAGAACTGAGAAATTAATCGGTGAGATTGAAATGGGCGGAGGAAGGAGTGGTGATGAAGCTGAAGTTGAAGCGCTGGGAGAGGAGAGTAAAGTGGAGGTGATAGACTGGTGCGGAGAGATGGAGAGAGCGGTGGAAGATGGAAGCCCACAGTGAAGAGGAGGTGAAGCGCCAAGGGGCGAACTAGAACAAGCCAAAATGAACGAGGCACAAGACGAAACAGGAAACGGAGCGATAGACGGTCAGCGGTAACGAGAGCGAGAGCGACGGTGGGCCGAGTGACTGGAGCACTGGGTTTGACGGTGAGGACCGTGGCATTGCGAGAATTCATGGCGTCGCCTGCAAAATGTGAAGCCACTGGTCCAGTGCCACTTGTTCCAGGTGTTGCAGATCTCGGAACCTGAGGGGGAGCCATAGGCCTCGCCGCCACGCAGGGGCTCCCCGGAACGCCAAAAGGGCTGGGCCACGGCTGAGGAAGGCTGTAACACGTTACTGCTGGCAGTAGGCCTGGTGGAAGACCTCGAGATCGGTTGTCCCCCAGTCTAAAACAGTAGGAGAGCAGGCGGCTTTACGCCGAAAGCCGTGGTCATAGCGGAGCCAAACGTCGGCGCGTGGGAAACTTCGCTTGTGCGGACTATTAAATCCAAATACTTCAGGAGCTCAATGGAAGGAGCTGAATAAAAGGACAGGACCACCTGGGTGTACGCAATCCAGAAGGCGACCCAGGCGATGATATCGTGAATTTCCCGCCTAGGAGGCCGTTTGGGTATGACCAAGTGCTGGTGTTCAAGGAGCAGCTCCTGGGGTACCTCGTTGTTACCGGAGAGAGTCTGGCAAGAGTTCAGCGAATTCGACAAATTCTCCGAGCCGGATTTGCTCGATCAACTTTGGCGGAATCGGTGGACACGACCGGGTCCGACGTCAAAACCCGGCCGTACAACGCGTGTGGGCACGGTGAACAGCGACGGCGACGCCAAACTCGGTCCGGAGTCTGGCGAAAAGGCGGGCGACAGATAATACCGGGGCGACGACCGAGGGGGTGGAGGTGGTGGAGCCAGTTAAGGAATCAGCGAGCAAGCCAGGCGAGGAGAAGGGGGTCCCCGTAGCCAAACAAACAGTAGGAACAAAACTGGGATAAGATACAGATTCACCAAGGAATGACGAGGTGACTGGAGGAGCGGCCGAATGTGCAGAAATTTGTGTACTCGCCACGAGCGAACCCGGCGCGAGTGAACCAGGCGCGGGCGAAACGGGCGATAAAGATGCTGGCTGCAGGCCCCGAAAGTCTTGTTGCACGGCTTCTGCAATCATGGGATGTAGGTAGGTCTGGAAGTTGACCGGGGCCGGTCTCTGGAACGCTGACGGCGAGCTAGCGGATGGCAAGCCAGCTGAGCGCGAGGATGCTATCGACAAAGACGGCAATGTCGCGTAAGACGTCACACAAAACACTGTGGTCACGAAAAACTCTGTGGTGAACACAGCGGTCGACGATGACACAGTACTGCCAGGTTGAGCCATTGTCCGGTTATTGACAGCAAAAACAGGAACACGGGCGTGGAAAAAACAGCGAAAAAAACGGCAAAAAACAGCGACTAAAATACTTTGCACGAACGGACTGCAAACATGACGAATGAGCTCGGCAAATCCCTCGGAATGGGAGCGAGGCTGCGCCGGGCCGAGGCTGCGCTTCACTACATTAACCTCTGCCAATCTGAAGATTGGCGCCAATAAAACAATTATTGGATTCGATTTTCGCATGAGAGCGAACTTATTATGGCCTCGGTTTGTGTTGTCCGCCTAAGCTTTGTTAATTCTCGCTATCATGCTCAACCTCATCCTATAATTGTTTATTATTTTACTTCTGGAACTCTGCAGATTATAATTCTCAAAGATTATTACAAATGAGACATGTGAATCAAATGAAAAGCAATTATTTTAGCTAAAAAACAAAAACCACAATTTGCGATGCTTATACAGATCTGTTAACGCGTTCAAAGAACATTGGGCATTTGAAATAATGTCCAATCATGTTATAAGAAAAATAAGATCTCTAAAGGACAAACAATTTTCTAATTGGCATATGGCATCCCATAGACCCTATTCCAAAATGGCCACCAATTTAAAATTATTTTGTATGCATTTAAATTTTCCTCACTGACCTCGTTCTTGAGTAAAAATTATTTTGAATTATCAACTCAAAAACGAGGTTAGTGAGGCAAATTATTTAAATTTAAATACATACAAAATAATGTTAAATTGACAGCCATTTTGGAATAGGGTGTATAGTGTCATAGTTACATAATATAATTTGCATAGGTTTACGGCGTCATTGCATTTTTATGGAAATGAAATTTGCAAGATGGATAAATTGATGGCAACTATGATATTTATTAACTGCGCAAAATACGAAAGCATTAATATGTTGAATTTTAATATAGACCCTAGCTGAAACCAGGGAAACATGGAGCATGCGCATACAGGTATGGATATATTGTTCTCTACAAACAATGCGAGACAAGACTAAGAGCCTGAAAAACAAAAACAGAAATATATAAAACCACAATTTTCTTTCCTCCCAATGTGTGGCTTCATGATCATAGCTCAGATGGTCATGGGTTCAAATCCCATTTACGTTCTGAATTTTTTCTGGCATCTTTGCAATTTCTTAAATTACAAGCACAACAGCGAGGATCACTTTACTTTCTTAAATATCGAATTATGACATTCTGCTTAATTTTTTCATGGCTATAAATATATTAAAAATCCATCCAAGGTTTGCAGTGCTGTGCGCTTCGTTTCATGTCACCGACAGATATAACAGATTTCTCAGATTTGCAAACACTCTGTCAGGTAGAAATGTAATGGCGTGTTTGAAGACAAATCTCTGCGAAAATATGTAAGGTAATAAGGAAAAGGTAAACAATGATCTACCTAGTATGTGATAGGTTTCATTTTTTATAAGTATAAACCCCTGCAAGAAATTTTAAAGGGCCGTGCGCTTCGTTTGGCCCATTTGGTGAATGCCAAAATTGAACATTTTGAGGTGGTTTTATCTCAACAGGCATAACTTCCATGGAAAACACCCTATGCCATCATGTTAGACATCGTTTTTAAGCCGAATGAATGGACAGCAAAACTGTGTTGTCGGTTTTCCTTCATTTGCATTTACCTAAATAATGTATGCTAATTTATGCTAATTAAATTAAGTTTGGAATGACGCTGGCGATAATAATATTGGATTTTTTTAAGTTAAATTATTATGTTAGGTTTCACTTTTCAATGAGTATATATTAACCCATGCAAAGTTTGTAGCTCATTGCGCTACGCTTCACTTACAGATAATACAGTTTTTTCAGATTGGCAAACACTCTGACAGGTAGAAGTCTTATGGCGTTTGAAGACAAATATCTGCAAATTACGCAATGCAATACGTAAGACGATACTAAATAACAGTTTCGTTTAAGGTCGCGCAGGACCCTCGTACTCATTACGTAAGTATTTATTTAAAGAGTATACACGGACCGTGCTGACTGATGCCGACAATACGCGAAACATTCATAAGAAATGTATTTATTTTAGTTGTTTAAAATTAGCTTGTATTGTAATTCCCATAGGGGCAATCAGACCCTTTATAAACCACTGCTTGTTAAAATGTCACACCACTAGACGCCGACCAGTTTACTCGAGGCTATTTTTAATTTCATTTATCTTTGCTATTTTGTTAATTGTATTATTTTAGGTCAATTTCGACTGCTTCTTCCTGTTTTGCCTCTTACAGTGGCGGATCCAGACCTGTTTATAAGGTGGGACCCAAAAATGTTCTGCCCTTCGGGCCCTAAGTATTTTCACCCACAAAGGGGGACCCGGGCCCCTCCCCTAGTTCCGCCACAGGTTCCCACTGAAAGGCTTGATGTTCTGTTAGCTGTGACTGAACTGCAAATTCAAATTCAATCCGTTGCAATATGATAGTCTATCATTCTCTATAAGGATGCAAAATAGTCCCTAACAAGCTGTTAACAGTTACGGTAACCAATAAACCCCTAGTTCATAGGCCCTCGTAACACATGGCTATGTTGAACATTGCAACGGAGGTGATGTTTGTTCCAGACGCGGATGTCCAACAAGTAAACATGTAGTAGGAGCTCTTCTTTCTGTTATGAGATCTTAATCACCTGATCACAGGTGCGTGCAGAGAAAATGCAGGTTACTTTTATTGTCTTGTAGAAAGGTGTGTGTGTACTGTGAGGGGGTGTGGGTGGGGGGGGGGGGGTGGGGTGGGGGTCATTCATAATTTCTGACTGATCAGAGGGAGGGCAATAACTGAATTCACTTTTTCAGGAGGGGGGGGGGGGGATATTACCTAATATTTTCCTACATGAAGCCCATTTTCAACCCCCCCCCCCCCCTCCTGATAATTATTGCACAGTCCCTAATAAACTCTATAATTGTTGGCGGCTTCCTCCACAAACTGTTGTGTTGTTTGTGTCATTACTTATAATATAACTGTTTTCTATTCGGCTGAGCTAAGCGAAAGATAATAGAATATATATATATATTTTACTTTCTAATAATTTATTCAATAAATTATGTACGGGATTAATTACCACTATTGTTCTCAGTTTTACGGCACGTGCACTGGAATGTCGCGAATTATCAGATTATTAGATTCACAGCTTTCAAAGGTATACATTGTTGAATACATTATTGCCTCGAATGATCTTCGGAGACGGGAAAAACTGCAATTTTGTGTCCAGGTTTTTGTCCCGGGTATAGAAATTCAGGAATTGATACGCGAGGGAGGTAAACTTAGTGTACTGTGTTGTGATGGAACAGAAGCTGAATTTAAAAAAAAGCCTTTAAAAAAAAAAGATCGAACGTTTCAAAGTCTAACTTTCATATTTTTACTCCCTTAGAAGCCAATAACTTTCAGCCAGACTTGTTACATCACAAAAGAGGTTATGGTTTACCACTAGATAATTCAATTATTTAATTTAGGACGCTTAATTCTCAAGCCGAAAACCTGAAAACAAAATTGCTTGTCCGAAATTCCCTGAAATTTAGTAGCCTAAGTATCACCTGTAAATCGCGATCTACCAATAAAACGACAATCATGATGTAATTCCATCATCCGACAATATTCCTATTAATTAAGTTTCAGCTGAATCGACCAATAACAATGCACATACATCATGCACATAGATTATTATAATATCCAACGACAAATTGAGTATGATATATAAGCAAATGCAACCTAATGTTGCACCAGACAGATGTTTGTCTTATAATTCTACAGAAGCTCGGATTATGTGTGAGAGATGTTATTACTGAGTACATTAACGAACACCTTCCATATTATCTCTTTTAATTGTTAATTATTTAGACGGTAGACAAACAGTTTCTATTTCAAATTGACAAGGAAGAAAACTTTGACTACTATTGAGCATATGTGATAGTTTCAAATTAATGGAACAACACTGATTCAGTGTGAGACAGAATATGTATCATGTAAATATCGAAATGTTTCCCCAGACTGTAAAATGGTGCTGACCGTGCATGCCAATGTACACCGTACTATGTATTCAGTATATCTCAGAATGAATGTAACAACATTGATTAAGAAACTTTACATCACCCACGTATTGTAAGTGTAACTTGATTAAGTAAGCAGTACATTGGATGGTTTGTTGCATTTCAATATTTATTTCAAATCAATGATCAAACTTTAATTAACAATTGAAATAAATTTATCTTTGACAATAGCAAATGTAAGAATGTTAATTTTAAAATAAACAGTTCATGTTGTGGTTCGGCATTAAAATATACATTTGAACATTTTGATTACAGTCAGTTTTGTATTTAGTACAGTTAATTAACACTCTTAGGTCCCTACTCGCTTAACTTAAACTTGTTAAGACCCTGATAAATAATACTGAATTCTTAACTGGAAACAAATTGAGTTTTTGCTCTGATAGAGAAACATAGTTATCTTCTGACATGAAAACTCTCAATCGAATTGAGTTATTCCTTAATCAATTTGTGTGAATTAATGAATAAAACTTGGCAAAGATGGAGGAGATTAGTTATTGACAAATATATTTTAAAACTTGTTCAAATATGTGCTTTTATGATGTCTCACCAATTACAAGAAGTTTGGCTTTTTTTAATCCCAAAATGTTTGATTCAAATACAGTGGAACCTCTACTTTGGGACACCTCTATAAGGGGAAAACTCCATTAAGGGGACACTTCTTTGAGTCCCGGAAAAACACTCAATACTCATATAATCTTTGCATTTACCACCTCTATTAAAGGGACACCTCTATTAAGGGGACGGGGAAAATTTTTCAGTGTCCCGAATGCTATTTCAACCTCCATTAAAGGGAAAACTAATCTGCTAATAAGTACAAGACTATGATTATTGATCAATCTCAACGGTATTTCAACAGGCCGTTATTGTTCAAGAAGAGTGCAATTGCACAGTAATATCGAAAATCGCAATTGAAACAGTCCAAAGATGCTGTTGCAAGTTAAAATCATGCATTTGATTGCTGCTTAATTAAATTGCTGCATGCATTCCAAGTCAAGAAAACAGGCACTTTTTCCATTTCGTTTAGGTTGTTAATTATTAACAAGACCACGCCATACCTCCATTCAGGGGACACCTCCATTAAAGGGACACTTCTCCTGGTCCCGAGAGTGTCCCCTTAATGGAAGTTCCACTGTACCTAGAATATCATGTTATAACTAAACAAGAATATAAGGACAGTCAATTAAGGAAAAACCCAAATTTGAACTGTAAAAAGCTGAGGTTAATATATCCTATGTATAGACAGCTTTTTACAGTTCAAGGTAGGAATTGTCTTTATCTAGTATTTTATCTGGTAAGACTTGATTAGCCGAAGATCTATGTATATGCCTTGAAGATGAATGAGACACTACAGGTGCTGGTATACGCTGAGTTGAATTGTAAAGCGCATTTGAACTTTGGAAAATGCGCTATATAAATACCATTACCATTACCATCGAATTGACCCGTCATAACTACAGACACTAGGATTTATCATGTAATTACGCGTCATACCTACAGATATGTTCATTGACGTCATACACGTGTATTACGCTTCGTTCGCTTCATTAGCGCCGGCAGCGAAAAATAAATCATCCACAATCCGCGAAGGAAAGTAAGGAAAGGAAATAAAACGCTGCCCGAAATGATGATTTACCTCCTTGTTACCAATTTTCGCGGGAACTTATAATTTCGCGAAAATTGAAGAGGCAAATTTCGCGAGACTTAAATTTCGCGATTTGCCAGGAATATCGTGTTAAACGGAACTAAATTTCGCGAATATTTTCCGAATGCTGATCCGCATTAATAAACATGTAGTCTCCGAATCGACGCTACAGAATTTAATTTTACATAGCCATATTCTGCAATGATATTGAACAAGGACCACGTCCATAACAAAACAAAACGTACAACAGATCGACATGTTTGTTTACGATAAAGAGGTACAACGTTATACTACACAGGCCAGCATTTACGATATGTCTGTTCTCTCTTGTATTGCATAAATACCAAAGGCATATTTATAACCCCGGAGTCCAGAATTTTTATTTTTAAGGATGCTCCGTTTTAATCATATGAACTGAGAACTGTCTTTAAAGTTTATACAGGGGTATTGTAGCCGGATATTGAATTTCGCGTCGCTAATTTTCGCGATAACTTTTTTTCGCGGGTCTTCAATTTCGTGATTTTCTTGCAATCGCAAAAATCGCGAAAATTAAGTCCCGGCAAAATAAGTAACAATAAGTTATGTATAATTAATGCATGTTATACTACTCACGAAAGGACGGCGGGGTATGGCTGGTGATGCAAAGGGGCGAGGCACCAGTGTTGTGGCCCCCGAAGCGAAGGCGGGGACCCGACTGAGGGGTAGGTGCTTGGACGGTTGCTATGGAAGCCGACGTCAAACTGACGAGCCGAAGGGGAGGAAGGCTCCAAGCAGCGAAAGGGGAGTAGGAACTGGTGCCCGAGACTTTGCATTCCCCGGCGGAGCGAGAATGCCAAGCGAAAAAAACACGGGAGAAACGACAGACGCGAGTGTAAACTAACAACAACTTTAATCATGGAATTAACGAAACGACGGATGCTACGGTGATGAGGCCAACTGCGAAGCTGCTTGGCGAAGAGAAGCGCGAGATGTGCGGACGTAGACCAGGTACGCATCGCTAGACCAGCGACCCAGAGTTCTAATCATCAAGTCCGGCCGTAGGCCACCAGCACTCGCAGAAGTGGCTGCACCGATCCTGAAACTGTGGCATTAAAAATTACCGCCAACTCCAGCGAACGCAAGGATGGTGCGAAGACGCTCTGTCACGTGGCGGCGGGAGAGAGCGGTACCATCCGAAAAAACGAATAAAGGGCCTGGGGAACTCCCACGGCAATGGAGGTAGGCGGACAGGCTAGAAACTGGGCAAAGGAGGCGGTCTGTTCGTGGAAGAAAAAGCTGGACGCCTTTGCGGAAGGGGTCCGTCTTAGGGGGCTTTGATGGAAAGCAGCACACCCGACGAATGGAGATGAGAGTCTACGGCCACGTCGCTCAGGGACAGGTGAACGGCTGGATCGAAGCCGGAAGGAGGGGTGGTAATCTCGCTCACACGTAAAAAAAAAACCAGGCCGTACAAAAAGCTGCCCAGAGCATAGCACAGCCAGTGTCCACAAGGCTCAAAGATGAGCGAATCAACAGCATGAGATTCTGAGTGACGGGAAGTCGAGGCGGATGGGCGGGCGCCTTCAATTACTGAGCGCGTTTGATGCCCTGAAGCACGCGTTCGCGGCGAGGATTGGCAACCAATGGGTCACCGAGACCCAAGTCAATTTGCATGGAACGAACGGCGCTCAAGTAGCTTTTAACGGTGCGATAGGAGACTGAGGAGGTCAAGTGCGCGACGAAGAGTTCCAGCGTAGACCCAGACACTGGAAAGAGAGAACCCGACGAGTGCAGGAAGCCATGTGCGACACAGAACTCATCGAAACGGCGCTGTCCTGACAAATAGGACCAGCGAGTGGACGGAGCCAGGCTGAGAGTGAAAAAGTGATTCACGCGCTGGTGGAGGACAGCAAGTTCAGTTCCTCTAGTAGATGTGCTGGGATGTGGGTGGGTTCCGGCGACGCCAAGGGGGCCAGGGTGCGGTACTTCTGCAACTGAAAAACGAGAAAGCGAGTCAGCGATACAGTTATGGCGCCCAGGCACGTGGGCAGCGGATACCCAAAACGAGTGACGAGCGGCCGCGAGGAACAAGCTGCAGAGGATACCGCCGAGCGCCCCGTCAGAGCAGAAACGTTTCGAGATAAATGTGGGCGACTACAACGATGTGGTATAGTTCCTTGAAAGCAATGCTCGCGGAGAGTTGGGCAGGAAGCCAGCGACCAGCGAGCCAAAGGCCGTCCAGATAGACGCCAGAACCGATAGACCCGGCGGCATCCGTATACTCCTGTAGGTCCGACAGGTGCGACCAGCGAGGAAAGGTAAGGAAACTTGTGCCGTTCCAATCCCGGAGAAAATATGACCACCATAGTAAATCGGCCCGAGTGTCGCGATTAAGGCGGATGAAACGAGACTAATAGCGCGCCTCGGAGGAGATCAGTCAACCGGCGGAGAAAGGGGCGCCCTGGTAGACTACTTGGACGGCGTGATGGAGGTGACCCAGGAGAGACTCCAGCTCTCGACGGTGACAAACACGTTTGTTGGACCAGTAGGGCGGAAACTTTCTCAGCCGGGAGGCGAGTGACGAGCATAAGAGTGTCGATTTCGATACCGAGAAAGGAGAGGGTCGTGTTGGGCCCCTCGCCCTTCTCCACAGCCAGAGGAATCCCCAACATGGAGGCTGATTACGTGATAGTGCTGAGATTGTTGAGACACTCCCTTGAATTGGGAGAGCCAGCTGTTAAGTAGTCGTCCAGGTAGTGGAGAAGGAGGCGAACGCAGTGATTATGGTGCAGGATCCAGTACCAGCCTTCGGCGAATTGATTGAAGATAAAGGAGGCCGAGAGCAGACAGAACGGGAGAGCCAGGTCCACGTACAGCTAGTTGTTCCAAGCCATGCCTAGGAGGCAGCGATATTGTGGATGGACTGGGATTAGACGGTAGGCATCGCGGATGTCGGCGCTCCTGCATAATGAAGTCAATAGCGTCGTCGACCCGGGAGTAAGAGAGAGAGAGAAATCGTCCCCATTGATGCCGTCGTCGACGCTGCCTCCCTCCGGGTGCGACAGGTCCACAATGAGCCTCCATTTCCCAGGTCGGCCGCGCTTCGGAATGACGCCAAATCTGTTGACATGCAGCGGGGAATGAAAGGTGATGATACGAATTGAAAGGACCAGTCACTCTGCCGAGCGACACTTCTCGATCTCTGGCGAGATAATCCTCCACAACTAGAGGGTTCAACAGGGAGGACTTCATGTTCGCTGAGGCGGCCTAGAAATGAGCGACGCTGGGAAAGGGCTGGAAACCAATCCGAAAACCTTACTCAAAGCCGGAGATCAGGTACTGACGGAACGCCTGAGAAGGGTGGTTGCGAAGTTCAGAGGTGAGAACGTGATGTTAAAGCACTTTTCTGCAACGTGGAAATGAACAGAAGTGTGGCCCTTTCCCCCGACTAGTTTTGTGAGACTGTTTTATCGAGACTCGATACTCGAAGTTTTCGAAATTCGAGGACCGAGGATCGACTAGTCGAGTTTAAGTTGATCGAGTTTCGAGTGACTGTCAACTTACATTTGCCAGGTACTGTGACGATTATTCGTATACCCGTAGAGGGGCTTTCATTTTCATCTTTTGTTCTCGTCTCTGCCCAAGCTATTCATGACTTGGTACAGAAGTGCTTTTAATTCAATTTATGCGTCTGTGCAATCTATTTTTTTAACTATATACCTTCCTTCAAATATGTGTGGCATGTTTTCCATATTTTTGATCCCCGATATATGAATTATATATTTTCGGGCAAATATTTTATTTTGGGAATTGGTGTCGACGGTATTCAGTAAAATCATCAAACAAAAAGGCTTTTAATATGCAAGCCAAATATTTTCAGCATTTTTACTTTGGAATGACGCTGGCGATAATAATATATATATATTTTTTAAGTTAAATCGATTATATTAGGTTTCATTTTTCAATGAGTATAAACCCATGCAAGAATAGCAATGCAGTGCGCTTCTTTTCACTTTCAGCATAAATAGATTTGTCAGATTGGCAAACACTCTGTCAGGTAGAATGGTAATGACGTTTGAAGACAAATTTCTTAGAATTCCGAAAGTAACGCCCTCCCCCCGAAAGTAACGCCTCCCGAAAGTAACGTTAATTTGTTACCCTTCTATGAAACCCCGAGAAGTAACCCCCCCCCCCCCCCCCCCGAATGTAGCGGCCCCTTCAAAAATGTTACCACTCAAAAACAATAAAATCGTTGTTCAAAGTAATGCGGTATATGGCAAGTAAATACAAATACAACTTGGCAGTGAATTAAATACCGTAATTGAAAATACCGTAACCAACCGAATACCAAACAATCGTCTCCTACTTATGAACATGCAATGAAATAACTAGAGCGTGAAAAACTTTTGACTCTAATACTACACCAAATTAATTCCAAATAATTGTCTCCATTTGCACGATGACTTACAATGAAATAACTGTAACGTGAAAAATCTGTTGCGCGTCCTCTTTGTGTAAAACGGCTGCTGAATTACAAACGTTTTTTAACCATCAGAAAGTAACGGCTACCCAAAAGTAACGGCCCCTTTGGCCTGCTAAATCCAAAAGTAACGGGGGCCGTTACTTTCGGAATTCTACGGTATCTGCAAAAATGTGTAATGCAATAAGTAAAACGATGATAATTAACTATTTTGTTGACGGTTAAATTATTATACAGTCAACTCTCGTTATAGCAGACACCCTAAGTTGGGACGTAGTTTGGAGTCCGTATAGCTCGTAATAGCGAGCGTTCGCAATAGCAGGAGTCATCAGTCAAACCTCTACAGCTTTTGCCTGGTGGAGGGCTGGAATTTTGTCCGTAATAGCGGATGAATCTGTAATAACAGGGTGTCCCCAAGGCGAGAGTTAACTGTATTAGGTTTCATGTTTTACGAGTATAAAACAACGCAAGGCTTGCAGTGCAGTGCAGTGCGCTTCACTTACAGATATTCCAGATTTATCAGATTGTCAAACACTCTGTCTGATAGAAAAGTAATGTTGTTTGAAGACAAATATCTGCAAATTACGCAATGCAATACGTAAGACGATAATTTTAAAAAAATTGTCTTTGAATTAAATTGTCTATAACCCCCTTTATACTACTGGCTGAGAAATTGCTGAAATGTGATTGGCTGAGACGAGCTGTATTTCAGCCTAATTTGAAATACCTACATGTAAAAATTACAGTTTCCATAGCAACCAAAATTTCAACGCTTGCCGCGGTCGATTTTGAAACAATGGCGGAAAGATTTCCAGAATTTGACGCTCACGAAATACAAGAACTGAAGGAAAATTCAGTAAACCAAAACACACAAAAAAGCACGAAAACCTGGCTGACCGTATGAACAAGATGGGCAGAAAGAAAGCAGTTTCAAAGCGATTTGCTGAGTTATGAAGCTAAACAACTCGACGAAAAGTTGCAAAAGATTTTTGCCGAAATACGAAAGAAGGACGGCTCGGAGTATGAACCGGACAGTCTAAGGGTTATGGTCGCATCTTTAGACCGACACCTAAAGGAGATTGGGAGCACTTTCACAATTGCCAAAGATAAAGAGTTTGTGAACAGCAGAAAAGTACTGGAAGGAAAAGCACGCGCCCTTCGTGAACAAGGCCACGGAAAGCGACCTAACGCTGCTAAAGCACTAACCTCTCAAGAAGAAGAGCTCTTTTGGTCCAAAGGCCTGCTTGGAAACCAATCTGCAAAGTCCTTGATAACCACGATGTGGTTCCTGCTCACACAACATTTTGGGTTGCGAGGCTGTCAAGAACACCACGACATGTTTGTGAAAGATTTTGCTTTCAGCAAAGATGACAACGGCGTAGAGTACGTCACATACGAAGAAAATCCCACAAAAACTCGCCAAGGCGGTCTTCGTAAAAAACGACGAGTCGTTCAACCCAAGATGTTCGCCACAGGTGGGCAAAGGTGTCCTTTGAAACTTTTGAAAACGTTCCTGTCGCGGAGTCCCGAAGATATGAGAAGCAGCGGACCATTTTATCTAATTGAAAGGCCAAAAAGACAAGTGTGGTATAATCGGCAGAGAATGGGTGTAAACAGCATCAACTCCTTCATGAAGTCTATGGCTGGCGAGGCAGAAATGGAAGGTAAAAAGCTCACAAATCACAGTGCCCGTAAAACATTAGTGAAGAAGCTTAAAGCTGCAAACCAGCCTCGGTCGGCCATTATTGGCGTCACCGGTCACACAAACGAGAGATCGCATGCAGATTACGAAGAAGGTGACGAGAATGAGCAACGGCTTATTTCATCTATCATCAGTGCAGAGGCACAAACAGGCCCACTCGACCGTCATCCGCTGGAGAGAATTGGCGTAGACTCCGCTGTATCAAACACGGTGACGATGAATGAAGAAAGGATGATGACAGTTAATCATTTCCACGGCTGTGAGGTCACCATCAACTACCAGTTTGGCGAGTCGAAAGTAGCATCGGCTGAAAATAGTGCTTAATCTGGTCACTTTTCAATCGTCCTTCAGGTGAATGGACATTTGGTTAATCAAAAAACGTTGATGAACTTTGTAATTTTCAGCAAGAATTCGAAAAACTTGTACATGCATTAATTTAAGTTTCTGAATATTTTAACTTTGGTCACATACTTTGGATCACATGTTGTAAGAAAGCCAATCGTTTGCGCGTGACGAAATAAACATGTCATTACACAAATTTCTCAGCCTTGTAGTATAAACAAATAATACAATGGTTTCTACGGGGAATTAAGCGGCTCGTGATATTTTGGGACAATTTTGAAATATTACTCGAGGTATTTATCCCAAATACCCCTAGAAACCATTGTATTACCTATACAAATTGCAATCGCATTAACGCGACCAAGTAAAGCAGAGACTGGGTCTAGTTACGTAATTCCAGGAATATGACACCGTCTCCTCGGGGTCGTATCTCAGTCATTTACTCGCTTGACGAAATTAATCAATAAACGTGACTATTAAACTTGACTAAGAGTGAATAAAGTTTTTTTCTCTGCAAGCAAAAAACTGAAACCCCGTTTCAATGCGTTTTTATTTGTATTTTAGTTGTTTTTTATATCGCATTGAATAAATAAATGTGAAACGTACACGCGACAAACCGCAACAAGTAAATGACTCTAAAGTAATCAACATCAATAAAAAATGCTAAAATGATCTAAGGGCCTCCACAGACTAGAGAGATAGTTGTCGACAACTATTTAGTTGTCGATCATAAAAAAGTTTTCGATGACAACAAAGCCAGTGTGTGAAGCTAGTAATCGATAACTAATGCCCTTAGTTATCGAAGCTAGTTCACACACTGGCTTTTTTGTTATCGGCAACTTTTTATGATTGACAACTTAATAGTTGTCGACAACTATCTATCTAGTCTGTGGAGGCCCTTAGAAGCTAATAACTTTCAGCCAGACTTGCTACATCACAAAAGAGGTTATGATTTACCACTAGATGATTCAATCATTTAATTTAGGACGCTTCTCAAGCTGAAAACCTGGACACAAAATTACTTGTCCGCGATTCCCTGAACTTTAGTAGCTGAAGTATCACCTGTAAATCGCGATGTGCCAGTAAAACGACAATCATGATGTAATTCCATCATCCGACAATATTCCTATTAATTTTCAGCGGAATCGACCAATAACAATAACATGCACATGGATTATTATAATATCCAACGACAAATTGAGTATGATATATAAGCAAATGGAACCGAATTTTGCACCAGACAAATTTGTGTCTTATAATTCTGCAGAAGGATTATGTGTGAGAGATGTTATTACTGAGTACATTAAAGAACACCTTCCAGATATCTCTCTTAGTTGTTAATTATTCAGACTGTAGTCAAACAGTTTCTATTTCAAATTGACAAGGAAGAAAACTTTGACTACTATTGAGCATATGTGATAGTTTCAAATTAATGGAACAACACTGATTTTGTGAGAGAGAATCTGTACCCTGCAGATATCAAAATGTTTCTCCAGACTGTAAAATGGTGCTGACCGTACATGCCATTGTACACCGTACTATGTATTCAGTATATCTCAGAATGAATGTAACAACATTGATTAATAAACTTTACATAAACCACGCATTGTAAGTGTAACTTGATTAAGTAAGCAGTACATTGGATGGTTTGTTGCATTTCAATATTTATTTCAAATCAATGATCAAACTTTAATGAACAAATACATTTTTCTTTGACAATAGCAATGTAACAATGTTAATTTTAAAATAGAAAGTAATGTTGTGGTTCGGCATCAAAATATACATTTGAACATTTAGTACAGCTAACACAACATATTAAAACTCTTAGGTCTCGACTGACTCAACTTGAACTTGTTAAGACCCTAATAAATAATTATACTGAATTCTTAACTGGAAACAAATTGAGTTTTTGTTCTGATAGAGAAACATGGTTACTCTAAATCGAATTGAGTTATTACTTAATCAATTTGTATGAATTAATGAATAAAACCTGGCAAAGATGGAGGATATTAATTATTGACAAATATATTTTATAACTTGTTTATGTGCTTTTATGGTGTCTCGCCAATTACAAGAAGTTTGGCTTTTTTCAATCCCAAAATGTTTGCTTCAAATACCTAGAATATCATGTTATAACTTAACAAATATAACACAAGTGTAAAACACTGTCTCTTAAACAAGAATATAATGACAGGCAATTAAGGAAAATCCCAAATTTGAACTGTAAAAAGCTGAGGTTAATATATCCTATGTATATACAGCTTTTTACAGTTCAAAGTATATTATACCTGCCAACTTTTCCTAAGTCGACTGCGTGTGATTTTCGTATCCATATTACCCGAATTTCCGAATAATTTCCGACCACTTCCGAACATTGCCGAATATGTTCCGACGACTTCCGAACATTGCCGAAGATTCCCGAAGATGTTCCGATGATTTCCGAAGGCTGCCGAATGTCGCGGTGCGAAGCTAAAAATCTTGGCGCCATCTTGCCAAGATCACGCTTATCTCAAACGCGACATTTAGCGCCGTTCATTGGACTATTTTGGGTGGAAATTGAATCCAATTTTTCACGTTAATGGTTAATGAACAAGTAGTCCGGAATTGTGAGTCAGGCGTGTGAAATTGTCATGTATGCGTGTGATCGATGTTTTCGATCCGCAGGCGTGTGACCCACGCACAATGCGTGTGAGTTGGCAGGTATAGTATATGTCTTTATCTTAGTACTTTATCTGGTGAGACTTGATTAGCAGAAGATCTATGTATATGCCTTGAAGATGAATGAGGCACTATTGATGCTGGTATAGGCTGAGTTGAATTGTAAAGCGCATTTGAACTTTGGAAAATGCTCTATATAAATACACTGCCATTACCATCGAATTGACGCGTCATAACTACAGACACTAGGATTTATCATGTAATTACGCGTCATACCTACATACATGTTCATTGACGTCATACACGTGTACTACGCGTCGTTCGCTTCATTAGCGCCGGCAGCGAAAAAATAAATTAAAATACTCCACAATTCGCGAAGGAAATTAAGGAAAGGAAATAAAACGCTGCAAAGTTAAGCCCGAAATGATGATTTACCTCCTTGTTTCCTATTTTCGCGGGAACTTATAATTTCGCGAAAATTGAAGAGGCAAATTTCGCGATTTGGCAGAAAAATCGTGTTAAAAGCTAAGGAATTAAATTTCGCGAAACTTTTCCGACTTCTGATCCGCATTAACAACATGTAGTCTCAGAATCGGTGCTACAGAATTTAATTTTACATAGCCATACCGTAAACTGCCGCTTATAAGCCCCCCGCTTATAAGCCCCCCCCCCCCCGGTTATAGGCCCATCTACCTGTAAGCAAAAAAAATACATCCGATTATAAGCCCCCCGGATATAAGCCCCCCTCTAGTTTTTTTATCCAAATATTGAAATGAATCCGATTTCGATTTATTATGACGTTTTAAAGCTTAATTAGAAACCAGTAAATGAAAAACGTATTTCGATCAACACTGCTGTAGCTCATTTAGGGGTGGCGAATGGTCTATCAAAAATAACGAATCTCGGCAAATTTAAGCCGAGTCTCGGAATCTCGGCGCTTAAAAAAAGCATCTCGGAATCTCGGGCTCGCCAGAAATAGGACGGTCTCGGAGTCTCGAATTTTGAATCTCGTAAATGCAGCTTCGTGTATACTCTATTTTCTCGGAGTTTTGGATCACTGCGTCTCGGGCTCGGATTTTTGGAGCGCTAAGTCTCGGGCTCGGATTTAAAAACAGGGTCTCGGCGTCTCGGCAAGTCTCGGATTTACCATTCGTCACCCCTTCATTTGGAAACGTTTTTTTTTTAATCCGCTTTTAAGCCCCCCCCCCCCCCCCCGGGTATAATCCCCCTGTTTATAAGTCAATCCAAAACCCCTTACGAAGTTGTATCAGCCCAGGGCTTGTAAGCAGCAGTTTACGGTATTTTGCAATGATATTGAACAGGACCACGTCCTTAAACAGATCGACATGTTTGTTTACGACAAGAGGTACAACGTCATACTACACAGGGCAGCATTTACGATATGTCTTTTCACTTTTGTATTGTATAAATACCAAAGGCATATTTATAACCCCAGAGTCCAGAATTCTTCTTGTGAGAATGCTCCGTTATAATCATATGAACTGAGAACTAACTTTAAAGTTTATACAGGGGTATTATAGCCGGCTATTAAATTTCGCGTCCCTAATTTTCGCTATAACTGTTTTACGCGGGTCTTCAATTTCGCGATTTTTTTGCAATCGCGAAAATCGCGAAAATTACAGTCAAACTACTGTAACCGGGGCCACCCAGACAACGTTAACTAATCACAGGGCAGAACGGGAACAATACATTCCAACATTTTTGAATTGAGCCAATCCGATGTCGAGTACAGAGCAATGAAATTGCAACTTGATCGTTCGCGATGAATACAGATGAATGTAAATGCGCCGATCAATTCTAAGCTTCCAGATCATTACACGATGTGAAAATGTATCATACTAGACGCGTTTAGCAACTGAATGCAAAGTAGAATTTACATAAGCCTACTTTCGAATGAATTAAATTTAATATTGTTTGAGAGTAGTCTCCTGCGCAGCCGTTATTTGAGAGGTTGTTGTTCATTTTACAGCGTTTGTTCATTCGCTATTCAACAGCAGTTCATGCTCTGCGGACAAAAACTATTTTATGAAACAGGCAAGATCAGCGACCGCGACTTTCTACACATTGACTGGCAATTGATTTGATTATTCAAGCTATAAAACCTACAAATCATATAATTCAAATACACTCTAGTTTTTAAACATACCTTCAAAAATACTACACAGCTTTTGAAAACCTTTTCTTGTGAGCTATTCGCTCACGAAAGAAAACTCTTTTCCTCTACACTCCTCCATACTGAAACAACCACGTGTATTCCGCTTGAAAGACTTGACACTTCCGGTTCAAATTCCCCACCCCACCCAGGCAAGGTACAAATTCCACACCCCCGGGATGGCCTTGCATCAAATTCCCTACTCCCCGCACTCGGAAGATAGTCAAATGCCCGGGGGTTGCCGGGGGGGGGGGGGATGGGTGATGGTGAAGCTTCGAATTGATCGGCGCATAATTTTGTGCGAGTTGTGCGGCGTGGATTTTCGATTTCAACCCGTTTTTATTTGACTAGTTTTAGCAGTACGATTTGGAAGGAAAATATATGCGAGTCAATTAAAGAAGTACAAAAGAGAAACTCCAAACTACGTGAAAACTGGGAATGCGACGGTTGTACAGTATGTTGCCTCGAATAAAAGTGCGTGCGTGGCGGATTTCAAATAATTTGTTCGTTCTTGACAAATTCAAGTTTTCTCTACGGCGTTAACCGGCTGAATAGCTACGCATGTCG
The DNA here is from genome assembly GCA_029204205.1 of Desmophyllum pertusum. Classification (NCBI taxonomy): domain Eukaryota; kingdom Metazoa; phylum Cnidaria; class Anthozoa; order Scleractinia; family Caryophylliidae; genus Desmophyllum; species Desmophyllum pertusum. The sequence goes on from MU825877.1 coordinate 3,264,318, forward strand.
GGGTTTTGGCAGTACCATTTGGAAAATAAATACACTTGATGCCAGCGAGGGAAGACTTTATATATTCCAAACTGCATAAAGTCAGTGAACGCGACGGCCAATAGTTTCGGCAAAGTGCGTGACGGATTTGAAAACAACGAAAGTACTGCTTGTTTCACCAGCGTAATGAATTCAGTTTTTAAACATTGTCGGATCTTTGATCTTCCACCTTGTTCCACGCGCTGGGTTTTATTTTGTCAGTACAATTTGGCTGAAATTAAAAAAATAAGTAAAAGAGAAATTCAAAATTGCATAAACAGAGTGTCGGCTGTATATTTGAAGTTTCGGCAAAGTGAATTGTCGCGAGAAAGAACTCAACCGCCGGAGTAGAATATTTTGCCGGCAGAGTTTGAATCACGTTTCGTAACGGCGAATTCAGTCTTTATTACAGTTATTTCTGATCGCATGAGTATTGTCTGATATGCGTTGAACTTTCGAAACTGTTTCGACTCCTTTCGGAAAAATTACTGAGAAAGAAGCCAACTCAGTGCTAGTAAAAGCGCTTCGATCTTTCCGAGAAAAGTCCTGACTGTTCTAGGGAAAAGTCCCGAATTTTCTAGGAAAGATCGAAGCGACTCTGTGTCTGATCTGCTAGCACTGAGTTGGCTTCTTTCTCTCATGCGATCAGAAATAACTGTAATACTGAAAGAATTCGCCGTTTATACGAAACGTGATTCAAAACTATTCCGGCAAAATATTCTACTCCGGTGGTTGAGTCCTTTCTATGAAGGTATATGTATGCCAAAATTCAATCCTCTGTAATTGAAATAAAATTACTGAAATGAGGAATGCATCAATCCGAAGCTAAATGGCAAAGAGCCGATTGAGACGAAGAAAGGCATATCGCGAATAGGCATCGCGCAAATAGGTATCACGCAAAAAGGCATAACGCAAATAAGCATAACGCAAAAAAGCGTAACGCAAATAGGCATAACGCAAAAAGGCATCACGCAAATAGGCATCACGCAAAAAGGCATCATGTGATAAGACACGGGCATGCGCTAAGCAATCTCTTCCCAAGAGCCTCCGTTTTTTCGGTGAAGCGGCGAGGAACGAAGAAAATGGTCTTTGAGCGAGAGATCGCTTCTTCTTCCCCTCAAGATGTCATGGCTCAATATTTGAGGAGAGCTCTTATTGAATTATTACGTCAGGCGGAAAATGGTGTCGAAAGTGATTACATATCCCTTCGCCTTGAACAATTGATCGATGTTGTTTTAAGAGCTGAAACTATTTACCAACTATTTACCAACACAGTCCACGGAGGCTCTTGGGAAGGGATTGCTTAGCGCATGCCCATGCCTTATTACATGATGCTTTTTGCGTGATGCCTTTTTGCGTTATGCCCATTTGCGTTATGCCTATTTGCGTGATGCCTTTTTGCGTTATGCCTATTTGCGTTATGCCTTTTTGCGTTATGCCTATTTACGTTATGCCTTTTTGCGTTATGCCTATTTGCGTTACGCCTTTTTGCGTTATGCCTATTTGCGTTATGTCTTTTTGCGTGATACCTATTTGCGCGATGCCTATTCGCGATATGCCCTTCTTCGTCTAAATCGGCTCTTTGTCATTTAGCTTCGGATTGATGCATTTCTCATTTCAGTAATTTTATTTCAATTACAGAGGATTGAATTTTGGCATACATATACCTTCATAAGTTCCAATTAAGTTTTCAAGCAGTTTGGAGTTTCTCTTTTATTGACTCGCATATAGTTTCCTTCCATATCGTACTGCTAAAACTAGTAAAAAAAAAGGGTTGAAATCGAAAATCCACGCCGTAGAACCGCACAAAATATTCATCGCGAACGAACAAGTTGCAATTTCATTGTTCTGTACTCGACATCGGATTGGCTCAATTCAAAAATGTTGAAATGCATTGTTTCCCGTTCTGTCCTGTGATAGGTTAACTTTGTCTGGGTGGCCCCGATTATAGTAGTTTGACTGCAAGTCCCGCCAAAATAAGTAACGATAAGGTTTGTATAATAAAACAATTATTGGATTCGGTTTTCGCATGATAGCGAAATTATCATGGCCTCGGTTTGTGTTGTCGGCCTCAACCTTAACACAAATCTCGGCCTTGATAATTCTCGCTATCATGCTCAACCTCATCCAATAATTGTTTATTATTTTACTTCTGGACCTCTGCAGATTAGAATGCTCAAAGATTATTACCACTGAGACATATGAATCAAACAAAAAGCAATTATTTTAGCTGAAAAACAAAAACCACAATTTGCGATACTTATACAGATCTGTTAACGCGTTCAAACAACATAAGGCATTTGATAAATGTCCAATCATGTTTTAAGAAATATCTCTAAAGGACAAACAATTTTCTAATTAGCACATGGCTTAACCAAAACATCCGATAGTTGCACAAGATAATTTGCATAGGTTTACGGCGTCATTTGCATATTTTATGGCATGAAATTTGCAAGATGGATACATTGATGGCAACTATGTTATTTACTAACTGCGCAAAATACGAGAGCATTAATATGTTGAAAATAATATAGACCCTAGCTGAAATCAGGGAAACATGGAGCATGCGCATACGGACGGCGGACGGCGGACGGCGGACGGCGGACGGCGGACGGCGGACGGCGGAGAATAATAAAAATAATAATATTTAAAATAAATACAAAAAAAAATTATTGAAATAAAAAAATTATTAAAATAAATAAACAAAAAATAATAAATGCCGAATTAATGAGAACTAAAGCAATGCATGTGGTACAAATAAAATATAATTGTGCGTTGATATTACTCATGCGAGACATGCATCAAGCCATCGACAAATCGAGAATATAAACCGTTCATCAATCGCGAACGGATTGCGTTACAGTGTATTCATTTCAAACTACCAAATTTAACTCGAATATTCAACCGTAGCTTAATACATTCGAATGTTGATTATATCTCTTTCCATCCCCGCGAGCCGAGGTGCTAGTAAATCTGGAAAAAACACGAAAAAGACTGCGATGGCTTTTCATTCAACCAGACAGTTGACAGCTAACGACCGCAGCATAGTCACGAAAGCACCCTTGTCACCCTTGTCCACTTTGCAAATAATTCGTTATGTATCTTCTCCTTGTACTGTAGTTTCTATGTTTCATTGCTATTGTCTGCTAACGCGAAGAGGAAATTTCAGAAACTTGCTATTGTGATCGAAAAAAAAAATCATCTGACTCGAATTGCGACACCAGACATTCTTTCGTGCACGCTCCCCGGCAACTGTCTCATGCAAAAACAATTTAACTCGACATTCAACCGTAGCTTTTTACATCCGAATATCGAATGTTGATTTGATTAATGACAAAATATCTCTTTTCATCCCCGTGAGAGAGGTGATAGTAATTCTGGAAAACAACGCAGAAATTTGAGTGATTTGATTAAAAAATTCGAGTTAAATTTGCCTCGGTCCGGAGGCTGGCGAAAAGGCGGGCGACAGATCATACCGGTGCGACGACCGAGGGTGGTGGAGCCGGCCAAGGAATCAGCGAGCAAGCCAGGCGAGGAGAAGGGGGTCCCCGTAGCCACACAAACAGTAGGAACAAAACTGGGAAAAGATACAGATTCACCAAGGAATGACGAGGTGACTGGAGTAGCGGCCGACTGTGTAGAACTGTGTGTACTGGCCACGAGCGAACTCGGCGCGGGCGAAACTGGCGATAAAGATGCTAACTGCAGGCCCCGAAAGACTTGTTGCACGGCTGCTGTAATCATGGGTTGTAGGTACGGCTCGAGGTTGACCGTGGCCGGGCTCTGGAACGATGGACGGCGAGCTAGCAGATGACAAGCCAGCTGAGCGCGAGGATTGCTATCGACAAAGACGACAAGATCGCGTAAGACGTCACACAAAATACTGTGGTCACGCAAAACTCTGTGGTGAACACAGCGGTCGACGATGACACAGTACTGCCAGGTTGAGCCATTGTCCGGTTATTGACAGCCAAAAACAGGAACACGGTCGTGTTAAAAACAGCGAAAAAACGGCAAAAAAACAGCGACGAAAATACTTTGCACGAACGGACTGCAAACATGACGAATGAGCTCGGCAAATCCCCCGGAATGGGAGCGAGGCTGTGCCGGGCCGAGTCTGCGCTTCACTGCATTAACCTCTGCCAATCTGAAGATTGGCGCCAATAAAACAATTATTTATTGGTTTCGGTTTTCGCATGATAGCGAACTTATTATGGCCTCGGTTTGTGTTGTCCGCCTAAGCTTTGTTAATTCTCGCTATCATGCTCAACCTCATCCTATAATTGTTTATTATTTTCTTCTGGACCTCTGCAGATTAGAATTCTCAAAGATTATTACAAATGAGACATGTGAATCAAATGAAAAGCAATTATTTTAGCTAAAAAAACAAAAACCACAATTTGCGATACTTATACAGATCTGTTAACGCGTTCAAAGAACATTGGGCATTTGAAATAATGTCCAATCATGTTATAAGAAAAATAAGATCTCTAAAGGACAAACAATTTTCTAATTGGCATATGGCATCCCATAGACCCTATTCCAAAAAATGGCCACCAATTTAAAATTATTTTGTATGCATTTAAATTTTCCTCACTGACCTCGTTCTTGAGTAAAAATTATTTTGAATTATCAACTCAAAAACGAGGTTAGTGAGGCAAATTATTTAAATTTAAATACATACAAAATAATGTTAAATTGACAGCCATTTTGGAATAGGGTGTATAGTGTCATAGTTACATAATATAATTTGCATAGGTTTACGGCGTCATTGCATTTTTATGGAAATGAAATTTGCAAGATGGATAAATTGATGGCAACTATGATATTTATTAACTGTGCAAAATACGAAAGCATTAAGAGAGCCTGTCACTAATAACCAGACAAAATTTTAATTTCGCGGCAAGGGTGGAAAATTCGATTTCTCTCTTATTTTAATGTTTGATAGGCTAGGGTATAACAAAAATCACTGGATACTTTTTTTGGCAAAATATCCTTTTATTTGAAAGAAAAGTGCAAATAACCAAATTCCGTTGAAAATCACCATTTGAGGCGTCAAATTATTGCACAAGTTTGCTATCCTCGCAAGCAAAAACGAATGATTCTACGTTCTTTAAAACACTGAAAACGTTTTGTGCAATGTCTAAATATTTGCCACAAACGATTTTGGGAAATATTCCGTTGTTCTTTCCATACAAAATAATTTAATTACGAAGGCATATATTTCACTCACGGTAAAAGTACCTTGTGAATAAAATACATTTTCACCATGTGCTAAACCTTCAAATGGATTAAGCTTCTGGCGGTTGAATTACAAAAGGGTGGCCTCGAGATTGCTGCAAAAATTTCTTTGGGGGTAACGGTTGAGAGCGGCGCGAGATCTTTTCAAAGTCCGTTGAAAATCCGGTTATTTGACCTTTAGCGGTCAAGCTTGTGCGGGTCACGCATATAATTTCGTCCGCCGTGTCACATGTTTTAAACCCATATGAGATTGAAATAACCACATATCAAAACATTGCGAAATATTCTTACCTTATTTGCTGTAGAAGACAGTTCCACTGTTCATTTTAGTGTGATTATCTTGTCGTTCGTCGTATATTAGTTCTGTTTATAACGTCCGATGAACACCGCCAACTGTCAACGTTCGAAAACAGTCGAACGCAACACCAATCTTTGTAAACATTCGACACATTTCATCATCACGGCATCTTGTTCAACGGTTTAGTCATTTGTTGAATGTTCCTCGGTTTTTAGTGCACTAAAACTAAAAGATAAGATCACACTGGAAAGGATAGAACCACAAACATGTCGGCGCTTTTGCAGCTGTTTATACCTGGGTCGTCACGCAACGCTATTTTCATCAGCATTTCAGCGGGTGGGGGATGGGCGAGGGCGGCAGCAGGGCGAAAATGGCTGATAACACTTTCAACTGAAATACCAGGAGCCCATTACCAGGAGCCGCTCCGCTGACAATACACATGATTATGATCCAACTTCAGTAGCACGTTTTAGTACCGTCATCCTACTTTGCTGCAATTTTCTTCTGCAATTTGCTGCAATTTTTCTTCTGTTCTGGACGGATGGAGGGGTCTTATAACAGGATACCGTGTGGCACCAGGAGCCATAATCAAGGACCTGGCTCCAGGTGGCACTAAATTTTTGCAGATGCTAATTTTTGCTATTTTATTCCGCATCCGCCCAAAAAGGTTGTCCCAAAAATGTATTCCCGCAAAAACCCTCTTCCGCAAAAATAACTAGCTTGGCACACTGGCTTTTTTGTTATCGACAACTTTTTATTATCGACAACTAAATAGTTATCGATAACAGTTGGCCTAGTCTGTGGAGGCCCAAATTACCTTCAGATATGTTTTGCATGACTCAATTTCTGCAGTGCAAATTCCCTGCGCATAGCAGTTGTTTGCACAGTTGTTTGCAAGTTCTCCATCCATAGAATCACAACGCAAGAGTTTTAAGAAAACAGAATTTATTAGGGCCTCCACAGACTAGAGAGATAGTAGAGATAGTTGTCAACAACTATCTAGTTGTCGATCATAAAAAGTAGTCGATAACAAAAAAGACAGTATGCGAAGCTAGTTATCGATAACTAAGCCCCTTAGGCCCAGTTCAGACGCCGTACTTCACATGAGCCGAATCGAATTCGATGAATTAAGTTCATGTGAGGTACGGCGTCTGAATCAATTCGGAACGGCTGGATGAATTCGGATCGGCTCAGCCGTTCTTCCCGCCTGGCTCAGCCGGGAATAACGGCTGTGGACCGGCTTTGATTCAGACGCCGAACTTCACATGAGCCGAAACAAATGCATAAACTATTATAATGTATTTTTCAATGTAACAGCAATTTTTTCCTATTAAATTAAGTTCGGCTGAATTAAGCTCGGCGTCTGAATCAAATCAGCCGATCTAAATTAATTTGGGTCGGCCTAAATTCGAATTTGATTCGGCTCATGTGAAGTACGGCGTCTGAACTGGGCCTTAGTTATCGATAACTAGCTGCACACAATGGCTTTTCTGTTATCGACTACTTTTTATGATCGATAACTGAATAGTTGTCGACAACTATCTCTAGTCCATCAAAAATAATTTCCGGATTTCGAGTTAGTGGACGTACAGTAGTGGATGAAAAATTGTTTCGATGTGACGTGTCTCAGAAAAGCACTCACCATCAATTTAATTTGCATTCTTGAGAATAAAAATATTATAGTTAGCTGATTTGGGAATCAAAATATTTCGATTCCAAACTGGTTAAAGGAGCTATGTTACGATATTTTAAGTCATTTTTGCGAAGTGCAACATCACCTTCAGATTAAAGAAAGCCTCAAAATAATAGTTTACTAAGGTAGAGAAACACCAAAGAGGTAATAATAAACCAAACCGTAACAAGAATGGTTAGCGATGGTGAAGATTAAGACGGATTGCGAGCGGCGAACTTTTTTTAAAGATGCGCCATATGTGACGTACTCCTTTAAAAAGAGGAAAACAGTTTAGCCTTGTTTCCATGTCCCATATTTGAGCCAGATTTCAAAATCCAGCTTGGTAAACAATGTTTTCATTTTCAGTACATAATTTTCATCTAAACTAGTTGTACCTATCGCTAAGTGCCAACGAGCGAAATAGTAATTTTTGTTGATAAGGTTTGTATGTAAAGGATGAAATGAATTGAGAATGTTGCAATATTCCGAATCAATTAATTAATGATTTCTTTATAAGTCTCCTCGGTTAATTTCATAACTTTAAACCTGATTCCATTGGTATTGAAATCCGAATACATTGAGCAAACTTCCATGTTGTTCTATCTTGTCTATAAGTAATGTAGTCCAGTCCAGTCCTTAAAATCCAAGAAGGCTATTCATAGGCAGGAGCATATCACCCTGGAGCCTCCATCTCCTTTATTGGGCCTATGACACGGCGTAGTTACACCTTGAGCTATTTTTAGAATTACTTTTGCCACGAAAATCACCCGTTGCGAGCACAAGGACGAGGTTGTCATTCATGTTTTCAGATTAAAAATAAACCAGGAATGGACGAGAAGAACGTGGAATAAGTACTAGAACGGCGGAATGTCGTTACTACGAATTCTCACTATCGTCCGCGGAAATACACGGAAATCTTAACGCGGGAGACGGATTCTAAAAATAGCCAAAGGTGTAACTATGCTGTTGTCATTAATCAGCACTCCTCCGGAGTGATATGCTCCTGTCATAGGTCAGTCTGCGAAGATTCGGTATGTCCGAAGTTGAAGGCGTATGACGTCACAATTAAAAATTAACCACAACTACATATGGTCAAAAAAATCTCACTTACATACCGAAAATCACTTACGGCACATTTCACAGTTGGATATGAGATTTTAGCCTATGAATTAGCTGCGGCTCGCTCGGGGCTCACTTACGCTCGGGGCTCGCTTTCGCTCGCAGTTTTCCTTTCACCCCATCCCCACCGCGGAGCCTATTCATAGGCTAATGAGATTTTTTTCTGCTAGATCTTCAAACTACGCACGGCGTTATACCTGCCACCTCGAGAGACTCGCGTTTTCGCTCGGCTCTCTCGTTGGAAAAAAGTGTATTTACCAACTTTTCCTCAAGTTTGCCAACAGAATTTTAAATAGCAGCCTTTCTAAGAATTTGTCCCAGTCTATGTGCTACAAAGTTAGAACAAGGTGTTGCCATTGTTGAAAATCTTGTAGAAGATTCTGGAACACATCAGGCCAGGCCTTTCTGTAGATTCCTGCTTGTTCAGTGTTACAAATGGGTTGGGCGTTGAAATCATCCAGTGCATGAAGAACTCGACTGACTGAAAGCCAGAGACAATAATGGTCGAAGCAGCGATAAGAACGCGGCACCAGTTGGCGGAAGATATATAATTTCAAACTGGAGTTAATTTTTGCGGAAGAAGGTTTTTGCAGGAATACGTTTTTGGGACAACCTTTTTGGGCGGATCCGGAATAAAATAGTAAAAATTAGAATCCACAAAAATTTAGTACCACCAGGAGCTGGAGCCAGGTCCCTGATTATGGCTCCTGGTGCCACACGGTATCCTGTTATAAGACCCCTCCATCCGTCCAGAACAGAAGAAAAATTGCAGCAAATTGCAGAAGAAAATTGCAGCAAAGTAGGATGACAGTGCTAAAACGTACTACTGAAGTTGGATCATAATCATGTGTATTGTCTTTCAGTTTATTATCTCGGTAATGCTGTGTTGCTTTACACCAAGGTTGTCAGCGGAGCGGCTCCTGGTAATGGGCTCCTGGTATTTCAGTTGAAAGTGTTATCAGCCATTTTCGCCCTTGCCCCTCCCCCACCCGCTGAAATGCTGATGAAAAATAGCGTTGCGTGACGACCCAGGTATAAACAGCTGCAAAAGCGCCGACATGTTTGTGGTTCTATCCTTTCCAGTGTGATCTTATCTTTTAGTTTTAGTGCACTAAAAACCGAGGAACATTCAACAAATGACTAAACCGTTGAACAAGATGCCGTGATGATGAAATGTGTCGAATGTTTACAAAGATTGGTGTTTGCGTTCGACTGTTTTCGAACGTTGACAGTTGGCGGTGTTCATCGGACGTTATAAACAGAACTAATATACGACGAACGACAAGATAATCACACTAAAATGAACAGTGGAACTGTCTTCTACAGCAAATAAGGTAAGAATATTTCGCAATGTTTTGATATGTGGTTTATTTCAATCTCATATGGGTTAAAACATGTGACACGGCGGACGAAATTATATGCGTGACCCGCACAAGCTTGACCGCTAAAGGTCAAATAACCGGATTTTCAACGGACTTTGAAAAGATCTCGCGCCGCTCTCAACCGTTACCCCAAAGAAATTTTTGCAGCAATCTCGAGGCCACCCTTTTGTAATTCAACCGCCAGAAGCTTAATCCATTTGAAGGTTTAGCACATGGTGAAAATATATTTTATTCACGAGGTACTTTTACCGTGAGTGAAATATAATGCCTTCGTAATTAAATTATTTTGTATGGAAAGAACAACGGAATATTTCCCAAAATCGTTGTGGCAAATATTTAGGCATTGCACAAAACGTTTTCAGTGTTTTAAAGAACGTAGAATCATTCGTTTTTGCTTGCGATGGTAACAAACTCGTGCAATAATTTGACGCCTCAAATGGTGATTTTCAACGGAATTTGGTTATTTGCACTTTTCTTTCAAATAAAAAGATATTTTGCCAAAAGAAGTATCCAGTGATTTTTGTTATACCCTAGCCTATCAAACGTTAAAATAAGAGAGAAATCGAATTTCACCCTTGCCGCGATATGTCTGATTGTTAGCGACAGCCTCTCTTAATATGTTGAATTTTAATATAGACCCTAGACACTAGCTATTTTTTACTTTCTAATAATTTATTCAATAAATTATGTACGGGATTAATTACCACGTTATTGTTCTCAGTTTTACGGCACGTGCACTGGAATGTCGCAAATTATCAGATTATTAGATTCAAAGCTTTCAAAGGTATACATTGTTGAATACATTATTGCCTCGGATGATCTTCGGAGACGGGAAAAACTGAAATTTTGTGTCCAAGTTTTTGTCCCGGGTATAGAAATCCAGGAATTGATACGCGAGGGAGGTAAACTTAGTGTACTGTGTTGTGATGGAACAAAAGCGGAATTAAAAAAAAAGCCTTAAAAAAAAAAGATCGAACGTTTTAAAGTCTAACTTTCATATTTTTTTCTCCCTTAGAAGCCAATAACTTTCAGCCAGACTTGTTACATCACAAAAATAGGTTATGATTTACCACTAGATAATTCGATCATTTAATTTAGGACGCTTCTCAAGCTGAAGATCTGGACACAAAATGGCTTGTCCGCAATTCCCTGAACTTTAGTAGCCTAAGTATCACCTGTAAATCGCGATGTGCCAGGAAAACAACAATCCTGACAATATTCCTATTAAGTTTCACCGGAATCGACCAATAACAATAAAAATAACAATAACATGCATATAGATGATGATAATATCCAAAGAAAAATTGAGTATGATAAGCAAATGCAACCTAATGTTGCACCACACAGATTTTTGTCTTATAATTCTGCAGAAGGATTTTGTGTGAGAGATGTTATTACTGAGTACATTAAAGAACACCTTCCGGATTATATCTCTTAATTGTTAATTATTCAGACTGTAGACAAAACAGTTTCTATTTCAAATTGACACGGAAGAAAACTTTCACTACTATTGATAGTTTTAAATAGGACAACAATGATTTTGTGAGACAGAATTCTGTACCCTGCAGATTGTGTGGCCAACCAGGGCGGGCGTGTTTGTGTCGGATGAAGTGACAGAAATTTCGTCTCGGTAAATATTCGCCAATATTCACTTCGCCTTCTGCGAATAATTGTTAAATAACTTAACAAAATTAATATAACACAAGTGTAAAACAGGCTGTCTCTTAAACAAGAATACAAGGACAGTCAATTAAGGAAAATCCCAAATTTGAACTGTAAAAAGCTGAGGTTAATATCTCCTATGTATATAAAGCTTTTTTACAGTTTCAAAGTAGGAATTGTCTTTATCTAGTACTTTATCTGGTAAGATTTGATTAGCAGAATCTCTATGTATATGCCTTGAAGATGAATGAGACAATACAGATGCTGGTATAGGGCTGATAAAAACCTCTAGGCTGGAAAAAATGTCAACCTGATTGCTGATAATAATTTAGCGGTACAGGGGGTGCAGTCCGGTAGTGCTGAGGGACATGGATGTGCTGGGGTGTTGCAAGAGCATTAGCAAAGAGAGTCGTGCCCTGTTCAATCACATCAGACAACCCCTTCATCGTATCTGACACGCGTTCAATTGCTTTAGCAGTGTTTGCTGCAGATTCGTTGAAGCAGTCCATCATGTTTCTTCTTAGGTAAGCATCATCTTTAGCTACTTCTAAAAGTTTTTGTTCCCGTTGAGCAGATGTTAGCATTTTCTCAAGGTGTTTTCCGTTTGTTGTCGATGAGCCTAGGTATGTTTGATACAGCTTCAGCTTCAGTCAGCTTTTATTTATTTGTTTAAGCTCTTGGAGTGACTTTGGAGATCTCTTCTTCATAACCAGCAGCTTCATTTTCCCGCTCCTCCTGATCAAAAAATACTGGCGTTGAAGATCGGGTTGAGACATCTGTGCCTGATGAACCTTACTCAAGAGAAGCCGAAGGTAAGGGTTCATCATCATTAAGAATGATTGATTCTCCATACAATGGAGTACTGTATGAATATATTCTCACTTCATCAGTGCTCTCCGGCTCAAGGTTGATCGTAGACATGGCACTCTGGGTCTCTATTCAGTATGGCATTAGCCTCTGTTCATTGGGAACCACCCCAGAGTAATGACAAATCATCATAGTGCGCAAAGACTATTTATCCACGGCTACTTCTTGTGCCTGACACAACGGCTTTAGAGTAATCTTGCCGGATGTTCTTACTTTTTCTTAACCGCTTGTAGCCCGTTTGAACCATCCCTGCCTCTGTGTTATGTCTCTCCTTAAATTCTTCGTATTCTTCTTTCGTCATATCCTTCACATGTTTCTCTGGGTTGGTCATCTCCACAGGTCCAAAGTAATTTTCGGTGGCATATTTCCCAGACATCGCTCTTCTCACTTGTTCGTACAATTGTATTTTATCAGCATTGAAGTCCACATAATTTAACCCACATATAATAAACGTTTATATTATTTTAAAGAATTTATCAATAAATTCTAACATCGTCGACGTCGAAGACCATTTTTTGGCGACTTGGATTTTAAATTTGCCGGCATTTTTTTTTTTGGCCAATAATAGGGTTTGCGCATGCTCTGTCGATGAACTGATGAAAAGTGGAATACTTCCGCGTAATATTTTTCCGAAGAAATAAATAGCCAAAGATTGTTCGCGGACGGGGCGAATAACTTTCTTTTCCAGCACCATGTTAAAGCGCTTTTCTGCAACGTGGAAATTAGCAGAAGTGCGGCCCTTTCCCCGACTAGTTTTGTGAGTTTCATCTTCTGTTCTCATTTCTTCCCAGGCCATTCATGAGTTGGCGCAAAAGCGCTTTTGATTCAATTGATGCGTCTGTGGAAACTATTTTGTTTAACTACCTTCCATCAAATATATGTGTGGCATGTTTTCAATACTGTACAATAGTAAGTACTTTCTGGAAAGAGGTATATTCCATTCTCAAAACACAAAAACTATTTTTGGCTTCTTTGATATTAAAGATATCCTTCTTGGACAACATCAGCCTAGCGACTATAATATCTTAGTTAATTACATTATTCTGGAAAGCAAATATTTTATCTATCGTAGTAAATTAAATAAGAACTCTCTTTCTCTTATGCTGTTGCTTCAGAAATTTAAGAAAACATATCAAATTGAACGTTTCATTGCGAGAAAGAAAAATAAATTACAATTACATAATAAGAAATGGGAACCTCTACTCCATTTAATAGATCAGTAGCTGTCGTCTCCTCGAGTATCGAATATTTTGTTTTTTTTACTGCAGATTTTGGTGTCCGTATACTGTGTAGCTTAGTGTGTGTTGTCTAGGCCTAATTTATTGTGTAGTGTAGTTTTTTACCGTAGAGTTGTATAGTGCCGTTGTGTCATTTAGTGTAACTCGGTGTTTGTAACCTTTTTGTAATTAATAAATATTTATTAAAAAAATAAAATACAAAAAAAAACATGTTTTTCAATACTTCTCATCCCGCGCGCGAACACGCGCGTTAAACCGCATCTGCCATTCCATATAAGGAAGTTAATTTTGATTGGTCGGGAATAATCCCGCGCCATTGAATCGAACTTATACGCTTCTAGGTGATAAGCTTCTGTCAAACTATAATTAACAAATAAAGTCTGTCTTTGACAAGAGCAATGTAAGAATTTTAATTCAATAGAAAATTCATGTTGTGGTGCGGCATTAAAATTAAATATACATTTGAACATTTTGATTACAGTTAGTTTTGTATTTAGTACAGCTAACACAACACAACACAACATAACATATAAAAACTCTTAGGTCCCTACTGCCTTAAAACCCTATTCAGACCGGGGGGGGGGGGGGGAGGGTTATCTGCCCTCCACGACTTTGACCGTTAATAACTTTATCAATATTGAAGAAAAAGAAGCCAAACTGCGGTTTGCTTCAAGTGTGTTTCTAACGGGCAATGTAAGTTTGATTATAGGACTTTCAAGTAGAGCCTTCGACTGTGTACATTCTAGCAAATTGTTTAATTGGTCATGTTTGCTTTCCTGTCAGGCTTTCGCCCTGTATAGTTTGACACCTCTGTAATTTGCGGCGATGTTTTGCTGGGGTTTGTTTCGGCTGGCGGAAGTGGATATTACATATTCAGTGTAGGACGTTTATTTCTTGCATTTCCTTTCAAGCCGGGCCCGGCATGTATCGATCGATTGCTTCTTTCTGGCGTGATAGTCGTGAGAATCTGAAATGCGTTTTTTTGCAGTGAAGTGCGCTTCGCTTCACTTACATCATCCGTAGATAACGCAGATTGGCAAACACTCTGTCAGGTTTTCAGTGCAGTACAGTGCTTTTCTCGGAATTATCAGATTGGCAAATACTCTGTCGCGTAGAAATGTAATTGGAGAAGACAAATCTCTCCAAATGACGTAATGCAATACGTAAGACGATAATAATTAACAATTTTGTTTAGGTTAAATCATTAATTTATGTTTCATTTTCAATGAGTATATAGTAGTAACCCATGCAAGTTTTGCAGTGCATTGCGCTACGCTTCACTTACAGATAACGCAGAGTTATCAGATTGGCAAACACTCTGTCAGGTAGAAATGTAATGTTGTTTGAAGACAAATATCTGCAAAATTACGCAATGCAACACGTAAGACGATATTAATTAACAGTTTCGTTTAAGGTCGCGCATGATCCTTGCTCTCATTACGTGTGTATTTATTTAAAGAGTATACACGGACCGTGCTGACTGATGCCGACAATACGCAAAACATTCATGAGAAGATTATTTTTTTTACTTTCTAATAATTTATTCAATAAATTATGTACGGGTCTAATTAACACGATATTGTTCTCAGTTTTACGTCACGTGCACTGGAATGTAGCGAATTATCAATAATTAGATTCACAGCATTGTTGAATACATTATTGCCTATGATCTTTGGAGACGGCCGGGAAAAACTGCAATTTTGTGTCAAAGTTTTTGTCGCGGATATAGAATTTCAGGAATTGATACGCGAGGGACGTAAACTCGGTGTACCGTGTACTGTGTCGTGATGTAACAGAAACGGAATTGCAAAAAAACCTTTCAAAAAAGAGATCGAACGTTTCAAAGTCTAACTTTTTACATTTCTACTCACTTAGAAGCCAATAACTTTCAGCCAGACTTGCTTCATCACAAAAGAGGTTATGATTTACCACTAGATGATTCCATCATTTAATTTAGTACGCTTCTCAAGCTGAAAATTTGGGCACAGAAATTGCTTGTCCGCAATTTCCTGAACTTTAGTAGCCTAAGTATCACCTGTAAATCGCGATGTGGCAGTAAACAATCATGATGTAATTCCATCATCCAACAATATTACTATTCAGTTTTCACCGGAATCGACCAATAACAATAACATGCACATAGATCATGATAATATCCAAAGACAAATTGAGTATGATAAGCAAATGCAACCTAATGTTGCACCAGACATATTTTCTGTCTTATAATTCTGCAGAAGGATTATGTGAGAGATGTTATTACTGAGTACATTAAAGAACACCTTCCGGATTATCTCTCTTAATTGTTAATTATTCAGACTGTAGACAAACAGTTTCTATTTCAAATTGACACGGAAGAAAACTTTGACTACTATTGATAGTTTTAAATGGGGACAACACTGATTTTGTGAGACAGAATTATGTACCCTGCAGATTGTGTGGCCAACCAGGGCGGGCGTGTTTGTGTCGGATGGAGTGACAGAAATTTCGTCTCGGTAAATATTCACCAATATTCACTTCGCCTTCGGCGAGTAATTGTTAAATAACTTAACAAAATTAATATAACACAAGTGTAAAACAGGCTGTCTCTTAAACAAGAATACAAGGACAGTCAATTAAAGAAAATCACAAATTTGAACTGTAAAAAGCTGAAGTTAATATCTCCTATGTATATACAGCTTTTTACAGTTCAAAGTAGGAATTGTCTTTATCTAGTACTTTATCTGGTAAGACTTGATTAGCAGAATCTCTATGTATATGCCTTGAAGATGAATGAGACAATACAGATGCTTGTATAGGCTGATAAAAACCTCTAGGCTGAAAAAAATGTCAACCTGATTGCTGATAATAATTTAGCTGTACATGGGGTGCAGTCCGGGGATGCTGAGGGACATGGGTGTGCTGGGGTGTTGCAAGAGCATTAGAAAGGAGAGTCGTGCACTGTACAATTAAATCAGACAACCCCTTTATCGTATCTGAAATGCGTTCAATTGCTTTAGCAGTGTTTGCTGCAGATTCGTTAAAGCAGTACATCATTTCTCTTCCTATGCAAGCATCCTCTTTGGCTGCTTCTAGACGTTTTTGGTCCCGTTGAGCAGATGTTAGCGTTTTCTTAAAGGTGTTTCCGTTTGTTGTCGATGAGCCTAGGTATGTCTGATACAGCTTCAGCTTTTCTTTCTTTGTTTAAGCTCTTGGAGTGACTTTGGGGAACCCCTCTTCATAACCAGCAGCTTCATTTTCCAGCTCTTCCTGATCAAAAGATACTGGCGTTGAAGATCGGGTTGAGAAATCTGTGCCTGAAGAACCCACAGAATTTGTGATGAATCCACAGAATTTAACACACATAAACTTTTATATTCTTTTAAAGAATCTATCAATGATTCTAACATCGTCGACGTCCAATACCATTTTTTGGGCGACTTGGATTTTAAATTTGCCGGCATTTTTTTGGGCCAATAATAGGGTTTGCGCATGCTCTGTCGATGAACTGATGAAAAGTGGATTACTTCCGCATAATATTTTTCCGAATAACTAAATAGCCAAAGATTGTTCGCGGACGTGGCGAATAACTTTCTTTTCCAGCGCCATGTTAAAGCGCTTTTCTGCAACGTGGAAATTAGCAGAAGTGCGGCCCTTTCCTCGAATAGTTTTATGAATTTCATCTTCTGTTCTCATTTCTCCCCAGGCCATTCATGAGTTGGCGCAAAAGCGCTTTTGATTCAATTGATGCGTCTGTGGAAACTATTTTGTTTAACTACCTTCCATCAAATATATGTGTGGCATGTTGTCAATACTGTACAATAGTAAGTACTTTCTGAAAGAGGTATATTCCATTCTCAAAACACAAAAACTAATTTTTGGCTTATTTGATATTAAAGATATACTTTTCGGACTACATCAGCCTAGCTACTATAATAGCTTAGTTAATTACATTATTCTGGAAAGCAAATATTTTATCTATCGTACTAAATTAAATAAGAACTCTCTTTCTCTTATGCTGTTGCTTCAGAAATTTAAGAAAACATCAAATTGAACGTTTCATTGCGAGAAAGAAAAATAAATTACAATTACATATTAAGAAATGGGAACCTCTACTCCATTTAATAGATCAGTAGCTGTCGTCTCCTCGAGTATCGAATATTTTGTTTTTACTGCAGATTTTGGTGTCCGTATACAGTGTAGCTTACTATGTGTTGTCTGGGCTAATTTATTGTATAGTGTAGTTTTTTCAGCGTAGAGTTGTATAGTGCCGTTGTGTCATTTAGTGTAACTCAGTGTTGTAACCTTTTTGTAATTAATAAATATTTATTAAAGAAATAAAATACAAAAAAAATGTTTTCAATACTTCTCATCACCCCCCCCCCCCCCCCCCCCCCCCCTCCCTCCATAATTAATGGTGCGTCCCTTACAGCGATAAAGGACATTAAGGCCTAGGGTTTTTCTTTTACTTGGAAAATAGTTTATTTGTTATATTTCTAGGGACAAAAATGGCAATGGAACCAAATTTAGCCCACAGTTAGATATATTAAGGTAGTATTAGGGCCTTTGCTAGGGAAAAAAAATAACCAATATTTATGCCTTTTCTCTTTAACCCTCAATAGTTAACCACAAAGCTGCCTTGCCTGAGCTCTATTTACTGGGCAATTATGAAACAACATTGTTTGGACTAATATGGCTATGGACAAAGGCCCATATCCGCTTTTATTAAAATATCAAATTTCGTTTAAAAATGATTAGTCTGGCTGCCCAGCATTAAAGGTGAAGGCACTGAAAAACAGAAAACACGTCTTGATCCGCGGCTGACGCGAGACGAACGACAAGAAGATGGCTTGGATGATCACGTGACCCACTTACGAGCGTGAGAGGGGGGTTTATTCTAATTCCCATAATCCCTCCCCGGAGTACTCACATTAAATGTACAAAACTACTGCAGAGAAAATAAATAATAATTATATTTGAAGACAAATATTTTATTTTGGGAATTGTTGTCGGTGTTCAGTGAAATCATCAAACAAAAAGGCTTTTAATATGCAAACAAATATTTTCAGCATTTTAAGTTTGGAATGACGCTGGCGATAATAATATATTTTTTATTTAAGTTAAATTAGGTTTCATTTATGAATTAGTTTAAGCACATGCAATGTTTTCAGTGCCGTGCAGTGCAGTACGTTTCTCTTTCAGATAATACAGCTTTATCAGATTGGCAAAGAAGACAAATATCTGCAAATTACTCAATGCAATACGTAAGACGACAATAACTAAACATTTTGTTCAAGTTAAGTTACTATATATTAGGTTTCATTTTTCAATGAGTATAAATCCATGCAAGATTCGCAGTGCAGTGCGCTTCTTTCCACTTTCAGCATAAATAGATTTGTCAGATTGGCAAACACTCTGTCAGGTAGAAAGGTAATTACGTTTGAAGACGAATTTCTTAGAATTCCGAAAGTAACGCCCCCCCCCCCCCCCCTCCCCCCCACCGAAAGTAATGCCTCCCCGAAAGTAACGTTAATTTATTACCCTTCTATGAAACCCCGAGAAGTAACGCCCACCCCCCCCCCCAAAAAAAAAAAAAAAAATGATCAACCTGATTGCTGATATGATCAGTTGGCGACAGCTGAGGGACATGGATGTGATCTTCTTATGAAAGCATCCTCTTTAGCTGCCTTCTAAACGTTTTTGGTCCCGTTGAACAGATGCTAGCCTTTTCTCAAGGTGTTTCCGTTTGTGCCCGATGGACCTAACGCAAGAGAAGTTGAAGGTAAGGGTTCGTCATCATTAACAATGATTGATTCTCCATACAAGTGAGTACTGCATGATGACATGTTGACTTCATCAGTGCTCTCCGGCTCAAGGTTGATCGTAGACATGGCACTCTGGCTGTCTACTCCGTATGGCAGAGTCTGAGTTCATGGGGAACCACCCCAGATTGTTCAAAAATCATCATATTGCGCAACGACTATTTATCCCGCGGCCACTTCTTGTGCCTGACACAACGGCTTTAGAGTAATCTTGCCTGATGTTTTATTTTCCCTTTAATCCGCTTGTAGCCCGTTTCAATCATCCCTGCCTCTGTGTCAGGTTTTCTCTGGGTTGGTCATCTCCACAGGTCCAAAGTAATTTTCGGTGGCATATTTCCCAGCCATCGCTCTTCTTACTTGTTCGCTACAATTGTATTTGTATCAGCATTGAAGTCCATAGTATTCTCACTGCATATATAATTAGCGCGTCGCGGAAACATGCCACATTCCGCCAATCCCGGGGTTTCTTAGCAAGCGGGGTCGTGCATGATCCTCTGTGGCCTTCTGCTATAAAATTAGGCAGAGCAGTGTGAAGTCTTATTATTTTTGTTCACCGCCACCAGCATCGCAACTTTAAGTTTATCTGTTTGAATCAGTTATGGCTGACCCACTATTACCACCTCTTCCGGACCGCGAGCCGGCAGATATCCAGTTGTGGAAGAAAGCTGCACCGCCTAGCGATAGACGTGCACCACCTGCCGATGCCGCTCCGGTAGAAGAGCATGAGGTGATTTGTTTGCGTTGTTTATGTATTTCGTGTTGATGTATTTCGCTCCGTATTGGTTTGCGCCCTCGGTCGCTTGGCTCTTTCGTCTTCAATTGAAAAGAAGTCAGGAGTAAGCTCTGGGAGCTTCCGAGTTGGCGCCCGGAGACAAACAAGGCGTCCATGTGTTTACAAGTGCATCTACGAGAGAGATTCCGCGCATTGAACGGTTACCTTGAATTTGAAGTACCCATGTTCTTGTGCAGTTTTGCCAGCGGATGTGACTCTTATGACGCAATGTTTTCTCCTGTTTCTTAGTCAGTTGACCGCATACAAATGCTCGAGAGAAGTTAAAGGCACGAGAGAGCGCGCAGGAGTACGGAAGATGCTTTGATTACTCTTCGCAGATACCTTAACCGCACTCTGAGTATGTTCGATCATTTTGAAGCTGTTGAACTGCTGCAATCTTTGGTCCGCCTCGCATGCAACGAGGCGCACGAGAAGGCGGATGTATTCGCCGCAGCTCTGGACAAAGTAAGGGCCAGGACGGACCAGCTGGATAAGGGGTCTTTACAGAGGATTCTCGTCGGTTTCTTGGCCGATCCAGTTCGAGGAAAGATAGCAAAAGAAGCTGCTTTCATTCTGAAACTCTCCTCTTAAACTCCTCTCAGGCTTTGCCTGCCCCGCTGCGCGTAAATCAGCATTACGCTCGCCCAAGACCTTACGAGAGCATTCGTTGTTTTAGTTGCAACCGCTTTGGACACTTTGCACGAGAGTCTTTTTCCACCCAACGGCCCTCGCAGTATACTTACCGCGCTCCCCGTCGTGGATTCAGATCAGAGGCGGAAATAATGAAGCCTCCCGTTTATTGTTAGCTTTGCGGTCGTTACTTTTGTTGGGTTCTACCCTGTATGACGTTGTTTCCTAGCGTTCCCTTACATTTGAATTTAATTTTACTGATGCTGTTATGTCGGTAGGCCTCAGTAAGCATTTCTTCAGTAAAGTTTCTTGGGATCTCAAAGTGTCCTCCTTTGTACTGCATTTTAAGCATTCGGTATGCTGTCCGTCGTTCGTCGTGATTTTTCCAACCTTTTTTCATATACATGTTAGTATCCCGTGTGTGGGGGGGGGGGGGGCCTTTAACGCTCCGCCTTCGTTGACCTTGGGGAGGGGGGGGGGGCTTCTCAGTTCCTCAATTCTGGACCTGGTTCGGAGCCTGGGGTCAACGAGGAGTTGGGTTCCCTTTTATTGTCTCTTATCCCCACTCGTTTCTACCTCGTCTCTTAGGTAACACCCTTTACATTTAGAAGGACATTGGATGCTGTGATTTGAATCTGCAAGCCGGCAGGTTGTCCGTCTTGGTGTAGCCTTTCGTTGGCTCCTTGGCCTTCCCTTTCATGGTGGCGAAGAATCCAGCCCTTGGAGTTTTGCGTGACCTTCGATTTCGAAACCGGGTGGTTTCCGAGCGGGCTCCCTGCACGCATATCCAACAGTTTGGGATAATTTGTTGAGCGGTGTAAACAGTAAGAGCGTCGACCTCGTGGCCGTTATCAATGATGGGGTAAACGTTTAGCAATTTTGTACCCATTTCAAGGGAGACTTCCAGGGAACAAGTTTTGATTCGGATCATCCCCCTCCAATCGTACTCGAAAATTATAGGTCGTGCGCCAACTTTTCGGAGATCATTTCTAACACCGTTCTGGAGTGGGTTTCGCCGGGGTCTTGGCGGTATGGGCGAGGTCGGTCAGGTCTCTCTCCCCCATCTGGTCCTTCTCCTTACCGTTGAGCCTTTCAAACCCCGCCTATGCCACGACGAACGTTACCTCAACCTATGGATCAGAGACCTTCCTTTTAAACTGGATCATTTGTCAGACTTACCAAGATATGTTCTGCCCAGGCATTACCAGGCTACGTTCGATGGGAAAAGCGGTATCAGCACGTTAGTCTCCACCCTCCTTCCCGCACCTTTTTGGACTAAAATGGTAGGGTTTCTACTTTACCTTTTGTGCGTTATCTTTTGGCTGGAAAGCTAGCGCTTTCCTTTACCACAATTTGGGCCTCGTAGTTTCTGGCGCGGAACGCACATTCGGTATCCCTCTTTCCCAGTACACCGATGACCGCCAAGTTGGTCAGCGGTTGGTACAGTCATCCTAGACTGTTCACAGTCCCTCTATTTTTTGCGCTGAAATCATTGCGCTGTCACGATCGATCGTGAAGCCGCCATCTTGGATTATTTGGCGAGCGAAATCTGGGGAGAGGACAAAAACTCCCCTAGGTACGGGGCGCGGGGCGCGGGGAGGCGTCAAAAAATAGAGGGACTATCCTCACTTCTCATGTTTTCCCGTTCAGGGCTGCCGTTGCTCCAGCAACGGCAGCGTCTGATTGGCCCATAGACAAAGCGCGTTAAAACATTATTGACAACTTGTTGACAAGGTTGACATAAAACCGCTAGCTTGATAAACAGTTATTTTTTCAATAAAATGTTTCTGTTGATACGGCGCTCATTTCCAAATCCGTTTCTGATACGGCAATAATTTCCAACTTTTCCCGCAACTGATCCTCCCATCTGACATCTTGTTTTCCCCTTCTTGTTTCTGGAGCACGGGAAAAGTTTATTTCTTAACCCGGCTAAAAACTCACGCTCTATTTTACTCAGCGCCTGCTACGCAGGCTGGGCAGAATGATTCAAGCCGCCGGTCTTCTTGTGATTTTAGAATTTGAGAGCTGTACAAAACCTCGCCCGGAACATAAGGACGACTCTTCTTTTGAGGTAGATCAGGGGAAATGATGTTTAGTCTCTAACTATCGTCTTCTGGCTTGTTGCTCGACAGCGCCTCGAATGAATTCGCACAACGTTCTAGCCAGGCCAACTGATTTATATGAAGCATTTCAGTCGCGTCGAATATAATTCAAGCCGCAGAAATCTCGCTGGTATTATTTGATTCGACTACGTTGAACTACACCATGGAAGCAATGTGCTCTACTTTGCTATTTGTCTGGGCATTGCACTGATTTAAAGCTTGAGTTTCCGGGACTTGAATATTCTGTGACGATAGGTTTTTGGGGTGTATGACGATTTGGAACTTTAACTGAAACGTATGTGAACGTGGGGGAAACTTAACTCAAATATAAGCACCACTTGGCCTACGGGAACATAACTCGTCACTGTTCTTGGTACCTGGGGATCTACTTCACTGAAACTTCTACGGACGTCAAGGAGGAGACAGAACTTGGTTCCAACAGCAGTTTATTCTCGACTATGTATTCAAGGTTGTAATCGAGGATGTAATCAAAGAAAGCTTTACAAGTTACTTATATATGATTGTACACGCGTCTCATTGTTAACAGAGTACAATAAGTGTACTAACATAAAGATTTGAAAAAACAATTACAACGGAAGATAGGGTCCTTTGAAGATAGCGCAACCTAATAAAAATTCTAGTTTAACTCGAGAGCTTATTAAGTGTTCGTTACCTAGGAAAGAAAGTATCTTTAAAAGTACGTTACTTTATAACTAACGAAGCAATTTTAAGTAGTGAAAAGCTAACAAATTGTGAGGCGCTAATAAGCGAGATCGTTTAGCAAGTTCTCACCCTAAGAAAACAATTAACTAAGGAAACATTCATTAGTGAAACTGGATGTGTTAGAAATGTATTACAACGTGGAAAGTCAATACTAACAGGTCGTTAATTAGCCGCTCGTGTGGCAGGATAACTAGGAAACGTAACTTAAGAGTAAATATGCTATTTACTAAAGATAACACTTATTTCTTGAAAAGCAAAAAACATTACTAGGAAACGTGACTTAAAACCAAACATGCTATTTACTAAAGATAACGCTTTCTAGGACTCAGCGTTGATTAACTCATTCAGTTTTGGCTTAAGTGATAAGTTGTATTGTTCAGAATAACTACTGTCGGTTTTTAAAAAGGGTTTTAAAACACTGAACACGGATAAACATAAAATGATTGAAAACCGGTAAATCCTCTCATGACAATTCGACGCGACTGAAGTGCGACGTATCTTGAGGGAAAACTTCACACAAACACGCGAAGATTCCTTGTCATCTTTGCTGCTAAATTCATCAAGTAGCTCTGCGAGGCTCCACGCCGGACTTCTGAGGGATCCTGGAGATATTTTCACTGGAGATGTATCGATAATTTCTTTCCACCAAAATCTCCGACAACAAGCGACACGCATCCGATTTTCCAGATTTTACCATTTTTTTGTGGGGGCTTGCCCGCACTATGAGATGATCGGTGGAATTTATCTGTGGGTTTACGAATTTTTCTGTGGGTTTACGAGATTCTGGGTTTACGAGACTTGGTCACGTGCCACGTGGTCTTCTTGGAGAGAGAGCCTGGGAACCAGGTTGTGTTTGAGTGGAGTGGAAAATTATCGGCCATCTTGGCGTATCGCTTCGTGTGGTTTCCTTTTCTGTTCTGATAGAATTTGACGGCGTTCATTTTCGTTGTAGTTTCAAAGGTAAGTTATTGCTTGTTCTTTTGTACTTTACCGTATCAATTTGTTTTCATGTCTCGTAAATCTTGCTGCGTTTGCGTTATGGCTCCGTCAATTCCAAGCCCGACCATCCCCCCCCCCCCGGGCATTTGTCGGGCATTTTACAACTTTTCCATCCCTAGGGTGGGGCATTTGCTATAACCGGGCAGCCCGGGGGTGCGGCATTGTCAAAGGCAACGCGATATTTCGTATTTTAAAAGACGTACACGTTTTGTTGTTTATTTAAAATTTCCTGATTGCCCCCGATAGAAAAATATAAAAAACTGAGTTGATATTAAACCTCGTTTGAGTCCGCACTTTTCAAGTGTACCGTAGCCCCATCCCCACCCCACATGTGCAAACATTTGCACCGTTGCTTTCCACGTGCGAACCAAAGATGTCAAAGATGGCGCCTGAGAACGAAGCTTCGACTTCAACACCATGTTCCAAAAATCATGATTACAGGTATAAATAAAGAGCTATGTATTTGTGAACAATATAGTGTCCATCATTAATAGTTCTGGTTGGAATTTAGATTTTAAATTCCTCGATGCTCTCAAAAAAGTTTTGAACTTGTCCCGTGGGTCGGGCATTTGCACTCTTCCTGAAGCCCCACCGTGGGGATTTTATGCATGTAAGCTGACCCCACCGTGGGGCATTTTCAACCTTCTGACAAAAAAATGACAAATACGCGACAAATGCCCGGGGGGGGGGGGGGGATGGTCGGGCTTGGAATTGACGGAGCCATTAGGGATAAAAAGGCATCATGTTATTGTTGTTTTTGACATTTTAATTCAGCTGTTCCCTGTAGTTAGTCGCCGTTTTTTTTTTCACAGCAGCTCTCGAAGTCACACTAGTCAACATTTTGTTTGGCTGAAAGTCTGTGCTGAACGTCTGTACACTTCAATTCAAGAGAAGCTTTTACGCTTACGCAAGCCAATATTCACTCGGCTTGTTTCTCACTGAAGAAGCACTTGATATTACTGAAATAGCCACTGTAAAGCAATACTGATACAGCCTGATATAAACACTGAAAAGAAAACTGAGTCGTATTTCACTTGCTCAGTTACCTATATTTTAAAAACAGTAGCTGGAGATTCAAAAGACTATGGGATGTCAGTTGAACAATATCGGTCCAGGATCGGCAGTCATGACAACTTTGTTAAAACAAAGGTTGTCTTACAACGTATGAGAGGACGATTTTGGAACATGATGTTTATGATGTTTTATTTGAACGTGTTTTACTTACAAATGCTGAAACAAGTTGTTGGAGAATTACAAAATGTGGAACGAAGTGAAGTTTTGGTTCACACAAATGATTTATACAATATTTATATTCCATTGATTATAAGACAAGCAAATTATGCGGAGGAAAATCCAGGCCCTACAATATTTGATGCCATTGACCCAGCAACAACAGTATGTGCTGACTACAGTCAAGGAAATGAATCACTCTTTGAAGAAAATGCTGGTATTAAAGCAACGTGTAGCAATGTCACTTACTGCTATTGTTTACCATCTTATAGAAGATATTAATTTGTGGACTTCTTCCACATTGAATAATATTTTGGTTATTGGAAATAACCTGTGCACTTCTATAAGATATTCTGTGCGAACAAATGATTATTTGCTCTTAAGTGATGTGCCAGGCATTGTTTCAATTTTATACAATTTTTCAAGTGTATGCATTACAGTACAGTGATTCATTACATGAAGCTTGTTTAACTACAATAATTATTGTTGTTTTTAATACAGTTGCAGATTGCTAACTATTGGCTTAATACAGTTGCAGTTTATAGAAATTCACAACAAAGTTTCAACCATTTTGACTCTCATTCAAGGGATTTATATGGGATGCCCCATTCATTTGGGGAATGTACTTTGCTCAGCATTGAAGGGCTTGAAAACCTTGTATCATATTTACAGTTGTCTTGCTTACAAACAGAGGTTGTTCCTTTTGAATCAAAGGTGTCTAAATCAGTGATAGTCAACCTAATGTGGAACATGTTCACGAGAATCACAAACAAAAATGTTTGTCCTTGAGCAATCAAAGTAACCCAAAAGAACCTGTTACATGTATCCAAAATTTTCTGGGGGGCATGTCTCCAGACCCCCCTAGTATAAAGGGGCCTTGTGGCCCCCATTATTGGTCACAGCCGCCTATTCCACCATGGTAAGTCGCTTACTTAAAAAATTAATGAAACCCCTGACTCCTAATTCAGGACTGGTGAAGTTAATTAAAAAATCATCGCGTATAAAAAGAGTGCTTAAATTGTTGGGAATAACTTGAACTGGATGTAAAAAACTGTGATGAATGTACGAAATTAATTCAAAAAGGAATTCTAGTAATTTGAAGAATGATATTTTGATCAATGATTCAAATTATCAACTTAAGTCCAACCTAAATAGAAGCCCCCACACGTACGTATTGCGGACCTATTTTTTAAAGTAGAAGACGCACATCGTGTGCAAAGCGTTCCGCAACTTGCAAGTTGTTTCTCAAGCGGAAAAGAACGACCGACAGCCAGTCATTTTGTTCGCTTGCGAAACCCCCTCGACATCTGATATCAATGTTTTGGTTTTACCTGGCCACCTATGTTTACATAGAGGCGGAGCGTTGTCTGCATAGGTGCCAATATTTACTCACGAACCCTGAACGGGAAAACACGAGAAATGAGGACAGTCCCTCTATTTTTTGACGCCTCCCCGCGCCCCGCGCCCCGTACCCAGCGGAGTTTTGTCCTCTCCCCAGATTTCGCTCGCCAAATAATCCAAGATGGCGGCTCCACGATCGATTGTGACAGCGCAACGATTTCATCGCAAAAAATAGAGGGACTGTGAACAGTCTATTTTCCCCACGGAAAATATAGGAATTACCCGACACAAAGCAGCCCGAACGGCTGGAAATGCATCTACAAAAGAGACAGTGTTTTACAACAATACAAGGACAGTCGATTAAGGACAACACCAAATTTGAACTGTACGTAAAAAGCTGAGTTATATCCTTTGTATATACAGCTTTTTACAGTTCACAGTAGGAATTGTCTTTATCTAGTACTTTATCTGGTGAGACTTGATTAGCAGAATCTCTATGTATATGCCTCGAAGATGAATGAGACACTACAGATGCTAGTATAGGCTGATGAAAAACTGATTAGAAACAAATGTCAACCTGATTGCTGGTAATAATTTAGCTGTACAGGGGTGCAATTGGCGACAGCTGAGGGACATGGATGTGATCGGGTGTTACAAGAGCATTAGCAAGGAGAGTCGTGCCCTGTACAATCCCACCAGACAACCCCCTTCATCGTATCTGACATGCGTTCAGTTGCTTTAGTAGTGTTTGCTGTTGATTCGTTGAAGTAGTGCATCATTTGTCTTCTTATGCAAGCTTCCTCTTTGGCTGCTTCTAAAAGTTTTTGGTCCCGTTGAGCAGATATTAGCCTTTTCTCTAGGTGTTTCCGTTTGTTGTCGATGAGCCTAGGTATGTCTGATACAGCTTCCGCTTTTATTTTATTTGTTTAAGCTCTTGGAGTGACTTTGGGGATCGCCTCTTCATAACCAGCAGCTTCATTTTCCCGCTCTTCCTGATCAAAAGATACTGGCGTTGAAGATCGGGTTGAGACATCTGTGCCTGATGAACCTTACTCAAGAGAAGTCGAAGGTAAGGGTTCATCATCATTAAGAATGATTGATTCTCCATACAAGGGAGTACTGTATGAAGATATTCTCACTTCATCAGTGCTCTCCGGTTCAAGGTTGATCGTAGACATGGCACCCTGGGTGTCTACTCAGTATGGCATTAGCCTCTGTTCATTGGGAACCACCCCAGATTAATGACAAATCATCAAAGTGCGCAAAGACTATTTATCCACGGCCACTTATTGTGCCTGACACAACGGCTTTAGAGTAATCTTGCCTGATGTTCTTTACTTTTTCTTTAATCCGCTTGTAGCCCGTTTTAATCATCCCTGCCTCTGTGTTATGTCTCTCCTTATTTAATTATTCGTATTCTTCTTTCGTCATATCCTTCACAGGTTTCTCTGGGTTCGTCATCTCCACAGGTTCAAAGTAATTTTCGGTGGAATATTTTTCAGCCATCGCTCTTCTCACTTATTCGCACGATTTTATTTTATCAGCATTGAAGTCCACATCATTTAACTCACATAACTTTTATATTCGTTTAAAGAATCTATCATTGATTCTAACATTTTCGACGTCCAAGACCATTTTTTAGGCGACTTGGATTTTAAATTTGCTGCCATTTTGTTTTTTTGGCCAATAATAATGTTTGCGCATGCTCTATATGTCCCGACGTGTCCGACACAGCGGCAAAATGAGTGCGCATGCTCGGCTATTTTGGCGCTATGGCGTCCCCTGGGGACGAGAATGACGGAAACATAGCTCAAGAGTTCATGTTTCACTTACGATCGCTCGACTTCGAGCGAAAAATTCATTATTGTTGCAAAGATAATTAGTTTGCTAAAAAATATATGTGAAAGAAGAGTCTCTCGGAATTGTTTTCAAGGTAAAAACCGTATCTGTTCCGCGACGGCCTTATCCACGCGAAATGAAAACAAATACCGGGAATGTTGAATTGCCGCCATTATGTTTGTATCGAAATGAACGAGCAGGTTGGAATGACGCGGGCGATAATAATATTGTTTTCTTTTTAAGTTAAATTATTATATTTGGTTTCATTTATGAATTAGTATAAGCCCATGCAAGGTTTTCAGTGCAGTGCAGTACATTTTTCTCAGTACAGATAAAATACAGATTTATCTGATTAGCAAACACTCTATCAGGTAGAAATGTAATGGCGTTTGAAGACAAATTTCAGCAAAATTGTGTAATGCAATACGTAAGACGATAATAATTGACAATTTTATGTATCTTATTCCTTCTAAATTTATTCCAATGCATTTATAAAATATGGGTGTGTTGTTTTGGCTGAGCTCTGTTGGCTGGGCAATAACACAACATCCCGATGTGGGAATCTTTTGGCCACAGGTGTGGCCGTTTATTTTTGCTAAGGACCATAGAAAGCTCAAATTATCATAACATACAAAGTATTGTCCCAGCAAAGATGAGGGAGAAACCGCCGCCCTGACATGACGATGATAGAAAAAAGGGGCTGTGGAGGGAGGGGAAAATTGCCTTCACTCGTTGAGAATTTCAGCGAAAGAGGATTTGCAACCAGGTTCAACTCGCTTAAGAATCCATTACGCAATATCCCGGATGCATGACAGGAAGTCCCCTACCGGAAGCTGGGAGATGACTGTGTAACAAGCTACATAAAATAAATTTCCTTTGTTTAAGTTAAATAATTAAGTTATGTTTCATTTTTCAATGAGTATATATTAACCCATGCAAGGTTTGCAGTTCATTGCGCTACGCCTCACTTACAGTTTACGCAGATTTATCAGATCGGCAAACACTCTGTCAGGTAGAAGTGCAATGTTGTTTGAAGACAAATATCTGCAAAAATTACGCAATGCAATAAGTAAGACGATACTAAAAGATCGAGGTTATGATTTACCACTAGATAATTCTATCATTTAATTTAGGACGCTTCTCAAGCTGAAAACCTGGACACAAAAATTGCTTGTCCGCGATTCCCTGAACTTTAGTAGCTGAAGTATCACCTGTAAATCGCGATGTGCCAGTAAAACGACAATCATGATGTAATTCCATCATCCGACAATATTCCTATTAAGTTTCAGCGGAATCGACCAATAACAATAACATGCACATGGATTATTATAATATCCAACGACAAATTGAGTATGATAAGCAAATGCAACCTAATGTTGCACCATACAGATTTGTGTCTTATAATTCTGCAGAAGGATTATGTGTGAGAGATGTTATTACTGAGTACATTAAAGAACACCTTCCAGATATCTCTCTTAGTTGTTAATTATTCAGACTGTAGTCAAACAGTTTCTATTTCAAATTGACAAGGAAGAAAACTTTGACTACTATTGAGCATATGTGATAGTTTCAAATTAATGGAACAAACACTGATTTTGTGAGACAGAATCTGTACCCTGCAGATATCAAAATGTTTCCCCAGACTGTAAAATGGTCTTGACTGTACATGCCAATGTACACCGTACTATGTATTCAGTTTATCTCAGAATTAATGTAACAACATTGAATAAGAAACTTTACATCAACCACGTAAGTGTAACTTGATTAAGTAAGCAGTACATTGGATGGTTTGTTGCATTTCAATATTTATTTCAAATCAATGATCAAACTTTAATGAACAAATACATTTTTCTTTGACAATAGCAATGTAAGAATGTTAATTTTAAAATAGAAAGTAATGTTGTGGTTCGGCATCAAAATATACATTTGAACATTTAGTACAGCTAACACAACATATTAAAACTCTTAGGTCTCGACTGACTCAACTTGAACTTGTTAAGACCCTAATAAATAATTATACTGAATTCTTAACTGGAAACAAATTGATTTTTTGTTCTGATAGAGAAACATGGTTACTCTAAATCGAATTGGAGTTATTACTTAATCAATTTGTATGAATTAATGAATAAAACCTGGCAAAGATGGAGGATATTAATTATTGACAAATATATATTTAAAACTGCTTTTATGGTGTCTCACCAATTACAAGAAGTTTGGCTTTTTTAAATCCCAAAATGTTTGCTTCAAATACTTAGAATATCATGTTATAACTTACCTTATTATAGGAAATTAACGCTACATAAAATTAACGCGAAATTCGCGTTAATTTAAGTCGCGTTAATTTTTGTGAGCGTTAATTTCCGCGACATTAATTAAGTGGAGCGTTCATTTCCGCGACCTTAATTTCCATTATTATAACCCAAATTATGGATCCTGTGCAGATACATTTGACAACTAGGAACTCTTTTCTGCACTGTATTTCAATATTTTACAATGTAAAAGCCTAAAGCATTGATTACAATATTTCTAGTTCACCCTCGCTTGCAGAAGAGCACTAGTTCTCAACATCTGAGTTTAATATTTAATCATTTAATATTTCGGCTAAAATATATTTGTTTCTTTCCGTTAATCGCGTTAATTTCCTTCATTGCGGAATTTTACCTCCTCTTTCGCGTTAATTTCCTTTATTTGGAAGTAATTGTCCGTCCAATTCGCGTTAATTTAAGTCGCGTTAATTTCAAATACCTTAATTAACACGAGCGTTAATTTGCTATAATAAGGTAACAAATATAACACAAGTATAACACACTGTCTCTTAAACAAGAATACAATGACAGGCAATTAAGGAAAATCCCAAATTTGAACTATAAAAAAGCTGAGGTTAATATATCCTATGTATATACAGCTTTTTACAGTTCAAAGTGTATGTCTTTATCTTAGTACTTTATCTGGTGAGACTTGATTAACAGAAGATCTATGTATACACCTATTTCAATTAACGTTGTCGGATAAAAATCGGATAAAAGCGTAAAGCCTACAAGACAAGCCCAAATGGTAGTCTGGGTATTCATTAGAATTTGCATATCGCTGGAAAAGAAATATACACGTTTTTATTTCGCACGTGATGTATTTGGTTTGCCACGATATAATTTGTTTTTCCATGTTTTTTCACTAGCTGATTCTGCTAAAATTTAGTTTGGCTAAAAGTAGCTTACTTATACAGGCTTAAAACAAAATGAAACGTTATAAATAATGTTTACATGTTACTTCTCATTAGTATTCGGTGCGTGCAGCAGTTTTCTACTTTTACCCATGCTACCTTTCGGTCTTGTCTTGCGGGCTTTGTGGGCTTTTAAAAACATTTCTATCCGACAACGTTAATTGAAATAGGTGAATGCCTTGAAGATGAATGAGGCACTATTGATGCTGGTATAGGCTGAGTTGAATTGTAAAGCGCATTTGAACTTTGGAAAATGCTCTATATAAATACACTGCCATTACCATCGAATTGACGCGTCATAACTACAGACACTAGGATTTATCATATAATTACGCGTCATACCTACAGACATGTTCATTGACGTCATACACGTGTACTACGCGTCGTTCGCTTCATTAGCGCCGGCAGCGAAAAAGTAAATTAAAATACTCCACAATCCGCGAAGGAAAGTATGGAAACGAAATAAAACGCTGAAAAGTTAAGCCCGAAATTATGATTTACCTCCTTGTTTCCTATCTTCGCGGGAAGTTATAATTTCGCAAAAATTGAAGAGGCAAATTTCGCGAGACTTAAATTTCGCGATTTGGCAGAAAAATCATGTTAAAAGCTCAGGAATTAAATTTCGCGAAACTTTTCCGACTTCTGATCCGCATTAATAAACATGTAGTCTCAGAATCGGTGCTACAGAATTTAATTTTACATAGCCATACCGTAAACTGCCGCTTATAAGCCCCACCCCCCCCCCCCCCGCTTATAAGCCCCCCGGTTATAGGCACATCTACCTGTAAACAAAAAAATACATTCCGATTATAAGCCCCCCTCTAGTTTTTGTATCCAAATATTGAAATGAATTCGATTTATTGTGACGTTTTAAAGCTTAATTAGAAACCAGTAAATGAGAAACGTATTTCGATCAACACTGCTGTAGCTCATTTGGAAACGTTTTTTTTTTATTCCGCTTATAAGCCCCCCCCCCCCCCCCCCCCGGCCCGGATATAAGCCCCCCTGTTATAAGCCCATCCAAAACCACTTACGAAGTTGTATAAGCCCAGGGCTTGTAAGCAGCAGTTTACGGTATTTTGCAATGATATTGAACAGGACCACGTCCTAAAACAGATCGACATGTTTGTACGACAAGAGGTACAACGTTATACTACACAGGGCAGCATTTACGATATGTCTTTTCACTTTTGTATTGTATAAATACGAAAGGCATATTTCTAACCCCAGAGTCCAGAATTCTTCTTGTAAGGATGCTCCGTTATAATCATGTGAACTGAGAACTAACTTTAAAGTTTATACAGGGGTATTATAGCCGGGTATTAAATTTCGCGTCGCTAATTTTCGCTATAACTGTTTTACGCGGGTCTTCAATTTCGCGATTTTTTTGCAATCGCGAAAATCGCGAAAATTACAGTCAAGCTACTGTAACCGGGGCCACCCAGACAACGTTAACTAATCACAGGGCAGAACGGGAACAATACATTCCAACATTTTTGAATTTAGCCAATCCGATGTCGAGTACAGAACAATGAAATTGCAACTTGTTCGTTCGCGATGAATACAGATGAATGTAAATGCGCCGATCAATTCGAAGCTTCCAGATCATTCCACGATGTGAAAATGTATCATACTAAACGCGTTTAGCAACTGAATGCAAAGTAGAATTTACATAAGCCTACCTTCGAATGAATTAAATTTAATATTGTTTGAGAGAGGTCGTTGTTCATTTTACAGCGTTTGTTCATTCGCTATTCAACAGCAGTTCATGCTCTGCGGACAAAAACTATTTTATGAAACAGGCAGGATCAACGACTGCGACTTTCTACACATTGACTGGCAATTGATTTGATTATTCAAGCTATAAAACCTAGAAATCATATAATTCAAATACACTCTAGTTTTTAAACATACCTTCAAAAATACTACACAGCTTTTGAAAAACCTTTTCTTGTGAGCTATTCGCTCACGAAAGTAAACTCTTTTCCTCTACACTCCTCCATACTGAAACAACCACGTGTATTCCGCTTGAAAGACTTGACACTTCCGGTTCAAATTCCCCACCCCACCCAGGCAAGGTTCAAATTCCCCACCCCCGGGATGGCCTTGCATCAAATTCCCTACTCCCCGCTCTCGGAAGATAGTCAAATGCCCGGGGGTTGCCGGGGGGGGGGGGGGATGGGGGATGGTGAAGCTTCGAATTGATCGGCGCATAATTTTGTGCGAGTTCTGCGGCGTGGATTTTCGATTTCAACCCGTTTTTATTTGACTAGTTTTAGCAGTACGATTTGGAAGGAAAATATATGCGAGTCAATTAAAGAAGTACAAAAGAGAAACTCCAAACTACGTGAAAACTGGGAATGCGACGGTTGTACAGTATGTTGCCTCGAATAAAAGTGCGTGCGTGGCGGATTTGAAATAATTTGTTCGCTCTTGACAAATTCAAGTTTTCTCTACGGCGTTAACCGGCTGAATAGCTACGCATTTCGGGATTTTGGCACTACCATTTGGAAAATAAATACACTTGATGCCAGCGAGGGAAGACTTTACATATTCCAAACTGCATAAAGTCAGTGAACGCGACGGCCAATAGTTTCGGCAAAGTGCGTGACGGATTTGAAAACAACGCAAGTACTGCTTGTTTCACCAGCGTGATGAATTCAGTTTTTAAACATTGTCGGATCTTTGATCTTCCACCTTGTTCACGCGCTGGGTTTTATTTTGTCAGTACAATTTGGCTGAAATTAAAAAAATAAGTAAAAGAGAAAAACAGAGTGTCGGCTGTATATTTGAAGTTTCGGCAAAGTGAATTGTCGCGAGAAAGAACTCAACCGCCGGAGTAGAATATTTTGCCGGCAGAGTTTGAATCACGTTTCGTAACGGCGAATTCAGTCTTTATTACAGTTATTTCTGATCGCATGAGTATTGTCTGATATGCGTTGAAGTTTCGAAACTGTTTCGAATCCTTTCGGAAAAATTACTGAGAAAGAAGCCAACTCAGTGCTAGTAAAAGTGCTTCGATCTTTCCGAGAAAAGTCCTGACTGTTCTAGGGAAAAGTCCCGAATTTTCTAGGAAAGATCGAAGCGACTCTGTGTCTGATCTGCTAGCACTGAGTTGGCTTCTTTCTCTCATGCGATCAGAAATAACTGTAATACTGAAAGAATTCGCCGTTTATACGAAACGTGATTCAAACTATTCCGGCAAAATATTCTACTACGGTGGTTGAGTCCTTTCTATGAAGGTATATGTGTGCCAAAATTCAATCCTCTGTAACTGAAATAAAATTACTGAAATGAGGAATGCATCAATCCGAAGCTAAATGGCAAAGAGCCGATTTAGACTTAGAAGGGCATATCGCGAATAGGCATCGCGCAAATAGGTATCACGCAAAAAGGCATAACGCAAATAGGCATAACGCAAAAAGGCGTAACGCAAATAGGCATATCGCAAAAAGGCATAACGCAAATAGGCATCACGCAAAAAGGCATCATGTAATAAGGCATGGGCATGCGCTAAGCAATCCTTTCCCAAGAGCCTCCGTTTTTTCGGTGAAGCGGCGAGGAACGAAGAAAATGGTGTTTGAGCGAGAGATCGCTTCTTCTTCCCCTCGAGATGTCATGGCTCAATATTTGAGGAGAGCTCTTATTGAATTATTACGTCAGGCGGAAAATGGTGTCGAAAGTGATTACATATCCTTTCGCTTCGAACAATTGATCGATGTTGTTTTAAGAGCTGAAACTATTTACCAACACAGTCCACAACTAGTCTCCATTCTTCGAAGGGCCTTGGCAATTGCAGAAACCTCCCACCATGAAGTTTACCGTACCAGCTGTTTTTAATACAGGTCAGCCAAGCCGACCAAGTTTTAAAATACAAGCTGACAGTTTGAAATTCCTACTGGAATTTGGGTTTAAAGCCACGGAAATTGCCACAATGATGTCTGTAAGTTTGCGAACAATTCGAAGACGAGTGACATCAGAGAGAGAACATCCTTTGACATCAGAGAAGAAGTGCCCCGTTACACTCCCTTTTAAAATGAAGATCTGGATGAAATATGTGGGGCAATAACCGTAGAATTCCCAAACTGTGGAGTTAGGAGAATGAGAGGTTTTTTCTTGACGAGAAATATCCGAGTTTCAGTCTTGTGTTTATACCGACCCCCCTCTCCCCCGCAACACCACCCATCTCATTACTTTCAGATCTACCTTCTAAGTCTGGAGAACAATTGGCAAATCTTCGTCGAGGCAAGTGAGTGAGAGTTTCCGATTCTTATTATGCAACCAAAACTATGACGCAAGCACTCGTGTACGTAAAAACTAAAGCACGTGATGTTGCTTAGTAACTTACGAAACCTGCGGGCTCAGTAAGTTCTGTACTTGGGCATGCGCGACCACAATTTGCGATACTTATACAGATCTGTTAACGCGTTCAAACAACATAAGGCATTTGTCCAAAAATGTCCAATCATGTTTTAAGAAAGATCTCTAAAGGACAAACAATTTTCTAATTAGCACATGGCTTAACCAAAACATCCCATAGTTGCACAAGATAATTTGCATAGGTTTACGGCGTCATTTGCATATTTTATGGCATGAAATTTGCAAGATGGATAAATTGATGGCAACTATGTTATTTATTAACTGCGCAAAATACGAGAGCATTAATATGTTGAATATTAATATCGACCCTAGCTGAAATCAGGGGAACATGGAGCATGCGCATACAAGTATGGATATATTGTTCTCTACAAACAATGCGAGACAAGACTAAGAGCCTGAAAAAAAAATCAGAAATATATAAAACCACAATTTTCTTTGCTCCCAATGTGTGGCTTCATGATCATAGTTCAGATGGTCATGGGTTCAAATCCCATTTACGTTTCTGAATTTTTTTCTGGCATCTTTGCAATTTCTTAAATTAGAAGCACAACGGCGAGGCTCACTTTACTTTCTTAAATATCGAATTATGACATTCTGCTTAATTTTTTCATGGCTATAAATATATTAAAAATCCATCCAAGGTTTGTAGTGCTGTGCGCTTCGTTTCATGTCACCGACAGATATAACAGATTTCTCAGATTTGCAAACACTCTGTCAGGTAGAAATGTAATGGCGTGTTTGAAGACAAATCTCTAATCTCTGCGAAAATATGTAAGGTAATAAGGAAAAGGTAAACAATGATCTACCTAGTATGTGATAGGTTTCATTTTTTATAAGTATAAACCCCTGCAAGAAATTTTAAAGGGCCGTGCGCTTCGTTTGGCCCATTTGGTGAATGCCAAAATTGAACATTTTGAGGTGGTTTTATCTCAACAGGCATAACTTCCATGGAAAACACCCTATACCATCAAGTTAGACATCGTTTTTAAGCCGAATGAATGGACATCAAAACTGTGATGTCGGTTTTCCTTCATTTGCATTTACCTAAATAATGTAAGCTTATTTATGCTAATTAATTAAGTTTGGAATGACGCTGGCGATAATAATATTGGATTTTTTTAAGTTTTTTAATTATTATATTAGGTTTCATTTTTCAATGAGTATATATTAACCCATGCTAGGTTTGCAGATCATTGCGCTACGCTTCACTTACATATAATCCAGATATTTCAGATTGGCAAACACTCTGTCAGGTAGAAGTCTTATGGCGTTTGAAGACAAAATCTCTGCAAATTACGCAATGCAATACGTAAGACGATACTAATTAACAGTTTCGTTTAGGGTCACGCAGGACCCTCGTAACTCATTACGTATGTATTTATTTAAAGAGTATACACGGATCGTGCTGACTGATGCCGACAATGCGCGAAACATTCAGGAGAAATGTATTTATTTTAGTTGTTTAAAATTAGCTTGTATTGTAATTCCCATAGGGGCAATCAGACCCTTTATAAACCACTTCTTGTTAAAATGTCACACCACTTGACGCCGACCAGTTTTACTCGAGGCTATTTTTCATTTCATTTATCTTTGCTATTTTGTTAATAGACCAATTTCGATATATTAATATTCTAACTTGGCTCCGAGGCTTAGGGGAATAAAACAAAAGAAATGATTTATTCATCCCTCAACCTCGGATGTGATTTATTGTCGATTTCTTTTGTTTATTCCCCTAAGCCTCGGAGCCAAGTTAGAATATTAATATATCGAAATTGGTCTATTGTATTATTTTAGGTCCATTTCGACTGCTTCTTCCTGTTTTTGCCTCTTACAGTGGCGGATCCAGACCTGTTTATAAGGTGGGACCCAAAAAATTATCTATAAGGATGTAAAATAGTCCCTAACAAGCTGTTAACAGTTACGGTAACCAATAAACCCCTAGTTCATAGGCCCTCGTAACACATGGCTATGTTGAACATTGCTACAGAGGTGATGTTTGTTCCAGACGCGGATGTCCAACAAGAAAACATGTAGTAGGAGCTCTACTTTCTGTTATAAGATCTTAATCACCTGATCACAGGTGCGTGTAGAGAACATGCAGGTTACTTTTATTGACTTGTAGAAAGGTGTGAGTGTACTGTGAGGGAGAAGGGCGGTGGGGTCATTCATAATTTCTGACTGATCAGAGGGGGGGCAATAACTAAATTAACTTTTTTAGGAGGGAGGGGGGATATTACCTAATATTTTCCTACATGAAGCCCATTTTCAACCCCCCCCCCCCCCCCCCCCCCCCCTCCTGATAAATATTGCATAGTCTCTAATGAACTCTATAATTGCTGGCGGCTTCCTCCACAGAAGTGTTTGTGTCAATACTTATAATATAATTGTTTTCTATTCGGCTGAGCGAAGCAAAAGATAATAGAATATATTTATATTTTTTACTTTCTAATGATTTATTCAATAAATTATGTACGGGATTAATTACCACGTTATTGTTCTCAGTTTTACGGCACGTGCACTGGAATGTCGCGAATTATCAGATTATTAGATTCACAGCTTTCAAAGGTATACATTGTTGAATACATTATTGCCTCGGATGATCTTCGGAGACGGAAAAAACTGCAATTTTGTGTCCAAGTTTGTGTCCCGGGTATAGAAATTCAGGAATTGATACGCGAGGGAGGTAAACTTAGTGTACTGTGTTGTGATGGAACAAAAGCGGAATTTAAAAAAAAACCTTTCAAAAAAAAAGATCGAACGTTTCAAAGTCTAACTTTCATATTTTTACTCCCTTAGAAGCCAATAACTTTCAGCCAGACTTGTTACATCACAAAATAGGTTATGATTTACCACTAGATAATTCGATCATTTAATTTAGGACGCTTCTCAAGCTGAAAACCTGGACACAAAAATGGCTTGTCCGCAATTCCCTGAACTTTAGTAGCCTAAGTATCACCTGTAAATCGCGATGTGCCAGTAAAACGACAATCATGATGTAATTCCATCATCCGAAAATATTACTATTAAGTTTCAGCTGAACTGATCGACCAATAACAATAAAAATAACATGCATATAGATGAAGATAATATCCAAAGACAAATTGAGCATGATAAGCAAATGCAACCTAATGTTGCACCAGACAGATTTTTGTCTTATAATTCTGCAAAAGGATTATGTGTGAGAGATGTTATCACTGAGCACATTAATTAATTGTTAAATAACTTAACAAAATTAATATAACACAAGTGTAAAACAGTCAGTTAAGGAAAAATCCCAAATTCGAACTGTAAAAAGCTGAGGTTAATAACTCCTATGTATATACAGCTTTTTTACAGTTCAAAGTAGGAATTGTCTTTATCTAGTATTTTATCTGGTAAGACTTGATTAGCAGAATCTCTATGTATATGCCTTGAAGATGAATGAGACAATACAGATGCTGGTATAGGCTGAAAAAACCTCTCCATACAATGGAGTACTGTATGAAGATATTCTCACTTCATCAGTGCTCTCTCCGGTTCAAGGTTGATCGTAGACATGGCACTCTGGGTCTCTATTCAGTATGGCATTAGCCTCTGTTTATTGGGAACCACCCCAGAGTAATGACAAATCATCATAGTGCGCAAATACTATTTATCCACGGCCACTTCTTGTGCCTGACACAACGGCTTTAGAGTAATCTTGCCTGATGTTCTTACTTTTTCTTTAACCGCTCGTAGCCCGTTTGAACAATCCCTGCCTCTGTGTTAAGTCTCTCCTTAAATTCTGCGTATTCTTCTTTCGTCATATCCTTCACAGGTTTCTCTGGGTTGGTCATCTCCAAAGGTCCAAAGTAATTTTCGGTGGCATATTTCCCAGCCATCGCTCTTCTCACTTATTCGTACAATTGTATTTTATCAGCATTGAAGTCCACATAATTTAACCCACATATAATAAACGTTTATATTATTTTAAAGAATCTATCAATGATTCTAACATCGTCGACGTCGAAGACCATTTTTTGGGCGACTTGGATTTTAAATTTGCCGGCATTTTGTTTTTTGGCCAATAATAGGGTTTGCGCATGCTCTGTCGATGAACTGATGAAAAGTGGAATACTTCCACATAGTATTTTTCCGAAGAACTAAATAGCCAAAGATTGTTTGCGGACGTGGCGAATAACTTTCTTTTCCAGCGCCATTTTAAAGCGCTTTTCTGCAACGTGGAAATTAACAGATCTAGAAGTGCGGCCCTTTCCCCGACTAGTTTTGTGAGTTTCATCTTCTGTTCTCATTCTCCCCAGGCCATTCATGAGTTGGCGCAAAAGCGCTTTTGATTCAATTTATGCGTCTGTAGAAACTATTTTGTTTAACTACCTTCCATCAAATATATGTGTGGCATGTTTTCAATACTGTACAATAGTAAGTACTTTCTGGAAAGAGGTATATTCCATTCTCAAAACACAAAAACTAATTTTTGGCTTCTTTGATATTAAAGATACCCTTTTTGGACAACATCAGCCTAGCGACTATAATATCTTAGTTAATTACATTATTCTGGAAAGCAAATATTTTATCTATCGTACTAAATTAAATAAGAACTCTCTTTCTCTTATGCTATTGCTTCATAAATTTAAGAAAACATATCAAATTGAGCGTTTCATTGCGAGAAAGGAAAATAAATTACAATTACATAATAAGAAATGGGAACCTCTACTCCATTTAATAGATCAGTAGCTGTCGTCTCCTCGAGAATCGAATATTTTGTTTTTCCTGCAGATTTTGGTGTCTGTATACAGTGTACCTGTGTGTGTTGTCTAGGCTAATTTATTGTGTAGTGTAGTTTTTTAGCGTAGAGTTGTATAGTGCCGTTGTGTCATTTAGTGTAACTCGGTGTTGTAACCTTTTTGTAATTAATAAATACTTATTAAAGAAATAAAATACAAAAAAAAATGTTTTCAATACTTCTCATCACCGCAGCACCCCCCCCCCCCCCCCCTCCAAAAAAATAATGGTCCGTCCCTTACAGCGATCAAGCACATTAAGGCCTAGGTTTTTTTTTTAACTTGGACAAAAATGGCAATGGAACCAAATTTAGCCCACAGTTAGATATATTAAGGTAGTATTAGGGCCTTTGCTACGGAAAAAAAATAACCAATATTTATGCCTTTTCTCTTTAACCCTCAATGACTTAACCACAAAGCTGCCTTGCCTGAGCTCTGTTTTCTGGGCAATTATGAAACAACATTGTTTGGACTAATATGGCTATGGACAAAGGCCCATATCCGCTTTAATTAAAATATCAAATTTCGTTTAAAAATGATTGATATATAGTCTGGCGGCCCAGCATTAAAAGTAAGGGCACTGAAAACAGAAAACACGTATTGATCCGCAGCTGACGCGAGACGAACGACAAGCAGATGGCTTGGATGATCACGTGACCCACTTACGAGCGTGAGAGGGGGGTTTATTCTAATTCCCATAATCCCTCCCAGGAGTACTTACATTAAAGGTACAAAACTACTGCAGAGAAAATAAATAATAATTATATTTGCAGACAAATATTTTATTTTGGGAATTGGTGTCGGTGTTCAGTGAAATCATCAAACAAAAAGGCTTTTAATATGCAAACCAGATATTTT
This sequence comes from Desmophyllum pertusum, assembly GCA_029204205.1. Classification (NCBI taxonomy): domain Eukaryota; kingdom Metazoa; phylum Cnidaria; class Anthozoa; order Scleractinia; family Caryophylliidae; genus Desmophyllum; species Desmophyllum pertusum. Next base: position 3,306,467 of record MU825877.1, read on the forward strand.
CAGCATTTTAAGTTTGGAATGACGCTGGCGATAATAATATATCTGTTTTGTTTAAGTTAAATTATTATATTAGGTTTCATTTATGAATTAGTATAAGCACATGCAATGTTTTCAGTGCAGTGCAGTGCAGTACGTTTCTCTTTCAGATAATACAGCTTTATCAGATTGGCAAAGAATACAAATATCTGCAAATTACTCAATGCAATACGTAAGACGACAATAACTAAACATTTTGTTCAAGTTAAGTTACTATATTAGGTTTCATTTTTCAATGAGTATAAATCCATGCAAGATTCGCAGAGCAGTGCGCTTCTTTCCACTTTCAGCAGAAATAGATTTGTCAGATTGGCAAACACTCTGTAAGGTAGAAAGGTAATGACGTTTGAAGACAAATTTCGTAGAATTCCGAAAGTAACGCCCCCCCCCCCCCCCCCGAAAGTAGCGGCCCCTTCAAACATGTTACCACTCAGAAACAATAAAATCGTTGTTCCAAGTAATCAGGCATATGGCAAGTAAATACAAACAACTTGGCAGTAAATTAAATACCGTAGTGAAAATACCGTAAGGTTCCAACCGAATACCAAAACAATCGTCTCCTACTTTAGAACATGCAATGAAATAACTAGAACGTGAAAAACTTTTGACTCTAATACTATAATAACGTTTTTTAACCATCCGAAAGTAACGGCTACCCGAAAGTAACGGCTTCTTTGGCCTGCTAAATAGATTCTACGGTATCTGCAAAAATGTGTAATGCAATAAGTAAAACGATAATAATTAACTATTTTGTTGACGGTTAAATTATTATACAGTTAACTCTCGTTATAGCAGACACCCTAAGTTGGGACGTAGTTTGGAGTCCGTATAGCTCGTAATAGCGAGAGTCCGCAATAGCTGGAGTTATCCGTCAAACCTCTGTAGCTTTCGCCTGGTGGAGGGCTGGATTTTGTCCGTAATAGCGGATGAGTCAGTAATAACAGGGTGTCCCCGAGGCGAGAGTTAACTGTATTAGGTTTCATGTTTTTATGAGTATAAAACCATGCAAGGTTTGCAGTGCAGTGCGCTTAGTTTCACTTACAGATATACCAGATTTGTCAGATTGGCAAACACTCTGTCAGGTAGAAAAGTAATGGCGTTTGAAGACAAATCTCTGCAAAATTACGTAATGAAAAAGGAAAACGATAATAATTAACATTTTTTTTAAATTAAATTATAATTATATCATTATTAGGTTTCATTTTTGTGCGATTTTTTTTTAGAAAAATAGCTTCTTAGCCGTCGTGTTGGACGATGTAGTTATATATGTATGTTTGTCCCACCAATCAAAATCGGACTACCAACAACACTTAGTTCAGCAACCAATGAAATTGCCGTTTGTAAAGATGCATGGTTCTGAGAAGAAGAGCAATTTTAGGACTGCCATCTTTGTTTGTGTGGAAAGGCCGGCATATAACTAAGACATCGCTCCCTTCGAGAAGATGAAGGCAACCTAAGCTGATGATTTGCGCCAGAAAAGGAAAACCTGATGAGACCAATACTGAACTTGACATTTGAAAGTATGAATGGACGCCAATTCAGCACGCAGTAAGAACTTCGATCAACCACGAAGGAACAAACATAAAGAAGCAGAAATAGGGCTGTTACGAAAACTACGTACGACCCTCGAAAACTAAGACCTATGTTACGTTTTATCTGCAATGTTTACCATATTAATTTCGGTTAAACAGAAACGTACGAAATGTGATACTTTTGGTTGTAATGTAAGCGTGTGTAACCTGATACTTTTGTTTTTCATGCAAAGAATGTAACCTGATACTTTTGTTTTTCGTACAAACGCTTGTGATAATTGAATTAGTTCTTGTTGCTCAGTTGGATAAATATCTGCGTGTTGAATAAAATAAAATATTTTCTCTTCAATTTTATCATAAGGATTTTCAATATATGGTATTTATTTCCAGTTTCGTACAAATTTGCTGCAGTAGAAATATGGATATCGAGAACAAAATATAATTTGATTCACTTGTTTTCAAATGTAAACTTAATTAAATTACACGTAAGAGCCTAAATGTTAATAAAAATGATGTTTTTCTTTGGAATGAAATCAAGAAATTGTTTTTCTTCAAGGTACTATGAGGATTTGCAGTTCTTGGTGCTCTACTATTCGAATTGTCATTAACTTTAAGCATTTTGTATTTGATTAATAAATGCATTACAACATGTCAGGGTCAAAGGGTCATCAATCAAATTTACATGAATGTTTTAAGCAGACCTTCACTAAGGCTTTTAATTATACGATGATAAGGAGTACAATCAGTTTGCGAGGGACGTAAACTTGGTGTACTGTGTACTGTGTCGTGATGTAACAGAAACGGAATTGCAAAAAAACCTTTCAAAAAAGAGATCGAACGTTTCAAAGTCTAACTTTTACATTTCTACTCACTTATAAGCCAATAACTTTCAGTCAGACTTGCTTCATCATAAAAGAGGTTATGATTTACCACTAGATGATTCCATCATTTAATTTAGTACGCTTCTCAAGCAGAAAATTTGGGCACCGAAATTGCTTGTCCGCAATTCCCTGAACTTTAGTGGCCTAAGCATCACCTGTAAATCGCGATGTGGCAGTAAACAATCATGATGTAATTCCATCATCCGACAATATTCCTATTAAGTTTCACCGGAATCGACAAATAACAATAACATGCACATAGATGATGATAATATCCAAACACAAATTGAGTATGATAAGCAAATGCAACCTAATGTTGCACCAGACATATTTTTGTCTTATAATTCTGCAGAAGGATTATGTGTGAGAGATGTTATTACTGAGTACATTAAAGAAGACCTTCCGGATTATCTTTCTTAATTGTTAATTATTCAGACTGTAGACAAACAGTTTCTATTTCAAATTGACACGGAAGAAAACTTTCACTACGATTGATAGTTTTGGGACAACACTGATTTTGTGAGACAGAATTATGTACCCTGCAGATTGTGTGGCCAACCAGGGCGGGCGTGTTTGTGTCGGATGAAGTGACAGAAATTTCGTCTCGGTAAATATTCACCAAATTCACTTCGCCTTCGGCGAGTAATTGTTAAATATTTGAACAAGAATACAAGGACAGTCAGGACAGTCAATTAAGGAAAATTCCAAATTTGAACTGTAAAACGCTGAGGTTAATATCTCCTATGTATATACAGATTTTTACAGTTCAAAGAATGAATTGTCTTTATCTAGTACTTTATCTGGTAAGACTTGATTAGCAGAATCTCTATGTATATGCCTTGAAGATGAATGAGACAATACAGATGCTGGTATAGGCTGATAAAAACCTCTATAATAATTTAGCTGTACATGGGGTGCAGTCCGGGGATGCTGAGGGACATGGGTGTGCCGGGGTTTTGCAAGAGCATTAGCAAGGAGAGTCGTGCCATGTACAATTACATCAGACAACCCCTTCATCATATCTGAAATGCGTTCAATTGCTTTAGCAGTGTTTACTGCAGATTCGTTGAAGCAGTCCATCATTTCTCTTCCTATGCAAGCATCCTCTTTGGCTGCTTCTAAACGTTTTTGGTCCCGTTGAGCAGATGTTAGCGTTTTCTTAAGGTGTTTCCGTTTGTTGTCGATGAGCCTAGGTATGTCTGATACAGCTTCAGCTTTTCTTTTATTTGTTTAAGCTCTTGGAGTGACTTTGGGAAACGCCTCTTCATAACCAGCAGCTTCTTCCAGATCAAAAGATACTGGCGTTGAAGATCGGGTTGAGACATCTGTGCCTGATGAACCCACAGAATTTGTGATGAATCCACAGAATTTAACCCACATAAACTTTTATATTATTTTAAAGAATCTATCAATGATTCTAACATCGTCGACGTCCAATACCATTTTTTGGGCGACTTGGATTTTAAATTTGCCGGCATTTTTTTTGGCCAATAATAGGGTTTGCGCATGCTCTGTCGATGAACTGATGAAAAGTGGATTACTTCCGCATAATATTTTTCCGAATAACTAAATAGCCAAAGATTGTTCGCGGACGTGGCGAATAACTTTCTTTTCCAGCGCCATGTTAAAGCGCTTTTCTGCAACGTGGAAATTAGCAGAAGTGCGGCCATTTCCCCGACTAGTTTTGTGAGTTTCATCTTCTGTTCTCATTTCTTCCCAGACAATTCATGAGTTGGCGCAAAAGCGCTTTTGATTCAATTGATGCGTCTGTGGAAACTATTTTGTTTAACTACCTTCCATCAAATATATGTGTGGCATGTTTTCAATACTGTACAATGGTAAGTACTTTCTGGAAATAGGTATATTCCATTCTCAAAACACAAAAACTAATTTTTGGCTTCTTTGATATTAAAGATATACTTTTCGGACTACATCAGCCTAGCTACTATAATATCTTAGTTAATTACATTATTCTGGAAAGTAAATATTTTATCTATCGTACTAAATTAAATAAGAACTCTCTTTCTCTTATGCTGTTGCTTCAGACATTTAAGAAAACATATCAAATTGAACGTTTCATTGCGAGAAAGAAAAATAAATTACAATTACATAATAAGAAATGGGAACCTCTACTCCATTTAATAGATCAGTAGCTGTCGTCTCCTCGAGTATCGAATATTTTGTTTTTCCTGCAGATTTTGGTGTCCGTATTCCGTATACAGTGTAGTATACCGTGCCGTTGTGTCATTTAGTGTAACTCAGTGTTTGTAACCTTTTTGTAATTAATAAAATATGTATTAAAGAAATAAAATACAAAAACAAAATGTTTTCAATACTTCTCATCACCGCACCACCCCCCCCACCCCCCCCCCCCCAAACAAAAAATAATGGTCCGTCCCTTATAGCGATCAAGCACATTAAGGCCTAGGTTTTTTTTTTTACTTGGAAAATAGTTTATTTGTTATATTTCTAGGGACAAAAATGGCAATGGAACCACATTTAGCCCACAGTTAGATATATTAAGGTAGTATTAGGTCCTTTGCTAGGGAAAAAAATAGCCAATAGTTATGCTTTTTCTCTTTAACCCTCAATAACTTAACCACAAAGCTGCCTTGCCTGTGCTCTATTTACTGGGCAATTATGAAACAACATTGTTTGGGACTAATATGGCTATGGACAAAGGCCCATATCCGCTTTTATTAAAATATCAAATTTCGTTTAAAAATGATTTAATATATAGTCTGGCGGCCCAGCATTAAAGGTGAGGGCACTGAAAACAGAAAAACACGTCTTGATCCGCGGCTGACGCCGAGACGAACGACAAGCAGATGGCCTTGGATGATCACGTGACCCACTTACGAGCGTGAGAGGGGGGTTTATTCTAATTCCCATACCCTCCCCAGGAGTACTCACATTAAATGTACAAAACTACTGCAGAAGAAAAGAAATAATAATTATATTTGCAGACAAATATTTTATTTTGGGAATTGGTGTCGGTGTTCAGTGAAATCATCAAACAAAAAGGCTTTTAATATGCAAACCAAATATTTTAAGCATTTAAAGTTTGGAATGACGCTGGCGATAATAATATATATTTTTTGTTTAAGTTAAATTATTATATTAGGTTTCATTTATGAATTAGTATAAGCACATGCAATGTTTTCAGTGCAGTGCAGTGCAGTGCAGTACGTTTCTCTTTCAGATAATACAGCTTTATCAGATTGGCAAAGAAGACAAATATCTGCAAATTACTCAATGCAATACCTAAGACGACAATAACTAAACATTTTGTTCAAGTTAAGTTACTATATTAGGTTTCATTTTTCAATGAGTATAAATCCATGCAAGATTCGCAGTGCAGTGCGCTTCTTTCCACTTTCAGCATAAATATATTTTTCAGATTGGCAAACACTCTGTCAGGTAGAAAGGTAATGACGTTTGAAGACAAATCTCGCTATAATTCCGAAAGTAACGCCCCCCCCCCCCTCCCCCCCCTCCTCCTCCCCCCGCCCGAAAGTAGCGGCCCCTTCAAAAATGTTACCACTCAAAAACAATAAAATCGTTGTTCCAAGTAATGCGGCATATGGCAAGTAAATACAAAGACAACTTGGCAGTAAATTAAATACCGTAGTGAAAATACCGTAAGGTTCCAACCGAATACCAAACAATCGTCTCCTACTTTAGAACATGCAATGAAATAACTAGAACGTGAAAAACTTTTGACTCTAATACTATAATAACGTTTTTTAACCATCCGAAAGTAACGGCTACCCGAAAGTAACGGCCCCTTTGGCCTGCTAAATAAATTATACGGTATCTGCAAAAATGTGTAATGCAATAAGTAAAACGATAATAATTAGCTATTTTGTTGACGGTTAAATTATTATACAGTTAACTCTCGTTATAGCAGACACCCTAAGTTGGGACGTAGTTTGGAGTCCGTATAGCTCGTGATAACGAGAGTCCGCAATAGCTGCAGTTATCAGTCAAACCTCTGTAGCTTTCGCCTGGTGGAGGGCTGGATTTTGTCCGTAATAGCGGATGAGTCAGTAATAACAGGGTGTCCCCGAGGCGAGAGTTAACTGTATTAGGTTTAATGTTTTATGAGTATAAAACCATGCAAGGTTTGCAGTGCAGTGCGCTTAGTTTCACTTACAGATATTCAAGATTTATCAGATTGGCAAACACTCCGTCAGGTAGAAAAGTAATGGCGTTTGAAGACAAATCTCTGCAAAATAACGTAATGAAAAAGGAAAACGATAATAATTAACATTTTTTTTTTAATTCAATTATAATTATATTATTATTAGGTTTCATTTTTGTGCTATTTTTTTTTTAGAAAAATAGCTTCTTAGCCGTCGTGTTGGACGATGTAGGTATATATGTATGTTTGTCCCACCAATCAAAATCGGACTACCAACAACACTTAGTTCAACAACCAATGAAATTGCCGTTTGTAAAGATGCATGGTTCTGAGAAGAAAAGCAATTTTAGGACTGCCATCTTAGTTTGTGTGGAAAGGCCGGCATATAACTAAGACATCGCTCCCTTCGAGAAGATGAAGGCAACCTAAGCTGATGATTTGCGCCAGAAAAGGAAAACCTGATAAGACCAATACTGAACTTGACATTTGAAAGTATGAATGGACGCCAATTCAGCACTCAGTAAGAACTTCGATCAACCACGAAGGAACAAACATAAAGAAGCAGAAATAGGGCTGTTACGAAAACTACGTACGACCCTCGAAAACTAAGACCTATGTTACGTTTTATCTGCAATGTTTACCATATTAATTTCGGTAAAACAGAAACGTACGAAATGTGATACTTTTGGTTGTAATGTAAGCGTGTGTAACCTGATACTTTTGTTTTTCATGCAAAGGATGTAACCTGATACTTTTGTTTTTCGTACAAACGCTTGTGATAATTGAATTAGTTCTTGTTGCTCAGTTGGATAAATATCTGCGTGTTGAATAAAATAAAATATTTTCTCTTCAATTTTATCACAAGGATTTTCAATATATGGTATTTATTTCCAGTTTGGTACAAATTTGCTGCAGTAGAAATATGGATATCGAGAACAAAATATAATTTGATTCACTTGTTTGCAAATGTAAATTTAATTAAATTACACGTAAGAGCCTAAATTTTAATAAAAATGATGTTTTTCTTTGGAATAAAATCAAGAAATTGTTTTCCTTCAAGGTACTATGAGGATTTGCAGTTCTTGGTGTTCTGCTATTTGAATTTTCATTAAATTTTAGCATTTTGTATTTGATTAATAAATGCATTACAACATGTCAGGGTCAAAGGGTCATCAATCAAATTTACATGAATGTTTTAAGCAGACCTTCACTAAGGCCTTTAATTATACGATGATAAGGAGTACAATCAGTTTACTATTTAAAATAACACATTGTACTGGCACAAATATTTCTTGATGATCCACAACACAAATGGTTAATGTTTTAATACCTAAATAAAATACTTTTGTTGACCCTTGTCATGTGTAACACAGGTTTGTTCAATTGTCACGCATTCGTTTGCAACTGTTTCTTTGTCTGGTAGTTAAAGGAAGATGTAAAAACAACTGCCCCTTACAGAACCGTTTTTATTTTATAGTAGTCAACTATTGGACTGGAGGTGGGGATTTACACTCCCAGGGTGGGGTAGGCTCAGTCTCCAGCTGTGGGTGTTTCGGTGTGCATGCGATCCTTTCGGGCACCTGGATCGCGGACTGGGGGAGCATGGGTAGCGGACTGCTCTGACATTCAACCCTTCGAGTCTTTGAGTTTGACCAGTCGGTAACAAATGTAACTTTTCAAAATGTTTCGAAAATATTATTTATCTCAAAACACCAATGCAGTCCAATCTATCATGTTACACTTTTAATATCCAAGAACTGCATTACTTTCTAATCGACGACATCAAACGTTATTTTCCTTTTTAACTACAATTCGCAATTTTAAAACTTAAACCACCCAAGTAAAATTAATAAAATAAAAAAAAAACGTTTGAATATTCTCTGACTGGAAACATTCGATCGTCATTGAATATAAGCAACTTGTCCAGCACAAAACTGTTTGCCGGAAAAACAAGCCATATCGCTTGATTTTTGATAACTTAAAATACACTATACTAAAGCCATCTGCCAACTCAAAACAACCATGATCCATAACATCATTTTTTACCACTCCAAAAATAGCTCTTGCACGCATTGCGTGCCTATGTTTCAATGAGTATCAACCTATGCAAGGTTTGCAGTACAGTGCGCTTCGTTTTACTTACAGCCGACTTAGATTTGTCAGATTGGCAAACACTCTGTCAGGCAGAAGTTTAATGGCGTTCGAAGACAAATTTCTGAAAAATTACGTAATGCAATACGTTAGACGATAATAAATAAAAATTAACCCGATTAAATATTTGTATTATACTAAAAAAAAATCCCCAAACATTTTTGCCTTTGGTTAAGGCCGCGATGTTTTATGGGCCACCAAAGTTTGGGTTTTTTTCAGCACGACCAAGTAACGCAGCGACTAGGCCTAGTGACGTAATTCCAGGAATATGATACCGTCCCTTCGGTCGTATCTCAATACGTCGTTTACTCGCTTGACGCCATTATTCAATAAACGTGGCTATTAAACTTGGCTAAGCATAAATAAAGGGGTTTTTTCTCCGCAAGCAAAAAACTGAAACTCCGTTTCAGTGCCGGTTTTTACTTGTATTTTAGTTATTTTATCGCATTGAATCTGTCTCCTCCGCAGAGGCTCCATTGGGGAGGGGGACAACAGCGTCCCCGCGCGCTTGCTTTTTTTCTCTATCCAGCCTACGTGCGCTTTATATTTCCCTCTCCCCAATCTTCCCTATTCCCTATTATCCCCAAAAAGGCAAAAGTTATTCCAAGAAAGTTATTTTTGTTTCATTAAAAAAAGAACAGGAAAACTCAGACAAATTTGGATAAACTGCCTGTTAAAATATGGTTGCCATGGTAAGAGCAAGTTCCAAGAACAATGTCGTGTCATGCCACATTGTTCCAAGAAAAAAATCTGGAACAACGGAAAAGCTTAGCGGTTTTTACTTCAACATTAAAAAAGTTAATAACTGTTGAAGTCCGCGCGGTCAGATTCTGCCCCCAGCCCCTCCGTTCTTAATAGGGTTAATTATTTCTTGTAATCAACGTACACTGTTTGTAGTTAGTGCCCCCCGTCCCCCTATATCACACATTTTTTTAAAGTTAAAAACGGTAAAAGTCCGCGCGGGTAGCGTCCCACACGGTCAGAATAGGGTTATTTCTTTATCATATTAAACGCCCCCCCCCCCCCCCCCCCCGTCCCAAAATCACAGTTATTTAAAATGAAAATAAACCCAATCCAAATAGGGTAAACAAATAAAACAACATAAATTAACACATTGAAATGCCTCAGGAGACATTCTTACATCATATCATTATCTGTAATTATTGACGCGCATTTAACAATGTCTCCGACTGATGTTTCATTCCGGCAAGATAGGATATTATCCTCAAAATTCCAACTCCACGTGTAGAAACATTTCAGCCCGCAATCTAAAATATACAGAAAAAGTGTAGAAATGCGAATGTCAAGCAAAGAAAGGAAACGACATCACCTAATTTCCAATATAAATTGATCATTAACTTAGGTACAAAGGGGGGAGGGGGGGGGGGGGGGGGGGGGGTGATGCCACCCCGATGAGGCTTTTTCACAATTTTCAGACGTAATTCTTCCTTTTAATGACCATTTTTCAGTTTTATAAAGCATCATTGTAGTATTAATGCATTTAAACATCGATTTATGTTTTTTTTTACTGACGTCATGAGGAAATGGTTCAAGGCTAAGTCCTAAGGACATAATGTTTTCAATGTGTCTGATAATAACGAACACCCAAGGGGGGAGGGGGGGGGGGGTCCATTGTCGATCGCCGCCTCCCCCATGACTTTGGATGTACTTCAAATGATTAATAGACAAAATGATAAAATAATTTACATGTCACGGTGTGAAATCGCGGAAAAGGTTTTCGCTTGTGACTATACATTGAGAGTCGAGTGGGATGGGAAAAAAAAGAAAGTATTTCCTACTTCGACTTGTCCAGAATGGACTTTGAGCTCCTAAGACCGGATGTTTTTATTGTTTTCAAATTCAGCCACGCTGCACATCTTTTAAGGAAAATATGATATTTTGGGGCTATGGTTGTTTTCATCGGAAAAGTATGGGTTTCCAACAGCCTGCTTGGCACCCGCCCAGAACCCCACAAAAGCGATAGCCTCCTATACAGATTCTATTTTAGCTCGTCACGCAATCTTTCTTCACCTGGTCCAAAGAGCGGCAGCGTAGGAGGCTGGAAAGCAGTAAATGTAGCTTAGCCAGCCCCCAAACCCCCCCCCCCCCCCCCCCCCCCCTAATGTATCATTTAAACTTTCTAACCCCACCCTACACCTGAAACCCAAATGACAGATAAACAGCTTGGGCCGGTTGTTCGAAAGCTGATTAACGCTAATCCTGGATTAAAAGTCAATCGACATTTAAATCTATAGATCGTTTTCACGTGACGTCACATCATTTCCGGTCGCCATATTGGTGTACCACTTTTGATTGCGTAATAGCATAATAGCATGCAAATACAAGTCACCTCTACATATTGTAGCCTTTAGAAATGGATAATTCAGCAAGTGAAGCTAAGTCTGGGGAAAATCCCGATGTGATTCTTTCTTTTCCTATTTCTGAATATGCCAAGAAGTTGGAACCGCGAATAAAACAGCGTTATTTGGAGAAATTATCGGCAATTGGAATCGATCCCGTGCTGATAGAGGGTAAGATCTTTTGTTCTATGGTGTTGGAGACTAGCTTTTACACCCAGCAGCAGTTTAAAGCTTTCCGAAGCCTCGAAGGTTATATAATCAAATAGTATCTGGATTCATTACTAGCGTAAAAGGCCACATAACAATGTACATTATATGTATCGCAAACAAGTTTGTTGTTTTAGCGAAGGTAAGACATTCACAGCATATGAACAACTCTTTGATCCCGATTTGGGTTATCACGGGAAAAGAAGGAACAGTTTTGTCTGCTCATTGTCTAGGTTGCAAGGCCGGGCTAGCAGAATCTTGTTCGCATGTAGCTAGTGTTCTTTCAGTTCTACATAGAAGCGTGGACAAAGCTAAATGGTAAACTGTCATATAAACATGCAAGTTAAATGCTCGTGGATTATACCTTCCGAGATATAAACTTTACTTCGGCTAAATTTGAAATTTGCTGCATAAAATTCTTGCCTCTTCGCTTCTCTCTCTCTGCCTCGAGTTATTTCAAGCTCTCTTTCAGCAAACGCAGGCTTCTTTGTGAGTTCGCGTTCCCTCGCCCTCTCGCTTCTTTTGTCGCTTCTTCTCGATCTGCCTTCTTGTTATGCCCTAAATACTAAGTTGGCACCCAGTCAACGTTTGAATTTATCCCAAGTTTTTGGCTGCCCGTCCAGAAACGAAATGCTTTTCACATACGCGATCGTTTTCCAAAATTGTATCCGCGAGGCATCCCTGTAAATCGCCGAAATCCACCGCGATCTTCTCTCTTCGGATGATTATCTGGCTTTTTCCCCTTTATTTATAACAATCGAAGGCACTCTTGCAAAGTACAATCCTTTATATAATTATTTCGTCCGCTTTTATTGCCACAGCCCACGATCAGACACAAAATATGACTCACATTCAAAGGCCGCGGTCGCTTTGTTTACAAATTTGGTACACCAATATGGCGGCGTAGTAACCGTAGTCAAGGATTTGGTCACGTGAGTGAAAACGATCTATATTGTATAAGTGTTCTCTAGAGTTTGAAATTACTCAAAGTCAAAACTGAAGGACAAAACATATCAACAGAAAACCTCACTGAAAAGTCACAAAACTGATATGAATATTCACGCTAATCATGGATTAGCGTAATCGTAGTTTGCGCAACCGGTACCTGGTGAAGAAAATAATAATAACAACATCTGCAATCAGCTGAGGTCAAAACGTTTTTTGCGCGTAAGAAAAAGCGGGATACAAAAATTGCACTTAAGTTAAAATGACATAAAAACAAGCTCGCTTTTCTTACCTGTAAACATGACTGAAACTTTGTCCACGTCATCTCCATAAATGTTGGTGGCCTCACAAGTGTAGTTTCCTTCTTTATATATAACAATTTTAGCAGGTTTTAAATACCGATCGTACCAATCGTACCACGTTATACTGAACAGTACTGTTGAGTTTCTTATCAGTGCTATATGTATGGGCCAGGTTCTTGCAGTGGCTGAACATGACAGTGTGTAACCTGGTAAAACTCGTAGAACTGGAGCTGGTACATGTAACTTTACTCTAGGTGAATCTATTTTAAGAAAAAAATTAAATTTTCAATGTTTAAGAAGCAGTCCGTGTAAAAACCGACCGGTCAATTTTCGGCGGAAAATGAATTTCTTTCATTTTCTCCACAGAACTCAAACATCATGTCTAAAGTACAAAAAATCGTATTTGTTTCGTTTCGTTTGTTTTAATACTTAAGTTTGACCGTTTCTTCCGAAGCGACCATGGATCAAACAAATCCGTCATTTGTAACACTGATTTTGGCCTGAAACTCGACGTACCGTATGATACTTTAGATTTAACACAGCAAGCTTATATTTATGTTGAAATTAATATCAGTAAAGAACTTTGTTTTAAGCATTAAATTAACTTGTTTCATATCGCATAAAATTAGTTATGATTTTTTTCGTACACTCTCATATCGCTGTTACGCGCGCCATTGGCGAGGTGTCTCCATAAAAATCGAAAATTCCCAAAAGTGGGACCTGATCCAAAATCAACTCTCTAATATTTCATTAGACCAAGGTCTGGTCTACAAATATCTGAAATAAAATTTGTGGGCACTCGTCATATAACACTATAAAAACTTGCATCAAATTCACAAAAATTGCAAATTTCATTATCATTCGGTGATTTATAGGCTGGATTTATTTCCTTCAGTTGCATTTAAAAACATTTGAAACCAATCACAGATTGAAAAATAGACCATATAACAGTCCAGACCTGAAAAACATTTATAAAACTAACCTGAATTATGTACAAAGTCTTCCCACTGCACACCTTCTTTTCCAACCATTGGATCGTTGTGTCACGCAACACCCGGAGCGAAACAGCATCATGATTCCGTTCACCGAATCCGCCAAAAGCCCAACTTTAATATGTTCGCCCACTCATATGTGAAGATTGATCGACAGAAGCCTGATGGTATTCATGGTGCAAAATAACTGCAGCTAGTTCACGAAATATAAAGTCCGTTAAGTGTTGTTATCGCTGGGTAAATCCAGTGCTCTTGTGCTGTCGTTCAGTTTGTAACTTTTTGCAGAGAACCGTTCCAATGTAAACAAAGTCCTTCGTAAATCCTCATGTATAATGTCCTTAAAACACTGATCAATCAAGCAAATACTGCACAAAGGCTCGGGACTTCGATTCATTATCGGCACAAGTATTAAAAACAACAAGTTAACTGAAAACCATTTTCTAGCACGGCCTGATTCGAGTGACCGCTGACCTTTTCGTGACAGGACTCGTGACAGGACAGGACGCGTGACAGCGAAATTAGAAATTAGAAATGTTTGAAATTGCTCTCTCTATTCACTTGTGAAGAGACATTGTAGTGCTAGTTAGAAGTAGACGTGACTCTATTCCTCTGATAGAGTGTAATGATGAGTTTTAGAACACTCGGAATCCATTCCTGTGGGCTACCAATCGTTGCAAGGCATCGCTAAGCGGTATATATACACTCTTTTTTTTTTATAAGAACCTTTTTTATAAGAACGTTGAGACTGAGACCAACATTTAAGAACATGCAAAGAACATAACCAGGTGATACTTAGCTAAGAACCTTTTTATTCACTTGTTTCTTGCATCGAGCTCTCAATACAATGTAACATTTCAAATAGATCAGTGAATAAGCAGTTCAAATCAGCTCAAAATACTTGAATGCGCAATTTTTATAGTAACAACATAATTTTCTATCACATAAAAGTGTAAATACATTTTCATGGTAACGTTCGAATCTTTTTTTGTGAAATTCTATACCATAGCTGAAATCGCCAAAAAAATAAGAACATTCGGTCTTGGCTCAGACTCAGCTCAAAAATTAGACGTTCTTATATAAAAAAAGAGTGTATTCCCAAAAAGGATCGGGAGCGACGTTGCATCTAAAAACTGCCTTTGCTGTTGTAACAGCAGTTCCACCGACACAATAAATGTTTTAAAAATATGGTATAGTCAAAAAACACAAAATGAAAAATTTGGTTAACTTCCGTCTCAGGCTGTATGGTCTGTTCCATCGATGTTCACGAATTTACTTTTATAAAAACAAATCAAAGAAATGAAGAATTACAAACCTAAATACCGGCGTATTTGGTCGATAAAACGCCTCGTACCCCAAAAAACTCCCCAGATCGCTAACTTCAAACCAAAAAAAGGCCTTCGCACCTCCCCTTCAATATAAATATACCAGGATGCCCCTCCCCTCTGGGCACTGAAATATTATCATTGTACTCATTCAGAGGAATAGTCACTACAGTGTCCGTTCACAAGTGAATAAAGATAGCAAACTTCTCACACACTTAAAAAGTTCTGAACGAAGAAAGTGGGAGAAAAGCTATTACGTTTTTTCGCTGTCACGCACGAGTCCGCGAGTCCGAGTCACGAGTCACGAAAATGTCAGCGGTCAATCAAATCAGATGAAGGTTGTCAACTTGTTGTTGTACTTCTTCTGTAGACTCTGTACTTGTGCCGATAATGAATCGAAGTCCCGAGCCTTTGTGCAGTATTTGCTTGATTGATCAGTGTTTTAAGGACATTATACATGAGGATTTACGAAGGACTTTGTTTACATTGGAACGGTTCTCTGCAAAAAGTTACAAACTGAACGACAGCACAAGAGCACTGGATTTACCCAGCGATAACAACACTTAACGGACTTTATATTTCGTGAACTAGCTGCAGTTATTTTGCACCATGAATACCATCAGGCTTCTGTCGATCAATCTTCACATATGAATGGGCGAACATATTAAAGTTGGGCTTTTGGCGGATTCGGTGAACGGAATCATGATGCTGTTTCGCTCGGGGTGTTGCGTGAAACAACGATCCAATGGTTTGAAAAGAAGGTATGCAGTAGGAAGAAACAAATACGATTTTTGTACTTTAGACATGATGTTTGAGTTCTGTGGAGAAAATGAAAGAAATTCATTTTCCGCCGAAAATTGACCGGTCGGTTTTTACACGGACTGCCTCTTAAATTTTTAAATTAAATAATATTTGCAGCATTCATTGCACAAATAATTTCATTTTATTGGATATGCGTTTTGTTCAGAGCTCCACAGATCGCATCAGGTTTTTTATATCACATCTGATCAATTGCCATCACTAAAGCATTTGCTTTGCTTTGCTTTGCTTTGCATTTGACCTAGAATTTGCTATACATGTAGCTAAATTACAGAATATTTGTGTACTGAATATTGATCTGAATATCGAAAATGCGATGTGATCCTCAGAGGGGGTGCAAACGTTTTATAATATTCCCCTACACTGTCACCCAGAATAAAAGTTCGCTCGTGATGCTTTCTTCAATCTCTGCGTTACAAGCGTGGATTGTTCTGGTGGTCTGGTGGTATAACAGTCAAACCTGTATTAAGCGGCCCTGTTTTTAGCGGTCACCTTCTATTTAGCGGTCAGTAGTGAAAGTCCCAAAAATAACTTCACTTAATCACTGGCGGTCATGGTGACCCTTTTCCAAGTCTCAGTGAGCTATTTTTATTATTGTTTTTGCATGACTTGTATTAAATGGTCACCTTGTCAAATCAATTGAAATCAATCAAACGATATTACCAATTGAAATTACAGAGTTCATATTATGTTTGTATTGTTAACATAATTTCACCAAACCCTGAATTACGCGGTCAGTACGCCATTCCCCAATTAACGGTGGTTTGACTGTCGTACTCGCCGTGGACATGTGGCTTCAGAGTTTTTTAAAATAATGCATCGATCAATTCAAGCTGTTACCATCCCCCCGGGGCATACCCCAGGGACTTGTAAGGCCTGTATCCCAGGGGCGGAGATTGTGTACAACAACGTGTTGCCCCGGGGGTCGGGAGCCGGGACAACTTGGCCGATCACCAGATAGAATTAAACAATGAAATAATTCGCCGGTAAACCGACTACTTTTGTGGGCGATTGGCTGGAAAGTTGAAGACTTTGTTTGAAGGTAATAAAATGTTAATAACTTTTCTAGCTTTTCCGTTGCCCGTAGGAACAATGTATTTATACGTTCCAATTCAAAGCAAGACTATCCATTACAACTTTCACCCATAAAGCAACTTTGTTTTCAGCGATACACTGATACTTTTGGTATGTTTTTTTAATTAACATTTTTTGTTGCTTTGCCGTTGCCCGGGGACGGGGAATTTGTAGTCCCACGAAAAAAAAAATACAAATCCCCGGGGGTCGGCCCGGCGGGAGGTTGGTAACAGCTGGAATTGATCGATGCATAACATTTTCTAGAAATAACATAAAGAAAAAAGGTGTGCTCACCTTGTAGTGTGATATCTACATTCCACACGAATAGCAAGAAAATGAATCCCTTGGTGCAAAGTAATTTTCTGTCCATAATCATACCATAATTCCACCAGTACTATGGAACCTGTAAATAAAGACGATTCACGAAGGGGATTAATTTAATTTGAGAAGATAAATAAATTCGCTGTTACGGAATCAGGCTTCAAGGTTCACAGAGTCTTAGCATATTTCTCCTTGCTATAATTGCAAGAACTATCATCACTTTTACTGATGTCTTAAAGTGTACACTCGATGATCTGTACCACGAGGTTCCCAATGTGAACAGAAAAGAAGATGAATTTTATAAACCTAATTTAGTGCGTTGATTAAAGTCTTGTATAACGATGTAATGATACGGTTCTATTTCCCTGGAAACGTCATCCGATGGCGCGAAATTCTGGACATCAATGGGCAATTCTTTTTCCTTGAATCACCCCTCAATTAATAATTCGTTAGCATTGATTTCCTATTGGCTGACAGCTGTCAGGAATGTGATGAAACGTTTTGATTTGCCATTGGCTGCAATGACCGGGATGAGATGACATTATTTTAAAGGTTATTCAGAGACCTATAAAACTTTCTAACCGCTTTCATTCTTGAACTAAAATGCAAAAAAAATAAACATGCTGGCAAAGACTTATCAAGAGAAACGCAAAAGTATCAATATTATTTTGTAACCAATACGTGCGATTTTCCTGCCTTTTTATATCAAGCCATTTTTAACGAACAAAAGAGACTTCAAAACGTGACAAAGGGCTCTGCGTTGCAACGCACTCTTTTGGTGAAGGGCTATGAGATCAAAGACTGAGGCAAATTGCTTGGAATAAATTTGGCCACCAAAGTGACGAGTCTCTATTTTAAACCAACAAATATGAAAAAAAAAACTATATCTTCAGCAAATGTGGGGAAAAACCGCCACTAGACTTTAGTTCAGGTCCAAGAGACGTGCACTGTGTGAACGATGGAAAGGGAAGCGCAAGTAGCAAGACTTGTGTGAAGAACGCTTTCGGCCGACACGCCCTAGCTACCGGATCCTGCAAAAAAGGATACGATCCATGTTGAAAGTACAGCCACTTTTATATGGGCTATTCTCCTTTTATTTTCATTTTTATATTCCCTTGTTAACGTTTGGAAGACAAGTCATGTCAATATTTCGCAAGATTAGTTTGTAGATGGAAACCTTTGCAATCGACAAATTCTGTCACGAACAGCAAGATATTCATAAAAAGCAAGGTGCGCGCTTCTGCTTTACCATACTATCCTATTATACGTAACACATTGCTTGCCATTCACCCGTAAATCATAGTGCGGGAACTCGCAAAATACGTATTCAGTCAAAATATCATCTATACAAACATTGCAGCAGAACGAATCCGGGAACTGTGGAATATGTGCGATGAAGATTTAGATGCAAGTTTCGTTTTTAATTCTCACTATATAGCTTTACTTTTTTATTGCCGGCTGCTAACAATCTCGTTTGTGAATCTAATATACAGTGCAACCCGGTTAATACGGACAAGGGGACACGCAAAAGTGTCCGTATTAACCGGGTGTCCGTATTAAGCGAGTTCTCAGAATAAACGTCACGGACACATGTAGCAGGCAATTGCAAAGAACGTCAAAGAGGAAGAAGGCTACAAGCAATGACTGCAGTAAAAGGCCAAGGAAGTGAAACTTTTGTGTGAGCACAGTGAGCAGAGAACTTTAAGGTCTTCAAGGATCAAACACCGGAAGAAAGACAGTTGTCAAACACGTCACAGGCTATTGTACTACTGTATTAGTAATAAAATCGCAATAACCTGTAGAAAGCTTTCATTTTCTAGCAGGGTACAATTAGCAGATAATCGCGACAAATGAAAATATACAGTGCACAGATAACCAGTGTCCGTAAAGCGAGGTTAACTTTCTATGAAAGCGTGTCACTCGGGTCATAGAAAAGTATCCGTTGTCCGTATTAACCGGTGTCCGTATTAAGCGGGTTAATGTAAGAAACAATATATGAGCTTTTCGTTGGGACAAACAAAACTGTCCGTAATAAGCGGATATCCACTGTATGTTGAATGTACAACCGCTTTTGTGTGGGCTGCCGCTCCTTCTTTTATTTTATTTTCTACTTTTATTTTCATATTTATTCCCTCATTTGGTGAGCTCAGAAAGAAGGGGAAGAACAAAAAAATAAATTCATCAATTCACAGCACAATATAAATTGAAGCAAAACAAAAACAATTATTTCAAACAACTGGCTTATAATGGGCTACTCGTCATTTACTACAAGCTATGTTTGATTTAACCTTTTCTTAGAGATGTGATTTGAGCCTGTTGGGGATAATCGATTTATAATAAGCAGATCCCCCTTGTTGTCAGTATGAATAAAAACTGGTGAAGAATAAACAGCGTTAAAAAAGTAGCTGTTCACCAACTGTTTTTTTTTCCCCTTGTCATTTGTTGATGAACCGTTTCTTGTCTATTTCGTTTTCTTTGGCCTTGGCTTTGCCGACGGTCTCTTTTTCTTTTTAGAGGACATCAAAAGAAATAGTTGGAAGCAATATTTTCAGACAGCCATCGCAAACAACAACTCTCAAAATCGCTATGAAATCGGCCGCGCAGACAATTGTCACGAGACGCTATTGCGGGATAATTGAAGAAAGATGACTGAAATGTCAACCGGCCAATTATAAAAAAAAATAATGAAGGAAATATTTCATGTTCAATAACTTTCCACA
This sequence comes from Desmophyllum pertusum, assembly GCA_029204205.1. Lineage (NCBI taxonomy): Eukaryota > Metazoa > Cnidaria > Anthozoa > Scleractinia > Caryophylliidae > Desmophyllum > Desmophyllum pertusum. The sequence goes on from MU825877.1 coordinate 3,326,273, forward strand.
CAAATAATATTTTGAGGTCGAATTTTTGAAAATCAAAGTTTTTTTGCGAGATCTATCAGAATCTCAAAACATCGAAAATATCACAAAATGGTAATTTTTCGGGTGGCTGATACCTTAACGTTTATTCTAATATATTGTTACTAGCTGTGAGAGATTAAACTTAATAAAGCTTTCGGATGGTTGAATTAATAAGAGTAGATGTCAGCAAAAATCAATCATGCCATGGTGGGAGTCAGTTCAAAAATAAACAAATTACGCCCATATTACAAACGCATGAAAAGAAAATGTTTTTAAACTACATTGTGATATCCGGGAAGTTAAAAATAAGTGCATGAAATATCAGTCGCTTGCTCCAAGGCTTTCTTTTGTTTCTTTTGACATTTTGATACTGACAATTAAATTTATTTCATGGTTTTCTCATTGAAGCCTTTGAATCGAAAATATCTAGTACTTGGGTCTTGGGACTGGGGAACCAATGAAACGAGAAAAATAAGGAAACTATTTTAAACTACTCGTGTGTAAAAGAAAATTAAAAAATCAATTTATTTGAGTTTTAATAAAATAGTTTTTTAGTGTTCCCTTGTTGTGTTTTCAAATAAAATAACCCCCGTTCAAGAAAAGGTAATTTACAATTCTTCGCGTAAACCTTTGCTAACAGAAGTGTGTTATTTCCTCAACATATTTTACTAAAAACATTTCTAATATAATTCTAGTAGATTTCCAAGATTCTTGCAAAAAATAAAAAATAAATAACTCGACCGATATTTCCCCAAAACGGATATCACGCTAAATCAATAACATCTATGTCTTATGTCTATTTTTCAAAACTATAAAGGTTAAAACTTACTGTGGCTCATAACCCAAACTCATTATATTAGCTTTCATAGGCTTTGATGAATGTTAAATATACGTAAACTTCGTTTGCCTTGATATCGTGTTATTTCCAACAAAATCCAGACACAAATAATTTCTTCAAATCGTCACCTTCATAGGTTCGTCTTGATCGCGTAAAATAGTAAGGTACTCTTGAACTATAAAGAAGTCAAAACTTGAATCATGATACTTAATTTCTGATGGAGGCAGTTCGACAATAATATATTGAAAGATGAAGGGATGTTCGGTTTGATTTTGAAAGCCAAAGCTCGTTTTAAAGCTGCCTCTGAAAGATTGGACGCTAACTCCATTGCTTCCTTTCATTTAAAGTTGTCGTCTATATACCGACTATTAAATTTATTTCCACCGTCTTTATGAAATCACAGTTATTTTACAACAAACCTCACAGTTTTTATATCGCACGTTAAATGATGGAAAGGAAAAATAATAAATTAAAAATTCATTTGAATTACCTGCTGGAAGACAGATCTGTAACCCCGCGCTGGTCTTGAACTAGAAGCAGTATAACTTACCAGCGAAAGCAAGAAATAAAAACTTCAACACCTTGCAGCTGCTACTTTTCGTTTCAATATTTCGGCATCATCATTCCCCATGATAGCATTGTTTCTATTATGTGCTTGCTTGACTTGTCAATAAAGTGTTTAAATCCGCTTCTTTCCCAATAACGATGGATGAGTGACGTCTAGTACAGATCCGTTTCAGCGTTCCATCTTAACTACCATGCAGTGATAATTAGGCCAATTTTCCTTACATGATCTAATGAAAAAGCCTGTAGCAAACTTTATTGTTTGTTTCATCTGGTATTAAACGTTAATTCCAATATTTTATTGCTAAGACTGTAAGGGATAAAATTTAATAAACTCATTCGTTGTTTTTGTGCTTTTCAGTGAACCTGATATTTTTTATATGGTTCGTTACATTATGGAAATAGAAAAAAAATATGAAAAATATAATTTGAATTACCTGGAACTCAAGACAGATCAGTAACCCTGCGCTGGTCTTCTTGAACTAGAAGCAGTGAAATTTGCCCGCAGCGTAAGCTCTTTCCCAATAACGATGGGCGAGTGACGTATATTACCACAGGTCACCAAAGCGTATTATGAGAGTTCGTATGGAGCTGAAATTCGATCGAAAATAATTTTCACTTTTCTTTCGAAAAGTTGTAAATAAATGTGAATTAAAGTGTTAAATCCTCACCTGTTGTCTTTTCCTCTGTTTTTATCGCTTCCGGAGGCCGTTTTGGGCGAATTTCGACCTACGGTCGAATATGCCACTGTAGTGTACTAAGAGAAACACAAGGTCGGAAACGAATTTGAGCATTACGCCAACCGTTTTTTCGAGGTCCGGTTCGAAATGCTTGCAAACAATATATTTTTTCCCCAACCGGCGCTTTCAAATCACACTAAATCTCAAGAAGGATGATGTACTTACCTTTCTGTGTGATTCAATTGCCAATAGACCGATCTCTCGAAGCACAGTTTTACGTTGAAAACAGCTAAATATTTGGATCAACGGCCATTGAATGGAAACGAGGCTATGTTCCAAAAAGTGGGTCAAAACCAACGGCCGATAGCCAAAGAATACATCACCAGGGGTGACATGCGTAACCTCTGTGTCGCTCAATACCAAACGCACTCCCTCCCGGGTAAATACAGTTCTGTACCTGAATTTCCCGCCAAGTTTGAACGCCGGCCGCCAGCTTGCCGACTTACCCGGGAGGGAGTGCGTTTGGCACAATTTTTAGTCTCAACACAGGTAAATATTGCGCTGAGTTTCGCACTAGTGGCTTGTTGCTCTCATTGTGCATCTCCATTGTCTCGAGTCGTCATGCAGTTGTAAATTTCAGTACATCATGAATTCATAGAGCACTTGATTGCTTTATATGAATTCATTCAACAATAATAAAAAATAAGCACAGAAACAGTTCTCTGCCCCCGCTCTCATCCAACCACTTTGGTAAATAAACTGTTATTTCTTTTGGTCTGTTCCGACAAAACATTTCACACACAAAAAAACAAAAACAATTTCTCGACAGAAAAAGAGCGCCGTTTTCGGAATATTACACATAAGTTCCACTCAAGTTAGACTCAAGTTCCTCAAACGTGTATAATAAAAAAATAACCCCACAAAGTTTAACATACCTTCGCCAAGACTTGAAAATACTGCATTGCGTGAACAGTACTCTGCCCCAGATTTCATCCTGCCGGTTTGGCCGAGCGACTCTACCGAGTCTTTTAGTCACCCAGGAAAGGACAAATTAATACTTGGACGATGAACCAAGTAAAAAGACGTACGCCAGTTTGAAAGCCTGTTAAACAGATGCACATGTTTTGTAATTAAATAAACATAATCTTCTTATCGCAACAACACCATCATGCTCTGCTGTAATCTGAAGCCTAAAACCCCTGACAAGGTATGAATAATGTATTGTACAATACTCGAATACACGGGTATCTAATCGTAAATAAATTTAACCCGAAAACTGTTAAAATATTCCCAACTGAACGAATTAGGAGTAAGTGTTTTTTTTATTGTTCAGTCTTTTATTTGATAAGCACAATACATTAACAAACATTGTGTTAGAGTGTTATTTGTCATGCAAAAAAACTGCTTTATGCTTTATGCTTATGCTAATTTTCATTGATTTCCATTGATTCCAAAAAAGCATCACGGGAATTGAAACATGACTTTAATAAAGAACATTTGTTCTCATATTTATTATGAATAATTGTTCCCACCATCTCCTCTTTTCTTGACAGCAAAAAACATTATTTTCACCAACGACTTTGCTTCAACATTTTATGGACCAGTTACAAATGTGTCGTACTCAAGTGCGTGTACAATCGGATTACCACAGCGTAAATATGATGTGCCACGTTACCAACGGGTTTTTACTGTTGTGCAATCATGTATTGACTATCTATAAAAATCAATAATAATCAATAGCAATTAAGAAGACTTGGTGAGTGAGTATCGATTTTCATTGATTGGTTGAATCAATCAATATCAATCAATGAATTATTATTGATTACTATTGATTATATTGATTGTCAATCAATGATTGATTTCCATTTATTAATAATACCGGGACTGTATGGTATTAATGATTCTGCATTTATATAGTGTATTTTCTATGTCGTATAATTATTATACTGAAGTTTTACCAAAGTATTAAACAAGATCCGGATGGTCCGGAACCATCGCCCGATATATTGGAAAGCGCTGCTGGGTTTGAGAGGACCTTTAGGACAGTTCGATGCTCTGATTTTGCGACTCGTTGACAATATGTTGAATGTTATTGTAGAACGGGAAATAATAAGACAACAACAATAATTTGTGCTTACCTCATTAAATCAGCCAACTGACTACTTTCTCCGTGCCATTTTATGATAACATCGGTTGGTGCAAATTATAAATCTGAATTGAAATAAACGCTCATGAAAGCCTGGAAACCACACTAAAAAATTTCTCCCCAGGTCCGCGAGGCGTACATTTGGACTGCGTATTTTTTGTTTTGTTTTTTTACTTTCTAAACTGACAGCTAGGAACAGAAGAAAATAAATGAAAGTTCAATAGAATCAAGAAACATATCTAAGGCAAAACAGAGATACAAATTAACTAAGCTTTAGTCGTGTTTTTCAAGCTTAGAAACTGTTATATTTAAACAATATTCTATGTTATGATCTAGTACCTGAGCCATGAAAGAATATTCACAACAAGCGAGCTCGACTCCTAAGCCTCCAGAATCAATTTGAGTTTCCATCAAATGATCACTTTAGGGCGAATTTCGGTCCAATCTTCGATACCTGGCCACAGAGCATATCTGCCTTCTTGTACTAACATCACAGTCTTCTGTTTCACAAGCGTAGAGTAGCAACCTTTTCCCTTTCTTTGCAGAGACATAAAACGAAGCAGCAACTAACGAAGGTGATGGCAAACTGAACTTGTGATGAATAATTATCATCGTCAACTCGCACTGTTGAAATAATTTGCAATGTAAATTTTTAACCTAGCGGAAATCAATTTCATCACAGTTTTCAAAGGACTTATAAAAGCTCGGCAGCGAAATTGGCAGGAAAAGAAGCGATAGCAAATAAAATATGTCAAGATGTTTTAATTATCAGTCAGTGACACAAGCTACTCGGGAAAAAAAAAATCCCGAGTTCTCGGAACAGGAGTGGAACTTTTGACCTTCCTAACCGGTCGGATCGACGTTCTGCCACTGAGCTACAGGAGACTCGTGGGAGCTTAGGCCATATAACTGAAGGAAGGCCATATAACTAAGAAAATATGTGTTACATTTGATGTAGGGATATTCCTGGAACTAACAGTTGAAGTTCTGGTGTTTCCTGGTGTGTGGAAAAGAAGGAATTACAAGCAATTTTTTTAACAAAAAAAATAAAAAATAAATACAAATAATTAAAAAATTAAAAAATGGAAGCGACTGTCGTACAATTGACAACTGTGGACAGGGTATGTGGAGCAATTTTCATATTCGGTAGAATCCCGATAACTCGAACCCTCGAAGGAAACGATAAATCAGTTCGAGTTATCATATGCGTATGGGGAGTATGTGGCATCAAACTGTTTAAAGGGAGTGTTTCACGGTTCGGCGCATGTGCTGTCTTATCATTTTTATCCGTTTTAAAAATCCCACTAATATGTACTTCGCGATACTTCAGTATCACATGCTATTATTATTCCAAGAAAAATGACAAATGACTAAAATTCGCAAAAAAAATTAACGGATTACACCGAGAATATCATCATTGAATAACAGAATAAATTACCAGAATAAATCCTTCGGGCCAACACTTTATTCTGGTAATTTATTCTGATATTCAATGTCGACATCGGCTCGGTGTAATCCGTTGAAATTTGTTGTAAATTTTGGTCATTCGTCGTTTTGCTTGGACTAATAATAACAGTATGTGATTACTGAAGTATCGAGAAGTACATGTGAGTGGTTTTTTTAACGGACAAAGTTGATAAGCCTGAACATGGCCCAGTACCGGATAATCGTTTTTTTTTTAAAGTTCACTGCAGTATTGTACTACTAGGTACTAGTTGTACTGCATTACGTATACAGTCGAACCTCTCTACAACGGCCACCTTGGGGCCGAAATATCTGGCCGTTGTAGAGAGGTGGCCGTTGTAGGGAGGTTTCAATTAGAGTCAAGTGTATGTATCGGTGTAAGGTTGGGACGGAAAATACTGGCCGTTGTGGAGAGGTGGCCGTTATAGAGAGGTGGCCGTTAGTGGAGGTTCTACTGTGCTCCACTTCTTTGATGGGAAGATCGCAATTCAAAGTCGCGAAAGTCGGTTAGATTTAAAAATACCGTCATTGCGCATTCTCTATTAGCCACCTACAGAGGTTTGACCTCTTGGGGGGAGGCTTGGGAGAGCAGCTAAAGCACATGGCAATAGAGACTAAAGTAATGACGTCACAAAAATTAAATTTGTGAAATTATGAAATTTGATCCGCTATTCGGAAAAAAAAAACGTCCACTTGCCAAAAATTAGCTCTCCATTGCAATTTGCGGCCGAGATATTGGCACTTCAGCTTTTAATTTCTCCATACAAACCCTTCTAATTTTGCATCTGTTCCTTCAGTACTAGTTTAGAACAGATGCAATATTAGAGAGGTTTGTATGGGACGGTGCCAAACTTTGAACCCTATCATCTGTTCACCTCACCTGTTGTCTTTTCCTGTGTTTTTATCGTTTCTGGGATGCTTCTTGAAGCTGTTTTGGGTAGCGTATTATTTACAACTTTTCGAAAGAAAAGTGAAAATTATTTTCGATCGAATTTCGGCCTCATACAAACTCTTATACAGCGCCTGCTGGAATAAAATGAAGCGCGAGTTGGAGGTCGCGCGCGAGAGGAAGTAAACGCGCGAAGCGAGATAATTCCTGCTCGAGAGGGCCAAAAAAAGGGGCTTCCGCCCCCAATGACCCCCCGATGATATTACGTGACGGCGCTATATCATCTCTAAACATGGGTTTATTTTGAGTTTTCAAACCAGTTCAATTTCTGCATCAAATGTTCCTGTTTGCTGGAAAGCATGTCCAGATCGATTTGATTCCAAGTGTTGACAGCACTTGGTTAACAAGCACGATTAGAGTGCAGGCGCTCTTTCTCGCCTTCCTCGCGTCACTTCTCTCGCGCGCGCCCCTAAAAACTCTCGCTTTTCTCCACTCAGCGTCCGCTAGTTAACTAGTAGTTAACTACACCTCCTAGTATAGCGTAAGCTGTTTTTTTTTTAGGAGTACTTCATTAAAGCATTAAACGCTAGGCAGTCTGTCCCAGAATATCCTTGTCGTCCTGCACTTTATGGGCCAACCGGTTTTGGGCCAAACTCTTTTGTAAGTACAGTTGAACCTATCCACAACGGCCACGTGCACCCTGGTGTAGAATTATCTGGCCGTTGTAGAGGTGGCCGTTGTAAGGAGGTTTCAATAAGAGTAAAGTGTATGGATCGGTGCACGGCGGGACGAAAAATCCTAGCTGTTGTAGAGAGGTGGCCGATAGTGGAGGTTCGACTGTAGGCTTATTTTTTACTATAACTTAGCTAATACGTAATCGGCTCGAATCTTAAATTCGTCTTTGTTGTTACAAATCTGCCTAGGTCGAGTGGCTCGGCAAGGCGAGGCACCGATTATGTCATTGTTATTGATAGGAAAATTACCACGGTTTTATTTGCTACGGATCTCGGAAACTGCAGATATTATTAATGTGATCGGCGAATTCGCGGTAATTGTAGTTTTATGCGAAGGTATTTTAGCATGATTTTTTTTTCTTGGCTGGGACGAATTTTAACTTCTAATTGGTATGTGAAATTTGTTGTAGTTTGAATTTAGCGGTTTGATTTACTGGGATTTTATGAATGTTTAGATACGGTAGTCGAATGAATTATAATTTTTAAACTTCGTGCATGGTCTTCAAAAAAATAAAGAAAAGCTAGGCCTTAACATGCTTGAAATGGGCTGAATGGGCAGCGAGACAACGTTTGCCGCCACGAGTTCAAGCTGTTTACAGCTTCTTGTTTTTGATTATACTCGTTTGGGGAAGTTGGAAGTGAATAAGTGGCAAAGGACTGCGAACGAAAATGCTGCTGGTATACGTAGGATCAGGTATTACTTGATTCTGCGACTCGTCGCTCTTATTGGGAAGTCATTTACGTGTTTTGTTATGTTTCTGTTTAGCTTTCGTAATAGAAGGAGGAGGAATTCGCTTAACAATTTGTGTCGTTCTGTTTCCTTATGCAGTTGTATGAATTGAAAGATAATGCGAAATTGTTAAAGCGTGTTACGGGAGCGAAATGGACAGGTTTGATTCTGAAAGCCAAAACTTAGGGGGATTTTATGCTGCATGAAATAGCGGACGCTCGGCTAACTACCTTGCTTCCTTTCATTTAAAGGTGATATCTATATCAATATACCGACTTTGTGAAATCACTTTTGTTTTCAGTCAGTCAACCTGATAGTTTTTATATGTTACGTTAAAGTATGGAAAGGAAAAAGAACATAATTTGAATTACCTGGAAGACAGATCTGTGAACCCCACACTGGTATTGAACTAGAAGCAGCCGTATGATTTACCAGCGTAAGCCATAAATAAAAACTTGAACAACTTGCAGCTGCTACTTTTAGTTGCAATATTTTGGCATCATCATTCCCCATGATTGCATATGTTTTTTTGTGATGTGCTTGTTTGAGTGACGTCTATTACAGATCTTTCAGCGCTTTATCTTAGCTGCATGTTAAGCTAATTTTCCCTAGCATGACAAGGCCTATGGCAAACTTAAATTCAAAACTTTTATTCTAATTATTTTATTGTTAGACTGTAAGAGATGAAACATAAAACTTCATTCTTCATCTGATGATTGAAGTATTAAGAGTAGATGTCAGCAAAGATAAATTATAACCAATTACAAGCCCATGTAAAAAAATGTTTGAAGAACTGAGGCATTTATTGAGATATCGGGGAGGGTAAAAGGTACATAGATTAATATTAGTCGCTAGCTCCAAGGCTTTCTTGTTTCATTTGACAGTTTGATACTAACAGTTTTAAAAATTTCGTTTCAAAGGTTTTTTTTTTCATTTAAGGTGGCTGGACCCAATATTTTTTGCATGATCACCTTCCAACTTTGAACCTCCCATACCTAAACAGATTGATTTCAATTTCATATCCATTATAACCCATGTGTTACATATAGACTGAACTGCAATATGATGTCTTTGGGGGAGATCGGATTGAATATCACGTGATAATGACGTCACACCTGTTTTAGCTCTGAGTCGAATTTTAGCCCTCAACCGCATTTTCTAGGGAAATGCTCTACGATACCTACACCTTGGGTGTTTGTCTTCCTCTAAGCGGAGTTTCACAAAAATCTATAAGACGAATTTTGATATATTTTGGGACCTTTAAATTAAGGGTATGATTTATGTGAAAACTAAAGAATGGACTTCCCGTAGCCCCAAGCCCCGTTGGTATGTGCAAAATTCAAAATAATTTTTACTCTCAAATGAGGCTAGGGAGGCTGATTAGCATGAATATAAAAGAATAATTAATCCACCGCCATTTATGAATAAGGTCTATGCCCGCTTTAATATTTACTCGACTTTGCGTTTATTTTAGACAGCCTTAGAAGTTATCAATGAACAAGAAATTCGGGGATTATGTAGTGCATTGATCAGTTGATCCCAAAATATCTCCAAATCTAGTATTTTTCTAGTCACAGTTCTTCAAAATTCTTGCAAAAAGAAAACTCAGAGACTCAATGGGTAGCGCAGAGTGAACATCAGCTTTTTCAACCCACAAAAAAAAGCATCTCATTTCGAATTCAAGATCCATATTTAGAGGGAACCAAGCAGGAAATAAATTGAAGAAAGTGAAAATCCTGCTGAAAAAAAAAATGAAGAGAACATATTTTCTTTCCTTTGAATCGGAATTTTTTTAAAATAGCGACTTCAAATGGTTGCATCTGGTGCATTTCAGCCCTTTGTGGGTTGTATTGGTTCACCTATTTATGATAAACAAAAACAACAACAACAACAACAATCCTCATAGATTGTTATGAATGTTATGAATGAGTCCCAAAGGGCAGCACAGAGTGACGTCTGCCCGAAAGCCCTGGTCAAACGGCACATGATCGTGGACATCGACTATGATAGTCGATGTCCATGATAGTGAAGCTCGCACATCGACTATCATTCACTTTGAACATTTTCAAATTCTCCATGATAGTCGATGATAGTTTTTCCCATTTGACCACGCGGCGCATGATAGCTCATGATAGTTGATGATAGTTTATAGGTGAGTTAAACTATCATCGACTATCATGCGCCGTTTGACCGGGGCTTAACATTCCACTGTCCCAACCTAAAGTGGTGTTGAGAGTACAAACCATGAATGTGTGGTTCCAGCAAATAATCATACCCCCATCACGGAGGGAATTGTTCCAGAGAGGTGGGGGGTTAAAGGCCCAGGAAACCCGAAAGATTTAAAGAAAATAATACTTTCTTCTTTCACGAAAAGCAATTTAAAACTTAAACCTAGCAAAATAAAAAGTCAGCTTACACACGCACGAAAGGTTTCGTCTGCTGTTTGTTTATTTTCCACAAGATTGTAATCAGTGCGTAAAATATATCATTTTATAAGACGTTTGAATGTTCCAACAAGGAAAAAACGAACATTAAAAATACATTTTGGGGCTAAAGCTATAGTTCAGTGTCCATTCACGCTTTTAGCAGCCACTCAACTCAGAAATTTCGCAATCTGTTCATTTGAGATTATAAATTTGGTGCCTAAACAATACAGTTGAACCTCTAATACGGACACCGAAGGGACGGAGCAAAGTGTCCGTATTAGAGAGGTATCCATATTATAGAGGTCATGGATATGACGTCACTTGAAATGCTCCACTGACGATAAGAAATCTTGATGATAAATGAGACCAAATGGCAATAGCATGTCGATAAACAGCTGATTGAAAACAAATGCTACTTCTATTTTATGGGCAATGGGACACTTGATTAACTTTGATCTGTAACCACAAAGAAATTGTATTGAATAGGAACTATTATCACTGGAATGTCCGTAATAAGGAGGTTAAATTTGTATGAATTTGCTCTCTGGGGCCGATATTTAGTGTCCATTGTCCGTATTAGAGAGGTTTTCTTTATAGAGAATATATGGGCATTTTGCCGGGACCAAGAAAACTGTCTGTAATAGAGAGGTGTCTGTATTAGAGAGGTGTCCGTAAGGAGAGGTTCAACTGTACATATATAGCTGAGCAAGTTGTGTTGTCTTCATGGAATATATGATTTTATTTGTGCAAGATACCGATGAGGTTAGGATTCCTAATATAAGTTGATCAATCAAGACAAACATCTTTAAAAAATAGCTGAAATTTGCTCAAAATATTAAAACCAGAAATGACCAGTTCTTATCTCTTGGTCTTATCTATTTCCGGTGTTCCTTCAGCTTGAAAGACCCGAGGTTTTCAACTAGAGTTGAGTTATTTGTGGAACGTTAACACCGATCTTTAAAACTACACTAGCAAACAAATACTTATTACATAGTGTTTTACGCTTCTCTTTCCCCCCAAAGTAAAGTTAGCGTAGCGCCGGTCACGCACACTGTCTTATTATTGTTTTGATGTCGATCGGTTCAGAATGGTTTTTATCTGATTCAAAGTAATGTTTTTTTTTTATCGGTTCTGTTTCGTGATTTAATATCAACACTCGGTTCTGAATGTTCACGGCTCGATTCAGAAATTATTTGTTTACCACTTGTCAACAAAGATACAGAATCCAGTGAAGTACTAAAGGAATAATTTCACGTCGGGAAACATGTCATTTATATCGCCGCCAGCTCACTCTCGATTCTTCAGAAAAAATATTACGAAGAAATTATTCCACTTATTAGTTCAGAGCGCTATAAAAGAGTTTTCATTCACTGGGCATGAATAGACTTGCAAATGTTCAATGCGTGACAGGCAGAATGTTACGTGACACAATCAAATTGGAAACTTTCCCTCGCACGGGGAACGGTAGTTTCAGATAATGTGCATATTTTAAAATTACGCAGTGAACTACAAGCGCCTTTCCTTCGAAAACCATTTTCAATGCATAGTCTATTTCACTCATAGAACCCGAAAGATTAAAAGAAAAGAATACTTTCTTCTTTCACGAAAAGCAATTTACCTTTAAATAAAACTTAAACAAGCAACAAAAAGTCGGGTGTTAGTAATCCGAGTAACGGCGTAACGCGTAACGGCGTAACGGCGTAACGAGAATCGGCGTAACGACAATTTTTTTCCAATTTTTTTAATTTTTTTAAATTTTCCAATTATTATAAAAGATTGTACTGAAAAGGAATTTTAAGCGTGATGTAGACAAATTGATACTCACGCCAATATTAACGGAAAACCTCGCAAACTATAACTCGCCGAAATCGCCTCAAATCGGCCTGAGAAGCTGGCAAACTACAAAGAATACAACACAGCAACAGGGTAAGTCGTTTTTATTCACAAAACATTTGATTTTATATCTTCTAAAACATAACCGTTGCGTTCCCATACAAACCCTTATAAATCGAGCCGTTGTAACACAATACCGCTTATACCGTGACACTGTTTCTCTTTCGAAGCTTCACCATCCCCCCCGCCCCCGGGCAACCCCCCGGGCATTTGAACTTTTGAAGATTGGCTCGTTCAAATTCCTGCCTCCCTGGGCCAAAATTGCGTTCAAATGCCCTACCCTAGTGCCGGATTTGACGGTCAAATGCCCCTCCCAAAGAACAAATGTTTAAATAGTGGGAATAAAAAAGGTTTTGGAAGTCGCTTGCAAGCGTCCTTCCACGATGTGAAAATTTATCATACTAGACGCGTTTAGCAACTGAATGCAAAGTAGAATTTACATACCTTCGAATGAATTAAATTTAATATTGTTTGAGAGAGGTTGTTGTTCATTTTACAGCGTTTGTTCATTCGCTATTCAATAGCAGTTCATGCTCTGCGGACAAAAACTATTTTATGAAACAGGCAAGATCAGCGACCGCGACTTTCTACACATTGACTGGCAATTGATTTGATTATTCAAGCTATAAAACCTATAAATCATATTCCCCACCCCCGGGAAGGCCTTGCGGTCAAATGCCCGGGGGTTGCCCGGGGGGGGGGGGGGATGGTGAAGCTTCGAATTGATCGGCGCATTATCTTTAGCTTGGGCGGCCTAGGGGCGGCCCAGCTCTGGGGGCGGCCTGTGGTTATCCTGTTTACGTTGAAAATTAGCCAATTTATCGACAGAAGCTGAGCCTGCGATATTTTTGGCGCTGATCTCCAAGATGGCGGACACAATGAAAACCGGTGAGCACAGTCACTGTGCATTTGTATCCATCCATTGACCAACATTTGCAGAATATCGCGTATTTTTCTATTTTTTTTGAAGGTGCCCACTGCTGGCGTGAATATCAATTTGTCTACATCACGCTTAAAATTCCTTTTCAGTACAATCTTTTATAATAATTGGAAAATTTTAAAAAATAAAAAAAATTGTTAAAAAATTGTCGTTACGCCGATTCTAAAAAAAAAAAAAATGATTAAAAAAAAAAAATTGGAAAAAAATTCTCGTTACGCCGATTCTCGTTACACCGTTACGCGTTACGCCGTTACTCGGATTACTAACACCCCAAAAAGTCTGCGAATGTACGTGCGCGAAAGGTTTCGTCAGAGGTTTGTTTACATTCCACAAGATTGTAATCAGTGCGTATGGAACTTCGATTTCTCGAACCTTCGGTTTTACCGAACCTCCGATAACTCGACCCTTGAATGTCAGCAAAGGTACAGAATCCTGTGAAGTAATAATTTCACGTCGGGAAACAGAAAATCCTTTAAAAGCATCGCGCTTGGAAAAAAAGAAATTCGTCATTATAAAGGTATACCGCAAAGACTTCACGCCGCCAGCTCACTCTCGTCTGGATGTCTCACCGTTAGAAAAGAAACTTTAATAGCTACCTAGTTCTTCAGAAAATATATTACGAGGAAATTATTCCACTTATTAGTTCATAGAGCTATAAAAGAGTTTTCATTCACTGGGCATGAATAGACTTGCAAATGTTCAATGCGTGACAGGCAGAATGTTACGTGACACAATCAAATTGGAAACTTTCCCTAAAAAGTAAACTTTGCTTGGTTTTCCAACCCCGTGTCTTTAGACAAGTGTTATTTTAGAAGTTTTCCCTGTCAAGACAAGAGAGATTTGCGATACTCGGATGATCGAAAATGACGCGAAATTTGACTACGGTAAAGTTTCTGAATTTGCATATTTTAAAATTACGGAGTGAAGGCTGACAATACAAGCGGCTTTCCTTCGAAAAACGTTTTCAATGCATAGTCCATTTCACTCATAGAACCCGAAAGATTAAAAGAAAAGAATAATTTATTCTTTCACGAAAAGCAATTTACCTTTAAATAAAACTTAAACCAGCAAAAAAGTCCGTGAACACACGCATTAAAGTTTGTTTACATTCCACAAGATTGTAATCAGTGCAGTCAGTGCGTAAAATACGGTGAAACTTCGATTTCTCGAACCCTCTGTTTGTCAAACCTCCCGATAACTCGAACCAAAAGCCGTTTCCCTTGCATTTGCTTCACTCAAACCCTATAATTTTACTCCCGATTTCTCGAAACTCCCGCAAACTCGAACCAATTCACGGCTTGATTAATCAATATCGATTGATTATCGATTAGTTTACACCATAGATACATATAGACGGGTAGGGACAAAACGTGGGGTAGGCCATGTGGCCTAGGCCATGGCCTAGGCCATGGGGTAGGCCATGGGGTAGGCCATGGCCTACCGGTGGTTAATTTCCTAAAAAAAAAATTGGGTAAAAAAAAAATCGCTTGAATACAGTCAAATTCCGATGGAAAGCTAAAGATGTGTGCGATTACGTGAAACAGTAGTCCCCATCAAGTTAGTTTGGGAGAAGCGTTGCGTGACGACACAACATAACAAAACAGTGGCTATAAACATGAGCTCGCGATCTCAGATAAGTACTCCAAATAAAAAAAACTGTAAGGCCACTTGTAGATCCATCCCTTATACTAGTGATAAGCAAAGAATGTCTTCCTCTGAAAACTCTGAAAAGCCCCTCGGGGAGAGTAATAAATATTGTATTGTATTGTATTGTATTCCTCGCCAGTTGGATTTGTTGACACAATACTCTCGGCAGAATTTGCATCATATAACGCCCAAGCTTGAACTGACTCAGTCAGTAAATTAAGATCCTCGCAGCGAATGAACGATCCATTCCTTGCATGCAAATTCCATGAGTTGTACACAAAAAAGCGTTTTTAATTTACTGTGTTGGGTGTATATAATATTTGCTTCAGAAACCCGTAATGTAATTTTTCAAAGCCGGTCGTTTTCTTAGAAAAGTCAACCAAAATTCCCGGAAAATTCGGCACGCACCAGACATCCTTACTTGCTGTAGTTACTAAAACATCGTTTTAGATCGTTTTGCACCTGGAAATAAATCCACTAACCATTTAGGTATAGGCTTGGAGGCTTCAGAAAGCTTTCCATCGGAATTTGACTGTATTCAAGCGATTTTTTTTACCCAAATTATTATTTTTTTTTAGGAAATTAACCACCGGTAGGCCATGGCCTACCCCATGGCCTACCCCATGGCCTACCCCATGGCCTACCCCACGTTTTGTCCCTACCCCATATAGACATAGTGAAGATCATCTCACTAAACCATTCCAATACCCCAGAGTTACACTTCGTTCCACTCTGTGCTAAAAACGTGTGTAATCAAAATAACGACAGCAAATTTAACATACCAAACTGAGATTCTTCGCACAACCCAATAAATCAAAGATGTGTTAGCTTAGTGGACAAGCTCTCTGCCCCAGCTCTCATCCTACTGGTTTGGCCGAGTGGAGGTATGATTCTACCCAGTCATTTAGTTTCCCAGACCAAACAAAATACCTGGTAATAAATGCCTGACCTGCTGTCAGCTCCTCGGACTACACTGTGCTGTTGCTCAGGCATTTTAAAAATTAATTAACATATTTGTTGGTGTTTAAAGACTACCGCCAAACACCACACAAGTTTGGAGATTGCAACTATATCTTCACATGTTCTACTCTAGATTTTATTAAACTGCACCTTTATATTAAAAAAAAAGAACACTACAAGCAATAGCACTAAAAACTTTCATTAAATTTAAATAACAAAAATACATGTAATATTTTATGACAATAGGTTGCTGCTGTTGAACTGCTGCTGTCGTTTGCCTCGGTTCACTTCAGATGGATCACGTGAGAGGTACACCTGTGTCTGTAGTTCCTATAATGATTACAATTAGTATAGCGGTTATTAGAAAGAGACCGGACAACCAATTGCATGAATATACTTCAGTTCCACGGTTAACATGTTTCCTTTACACTGAACAGAAGTAATAACAATTACAAGGCTTTAAGATAAAAACCACAACTTGTGGTTTTCAGCTGACATCATCAGAATTCTAAAATTTAAACTGTTAAATATACAAAGATATTATTTTCAAATATTCTAGAATATGCAAAACATTAATCTCTAAGCAAAGTTTGGTATCCATTCAGTGCTTCGTTTTGAAAGTAAAACATTTTGAAATGTGTGATGTCCCAGATGAACATGTTTCTGAAGAAGAGAGAAGAGTACTACTTCTGTTCACCCTACAACAATTATGTTTCTGAACTGTCACTAAACAGATATTTTTGTCATTTTTAAATTTTGAGTTGTGATAATAATTATTTTAGAAGTGATATCTAAAGAGCTTTGAAGTGAAAGCTATTGATATTGATGGTAGAATCAACAGTTACTTTTCTTCTTTTACATTTTTACGACAACCATATTGGTGCCTCAAAGAAGGGCACCAACATGGTGACTGCATACTACATACTGTAATTTTCTAAAAATTATTTTCAAAAGAACTCAGTTATGAAAAACGCCACTGTTTGGACGAGACGTTTCTTTCTGCTTGCTCTATAACATGTTAATTTTCTGATGTTGTTCGTGCAAGCACTTTTAACATTGATGAAAACCACAAATATAAATATACACATTAAATGAAAAGACTCACCATTTACCACAATGCCCTCCTCGTTAACGTTCTTTAGGTTCTGAAAAAATACAATTTTTAGAGTACCAATATATAAAGTGAATTTATCGGCTGCAGACTGGGATCCCTTTCGCCACAGTGTCACACACTACAAATGCCTATGTTAAACTTGTGTGATTCAGACTCTTCGCAAACTCATTACTAATTCATCAAGTCAAACACAAGAAATCATAACCGTGACGTTATAAAGCCTGGTTTTCATTAGCGACGCAAGCACAAGCGCAAGCAACAGGTGCAGACGCAGTGATGTGTTGATCATCAGTGCCTTTTGTTTAGGACAAATTAACACATTACTGCATCTGCGTATGTTCCTTGCGCTTGTGCTTGAGTCGCAAGTGAAAACCAGGCTTATTATATAGTCCCTAAGGTTTACTTGTGATGTACATAAGTCATGCAATACTTTCCCAAATGAAGTGACATGTTGTGTGACAAGACAATATAAGCTGGCTGTACAGCTCAAGGTTAGATGTCTTACTTACCGGTAATTCTTTTTCTAGTTGTTGCACCACACTCTCAAGATAGTCCGGAAGTGTTTTGAACGGGTTGGTGCTTGGCTGGAAAAAGTGATGGCTTCTCCGAGCAAGAAGACGTAATGCTGCAAAGAGAACATTATTTATGCGCGGTGGTTTTAGCAGATTACTGTCTAATCTAACATCTAAGCAGATGAACTAACGACTGCTCCATGCATAATAAATTTTAGAAACAATATCACCACATGTGAATTTAGTAATAATTATATTGACTTGCTTTCAATTCTAAATTCAATTTTTACTATTGAAATTTGTTTTATATACATGTAATTTAGTTTTAGTATTATTTTATATTTTGTTCTCTATATTTCTCGGAGATATTAGCTCCTTTGCGCTACTCTTAAATTAATAAAATTATAGTTGAAATATAGTTATGTCTGTATATAAGCGACGTGTATATCTGCATGAAAAAACATACCTCGCCAGCCGAAGTTACTGTTTTTTATAACCCTGAAAGAGGACGGATAAACTTCTCAACACTTTAGACAAACAAAGCTCCGTTATACAGGTATAGAAAGCATAACCACATTACCAGATGCCCACAACACAGTAATTCAGTGCTTCTTCTTACATTCCTGTGATCTTATTCTATATTAATAATTAACAATGTATTTCTACTGATATGGTTAGACTATAAAATTTATTCATTATTCATTTGAACACTCATTTATTGAGTTTGACTAAGCATGCATTTAACACTCCTTATGCTGAGGGTCATGGAGTTGACTGTTCAGATGTTGGGAAATGTTTTCCAAAGAAAGCAAAAAAAAAACCTGTTTAAAACAGGATTCATACTTGTATTCATCTTCTACCATAGCATCAGGATCAGCTTGTTCAATGGCCTCAGAAAAATATTCTTCAAGAGTTGGAAGAAAAACCCTGTAATTGTAATAACACAGATGAATCAAAATAAGCGTAATTATTTCATTCAGAATAACAATTATTATTAACATTGGGTAAAAAAATGACTTACAGTGCGACACGCCTTAGCATGGCCACCCAACAAACTCGTTCTTTTTATTTTTTATGTGCGACATCCGCATGTACAGCTTATGTATCTTTGCTTGAGTACGTTACAAGCAGTACTCATGATTTAAACACCCCAGCAGCTTTTTTAAGCTCATTTACCTGTTATCAGCTTTGCAAGCCTCCAAGTTGTCAGGACACAGATTCCATAGACGGGTCAATTCATTGCTGTAAACAGTAAAAACAAATATCAATAAAGATTAATTGTTGGATATGACCGAGAAAAATATTATGATTTGTATAATCATAGCAAGTAAGAAATATTTCCACACAATGTCCAACTGCTAATTTGCAATAGCATTTAACTGGCCAATTAAGTTATTTTGAAATGTATGCAGAAATTTAAACAACAACTGGCTATGAGTAGTATAAGGGGTCACTCTAGCAGCCGGCTTCCGTATCTTTTAAGCCTCAAAACTGTAAACACTTGTGATTAGACTACAACAAAATCTTATCAATCCTCTTTGTGGTCATGTACCAGGGATGGCTAATAATATTTAAAGTGCAACTAACCCCAAAATTTTTATTCGTTTAAATAAATGTACTTGTTATTTGAAACTTAACTGCGAAAATTTTTTTGGATTTGGTTGAATCCTCGATTTTCTGTGCCCCGGCAAAGTCACCAAAAACGCCGCCATTTTTGTTCACGGCCGCGTTTTTGACTGGGAATGAGTTTAGCGGCTAGTGACGTCAATTCAGGAGCCTTGGATCCTTCGCGTCCACACATTTCCTTCAGGAAGATGCGATACACATGCGAAAAGTGTGTAGAAACGCCTTCCAGGTGCGTTATTGGCCGTTGCAGTAACACCCCAGATTTAGAGAAAGGTATACTATACCATTCTAGAGCGATCGTCGAGAAAATACGAAAAAGACGGTGGATCAAGCGAACGAAGTAAAGTGGGACTGTGAGAGCCATTGCTCAAGAACTCCGTCTAGAATTTGTCCGCGCACTTCTAGCAGGCTGACTTCCAAAGGCTATCTAACCCGGTCGAAGCCAACCAAACTAGCCATCGACCAAATGTTACCGAGAACCTATCTCTACCATCGCTATAGCCAGAAATGTAAGCCCATGAAATTCAGTAGCGCGAGCGTAGAATCCGAGCATTCGTCCGTAGTATCGCGCATCTGTAATGGCGTTAACATTTCACCCTCGTGCGAAGCAATTTCAGGAATATTGATGAAAGTCAAAGACGAATTTCTTTCGAAGGATAAAATAGGAAAAATGACAAAAGATTTGAACTCCAAAAGTTTTTCTGAGGCCAGGAAATTAGCCTGCGAGCGCAGACGTATTTCCGGCTCGAGTTTACCCCGCCGAAATTTTCGGCGGGGAAACTCGAGCCGGAAATACGTCTGCGCTCGCAGGCTAGGAAATAAGCAGTGCGATAAACCGTATACTCATCGTAATATCAATGCGGACTACAGAGGGAACACGTCCACTTCGCTTCGCTTATCGAGGTTTAAAAAGTGTTATTTATTTGACGGTTTTTACTTCAAAATTAACTTAGTTCACTATGGTGGTTATTTGGAGTAGCAACGACAAACGTTTGAGGATGTCAAAACTGTAGTGATGTGGCTTGTTTCCTTTCAGCTTGTTTTTTTATGGCTTCAATTTCCAGGCCCGAGCAAGCCGCGCGGAGCAAGCCGATTTTCAATCGATCGACTATCTCTTGGCTGCGCCTCAAGCAACTCTTACAACACTTCTCTATAAACTCTCTATAAACTCTCGATATACGAACTTTAAGCATGGACCTATACTTAAATCGGACAGAGCCAAAACAAGCTTTATTGGATGGCATACCTTGGTAAATTGTAACCTCGCTCAACAACAGTTACGTGTACGACAACATCAAATTAAACAAAAGCCACGAGCGAGAGAAAACTGCTACTTGGCTTTTGTAAAAATCAAAACCCTCTAAATGGTGAAAAGCTGGCATTTAACAGAATAACCATTGCTTTACAAAATACATACTCGCTAAAGCAAAAATACAAATGACCATTCGGCTCGCGCATATCGATGCATGGCAGTACTATAGGTGACAATAATTGCTTACCGTTGACTGACTTCTTCAGTGCTATCTAAGCGGTCCTTTGTGCTTTCTTTTCGACTCTTCGTTCGCTTTGACCTCCTTTTCGCATTTAGTTGTCCATTCCAGGTGACCGGGCAGTTCATCCAAGAAGATATCTTACTCATTGCTGCTTGAAGTATCGATTGCGAGTCTATTTGTTTACATCTGGTTTGACAAGTATTAGTGATAAGACTAACCAAGAATCCACTCTTTCTTTGCCGTCAAGTCTAGCTTGAATTGCTTCCTCTAGCTTCTTGTCTTCTTCTTCTTCCTCCTTTTCGTATTTCTTCAGCCATTCCTCGTCCACATACGGTTCGTCGGCATAAGCGAAAGCCATCCCATCTGTGTGCTTCGATCATCACGGGAAGCTTGCGACCCGTGCATCTTCCACTTCGATCTCAACATTTTTGTGTCATAGTCTTCCGAATTGTAACTAGACTCCGAATTTGAGTCACTAGATGACATATCTAGTTTGTGTTAAAATTCTGTGGCTTTCGAAGATAAAACGGCTCGGAAATAACGGAAAGAAAATATACGCTCGATGGATGCCCAGTCAAATGCTTGTAACATGGTAAATCTAGTCTCCGGTTTTGACGTCACATTGCTCGACCCAGGACCCCAATTTGCGCGGTGGTGAACATGGAACACCTGACTTTAAACAACTGTAGAAACGCGGGGATTTTATCAATCACGATAATTTTTTCGCAGACGTGATCGGGGCAATAGATAGATTTTAATGAGAGAAAAATTTTGGGGGTTAGTTGCACTTTAACATATTAGTCGTGCCCTTAATGGAGGTTGAAATAGCTTTGGGGCACTCACAAATAGAGGCATCCCTTTAATAGAGGCAATATATACAGAGATTATATTAGCATTTTGCTGAGACAAAAGCTTGCGTCCCCTTAAAAGAGGTGTCCTGGCTAAGGTGGAGGTTCCATTGTAAGTTTAAAGATCGATTAAAAGATTAAAAGATGCCAAAACAGACATAATTTTAAGTCAAACTAATAGAAATTAGTGTTGGGGAAATTAAGCTGCGACTTTATTAAAGAATGCTTAAATAATTAACACAACTTAAAATTTGCATTGATTCATGGCACATTACCTTTCCCTAATAAGGTATATTAGTATTCCAAGGAGACCCTAATGTCATGGTAATTACATATGAAGAAATGTATCACACCCTAGTGCCATACATGGTAAAAACGATTTTGGTCTAATATATCCTCATGCCATACAACTCAATTAGACCAACCTAATCCTGCTTGTGTCCAAAGCCCCTCCAAAGCATTGCACTCAGCACCTTACCTTCCCATGAGCACTTTCTTGGACTTCCATCCAGAGATCATCTCATCTCCAATACTGACTTTACGCTTCCTGTAAAGAAATAATAAAACATTTATGTGTAATAAATCACGAACTGTTCTTTGCCAAAACTGCTAATTGCAAACGAAGACAAAGGTCTACAATGTACATGTAAGTTCAACTTGGGCATTACTTGTGTTTGCATATCTCACCTGGTAGGTTTGGGGTTTGTTTCATCTTCACTCCTGAAAAATGGTAACGAAACAAACTCAAGTTCATCACAAAAGGTACATTTTCAAGAAAAAGCATTAGAGGAATGTGACCTTATTTTTTCTTCAATGGTACTTTTAACCCACAAATCCCCAAGAATTGGTTACAATGTCAAACAAATTAAGTAACCAATAGGGTCCTTTCGATATATTAAAATTCAGCTTGATAGCGAGGCCCAGAGGACACAAACAAAATAAATGAATAAACAATAAACTCCCAACCTCGCTAGCTACCAAGCTGAATATTAATATATCAAAAGGACCCTATTGGTCACTGGAAGGAATGGATTTAATTATTATTACCACAAGGAAATTGTCTTCATAATTCAACACATTCTCAAGTATGTTGCTATCAAGATTAAAGAAACCAAACCATCACCATCTTTACCAATAGAAACACTGCTTATTGAGTTACAATTTACAAAACAGTTCAAAATGAAAGTTAATAAGTTTTATTGAAATATAATATATATATTTTATATCCATCTGTTTCAAGTGCATTGAAAGTGGTTATACATGGAAAAAACATTTAACCAATCGTACATGTATTTCAGAGACACCGTGGCGTAATGGTTAGCGCGTTGGACTCCGGATCAAGCGATCCAGGTTCGATCCCTAGCCTAGGTCATTGTGTTGTGTTCTTGGGTAAGACACTTTACTCTCAAAGTGCCTCTCTCCACTCAGGAGTATAAATGGGTACCGGCGACAAAATGCTGGGGGGTAACCTGCGATGGATTAGCATCCCATCCAGGGGGAGTAGCAATACTCCTAGTCGGCTTCATGCTAAGGAAACCGGGTTAAGCTCTGGCAGTGTGGGCCAGTTTGGCCCGAGTACGGCGCTTTACCAACCTACCTACCTACATGTATTTCAAGGTTTAATAATTAGCCTGAAAAGCTGTTTGTTGTTCATCGTGGCGAGATAAATAATAACAAATTTTATTATCGTTTGCCCACGATGTAGTCACTTAGAATGTAGATCAAGATATTTTGACTGTTTCCTGCTAGTCTTAATCAGGAGGCGAGGTTGACTGGTTACACGTCACCATAATTGTAGCAGGATAGTCAGCTCTGATTGGTATATTTTGATGCTCATTATTCTGGGAGAAGCTGTTCCATCAATTGTCTGCATAGGTTCACATGGGTCTGGTACTTTAGTGTAGTGGACCTACTGTATGAAGAAACTACCAAGCACATCGTGCTACATGTGGTGACCACGTAACCTGATCAAGACCCACAGTAAACAGACAAAATGTTGGGATTACATGAGTAACGTTTCAAAACAAATCAAACAGCTGCAAAGTTAATAATGAAAATGTAACCAGCCATGAACTGAACAAAAGGAGGCAGCAAAGATTGGTAAGAAAGCAATTGAATGCTCTTACTCAGGTTGCTGTGCATTGCTATGTAAAACAAACAAACAAACAAACAAACAAACAAACAAACAAACAAACAAACAAATAACACAGGCATTGAAAGCAATGTTGTGCCAAGTACCTTTCTTTAATGAAACTTGGGCAACCTTCGTTCTTCCAAGATATCCAGTTCTCTTCTCTTTCCAAAATATGCTGTACACATAAAACAACATGTTTCTGCTACTGAGCACACACATGTACATTAAGAACCCGGATGCTAATAAAATCTTAAGGCCTGGCTTATTGGAAAAAGAGGTTGCTTTTTTTAATGGGGGGGGGGGGGGGGGGGGGGGGCTTATTGCAAAAAAACACCTTGAAATGCTGGACATTTATTAATTTGATGAGGCACCATGGTTGTTTTAATCGGATATTTTCCTAATCATATGATGATCTGGTTTTCCAAACAATGATACATATACATTTATAATTATTAGAAAACCACATAAAATTATTCAATATGATTACAGTTTGAACCTCCACAGTCACCTATCTGCAATGGCCAGGATTTGTCATCCAGACCAATGTACCAATCCATATACTTATCACATCAGTCGAATGAATGATAATTCAATCAAATGAATAAAATATAAATACTACCTTCCAAGGTGTTTAGGAACAGCTACTGTATTCCCCGATTCGGGTCGATACGGTCTTAGAAAATTGCCTGTTGTTACATGTACATAAAACAACAAATATATTCAATTCTGCCATGAAATTGTTCAGTCGCATTTACAATAAATGTGTCATTCCAGAAAATATCCATAACCGTCATGGAAGGTTTTTTGAATTTCCATCTGGAAATTCCAGTTTAGCTTCATACTTTCCTTTAAACATTTTGGCTTTTGAGACCCCCTCCCCCTCAGAATTTCCAATGACCTTCCTTGGTTGGGTATGGATATTTTCTGGAACCGCAAAATGTATAACTGATCAAAAACATGTTGACAAACTGGAATTTTTTTCTTTATATAATTATAGTAATCTGGTGTTAACCTCCACAGCTTTTGTAAATTTATCTCCATCTGGTGGTGTTTCCCTCAGTAGCTGCAGAAATTGAAAAAGAAGGTTGTGAATTACTACAATATAGCATATAGTGTAAGTTTAAGAAGCATTCAAATCAAACCTGCAATGTACATGTACAGTACCTGAGAATAGAATCACAGCCTTGAATGTTCTACCGTGACATAATTATTCTCATGCCAGAACGTTTATGTCAATCTGCATTTCTACCACGGGACAATATTCACCACCAAACTTAAGCTGTGAGCTGACTGAGTGTTGAATAATTTACTATAATTGTGTTTCTTTCCACCTTGACAAAGATGGCAAAGCACATCCACACCTCTGTATCCCTTGAAAACTCCACTTTGTAAAGCCAGTGTTGTTCTATTATAAAGCACTAGGAAGGGACCACAGCCCCAAGAAGTACTGAAAAATGCTCTGTTTCTCTTTGCACTTCTTTTGTGCCCTTGTTAGTTCTTTACATTTATATTACAAACCAAAGTATCGCATTGCATAAGGGAATGATAAATAATAATTTGTACACTGGAATGGTACAGTATAATTATGTGATAAAAGGAGCTTGAACATTAATTTTGGTAAGACTCACTTCATACACTTGAGATGTTGTCTCTTTCACCCAGGTGCTTTGAGACTCATTAAGGACTTGGTTTGTGCTAAATGATAAATTAAAACAAACGATGTACCAACTAACAAGCAAGAGAGTCACGCCTTTGTTTATCTACTAGGCAATTTAATACTCAGAAAGAAGAAAGTATTAAATAGACCTTTCTCCAAAAAAAATCATATTTAAACTGAGCGGAAAAGCAATACCAGCACCTGAAAAACCACCTCTTGTTTGGTAACCATACAAAGTTTTGTTATGTTAGGTTCCACCTGAGGCGAGAAAACGGAAGTTGAAAAATGGAAAATTTAGAGATGTTTGTATGACTGGGGGTATGGCGTATACCCCCAGTCCTACAAACTCAGGTAGAACCTAACATAACGAAACTTTGTACGATTACCAAACAAGAGGTGGTCTTTCAGGTGCTGGCATTGATTTTCCACTCAGTTTAATTTTAATCATTTTGAATTTGCAGCGGCCATTTTGGAGAAAGGTCTATTAACTTGTATTTAATATTTATATTGGTGATTGTCATCTGACGTTATCATAATTCTAAAATCTAAACTGTATTATATAAAGCCATCCTTTTCACAGTTTTATTTTCTACAAATCCCTGCATGTGCAAAGTTTGGTATATAGTCAGTGCTTTGTTTAAAAAATAAAGCAATTTAATACAATATTATTAACATGGCAAATCTGTATAAATTCAAAATGAACTCAACTTATTTTTGTTTCATTCCAGAAAGTAAAAATATTTATTTTTTTCTCAGTGCGCGAGCGGGCGGTATCCTGCGAATCCTGCAATCTGATTGGTTCCGGGAGCGGGCGGTATTCTCCTATCTCTGACCACGGTCACGGTAACCGAGGCTTCACGGACCATTTCAGCAACGCGCGAAGGTAGAAAATTTCGCTTAGCTTTTTAAAACTGCCAGAATGCGTTTAATACTGTAAGACCAACAAAAACATATTAATCAAGCCAATATTGGTCCCGGGAGCGGGAAAAATTGCCCGTGAACCCGGCGGAGACCCGCGGAATCGTAGCGTAGGCATGCGCTACAAGCGAAAACATTTTAATTCAGCAACGTGTGAAGGTCGATGCGAAGAAGCTTTTTACTGAATTTCTCGCATTATTTTGCTCTCTTATCGTTGTCAAGTGAATGGAGAACTACGCAATGGAATTAAAGAGCTTGCATTTCTTCAAAAAGGCGAGTAGTCATTTGATTTTAACCGACAGAATTTAGTTTTAGTCAAGTTTGTTGTTCGTTTTTGGAAATCAGTTTCACGTTCAAACTTGCGGGTTTTAAATTACAATTCACCGTGTTTAGACTCAATTCCTTCGTTTTAATTGTTTGCTTTTCGTTTCTCTGTTTTCCTAAACAAACCTTCCGTTAATTTTCATTCAAGAAATAACTTTGTGGCTACCGGTATTCCCGTTTATAATTCTCGGCACGTGTCAATTTTATGCTGTCGGCTTTGAAAGAGCTTATGCAGGCGAAGTTTGTCAGGGTTTCGCATAAAATGAAAACTGCAAATTGCCACCGAATGGCAAAAATTGGATTTAACATGTGAAATAAAATTGTAGTATACGTAAAGACTGTAACTGGGAACAGTTTTGCTCGAAAATGCTTTTCATCATATTTGTTTATGGCAAGAGTATATAAATGTATGGAAGATTGCCGAAGATTGTCGTAGAATTTGACGGCGGCTTTGAATGGTTTTTGTGAAAATGGAAATAGCTTCTCGTTTCAGCTGCTTTGTGATGAAATGCCGCTCTAGTCTCCATTTCTGTAATTACATATTTGTGGTGTAAAAATTAATCGTCTGAGTTTCTTGTTACTTGGGTTATTTCTTCGGTAGTCTTCTGAGCTACATGTACTAGCGCGCGTGATAAACAGATTTTGCAAAACAAGCCTGAGATTTCAATATTTATTTATCAAATTCAAACGAAGTACGAATTTGGGCCTTACTCAAGACCACGGGCACAGTTTTTCTCAATACGGACCGACCTAGGCCGGCCAATAACCTATATATAATATTTTCAAATATAGTTCTCCAAAAATGTCCTTCAGTCTAATTATCAGGATTTTTTTTCTAGCCTGGCCAGCGATTCTCAAATTTCTATAGCCTAAGCCAGGGCCTCTTAATGAGGTTTGCAACTTTGTAACATATAATTAACCAGACTTTACCTTTTAAACTTGACATCACCAACAAGGTACTGGTATATTATCAACATTTGCACAAGAATCTGCAAAAAAGAATACCCAATCCAGATATTTGAAGAGAATGATTGTATCAAAATGACAAACTTACAGTGTGAATCAGAAAAGTTGAAGCGTGGATTTTCCTTTGCCAAAAATGTTTATCCTGTATTTATTTTATTGCTATTTTCACAAAGCTTTTCTGCTAAAAACAAAGTGTAAATTTGAGTTTCCTGACTATTCTTGCGGTTTGATCGTGTCAAAGTTAAATCAAAGTGCTCACGCTTTTTTTATTCGAACTGTAAAGATTTGCTCTATGAGATGAGATGATTTAATTGAATACATGTACATATAAAAGCTGATTTCTACCTGGTTAAATTACTGAGATCTTGTGTCGAGATGGTCTTCACAAGCGCATTACTCGAATAGTTATCTTTGCAATTAGCTCGGCGTAGTATATCCACGCATGTAAGGTGTGTTAGGTGTACATGCCAGACACATCTCGTTCTAGTCTGCTGTTCGTCTCAACTGAAGGCTAACTAAGGCACTTCAGGAGTCAGCATTACTCAATTGATGATGCATCCTGCTGTTCTTCTCAACTGAGGCCTGTCCTTATAAGGCACTTCAGGAGTCAGCATTACTCAATTGATGATGCATCCTGCTGTTCTTCTCAACTGAGCCATGTCCTTCACAAGGCACTTCAGGAGTCAGCTTACTAATTTTAATATGTATGCTGTTTTTGTTTTCTCAATTTAGGCGTGTCCTTACAAGACACAGTGAGCTACGTTTTAGGCTTAACTTACAAATTATCCTCTTGCCGTAATAACGATTTTAGCAAAAAACTGTAAATTTGTCTCGTGTTATGGGTAAGCGCTTGCTATGTACACCATGTGAAGGGCTTTTGACGGAAAGGGTAAACTTTTTTACATAAGCGTGAATATGTGATTTTCTTAAAAAACTGTAAATTTGTCTCGTGTTATGGGTAAGCGCGTGCTACGGTACACCATGTGAAGGGCTTTTGACGGAAAGGGTAAACTTTTTTACATAAGCGTGAAATATGTGATTTTCTTGAAAACTGTAAATTTGTCTCGTGTTATGGGTAAGCGCTTGCTATGTACACCATGTGAAGGGCTTTTGACGGAAAGGGTAAACTTTTTTACATAAGCGTGAAATATGTGATTTTCTTAAAAAAATGTAAATTTGTCTCGTGTTATGGGTAAGCGCGTGCTACGGTACACCATGTGAAGGGCTTTTGACGGAAAGGGTAAACTTTTTTACATAAGCGTGAAATATGTGATTTTATTGAAAACTGTAAATTTGTCTCGTGTTATGGGTAAGCGCTTGCTATGTACACCATGTGAAGGGCTTTTGACGGAAAGGGTAAACTTTTTTACATAAGCGTGAAATATGTGATTTTCTTAAAAAAACTGTAAATTTGTCTCGTGTTATGGGTAAGCGCGTGCTACGGTACACCATGTGAAGGGCTTTTGACGGAAAGGGTAAACTTTTTTACATAAGCGTGAAATATGTGATTTTCTTGAAAACTGTAAATTTGTCTCGTGTTATGGGTAAGCGCTTGCTATGTACACCATGTGAAGGGCTTTTGACGGAAAGGGTAAACTTTTTTACATAAGCGTGAAATATGTGATTTTAGCAAAAAACTGTAAATTTGTCTCGTGTTATGGGTAAGCGCTTGCTATGTACACCATGTGAAGGGCTTTTGACGGAAAGGGTAAACTTTTTTACATGAGCGTGAAATATGTGATTTTCTTAAAAAACTGTAAATTTGTCTCGTGTTATGAGCAAGCCCTTGTATACACCACGTAGAGAGCGAATGATAGAATGTGGAAACTTATTTTGTTTCGTGCTATGGGTCAAGCGCTTGCTATAGTATTTAAATCTGTGGTCCCCCAAAATAAATATGTCACGCATTATCACGCCTTGCCAAAACATTTAGCTTGTCTCCTCGTGATAATTCCGTCAACATTTCTGTAGTTTACGCTGTTTATAATACCCAAAGAGGCTCTGCTCGCAGGGTATGTTTATAAAGACAAGGTTGTAAATATTAATTGTAAAACTCCCTGACGGAGTCGGGGATAGTCGGACGAAACTCGAGGAGAAAATAAATCATGTTTTACAAAATTAAGCTCGTACAAGTGCTGCTCACTTTAAAATAGTAAGCCGAACTGTAGCCGATTCATACAGGTCTCATTTATTATTATCGCCCAATACGATATGTCTCCGTAGTAGCTTGTAGTCAAATTAAATAAGGGGATGATTAGGCTATTGTACAACATCAATCTTGGATGTAAAGGCAGCGTCACAAAGACGGGAGCGGTGATACTGGATGTGATACGCTGAGAACTGACGAAGATTTCAGCAACACATTCAACGGCAAACACGTTCAACGGCCGGGGTTAAACGGCAAAAAAATAAAGATATGGAGCCATGTGTCTTTAGTTTTCATTCCAAATGAAGCATTAATAAATTCACCAAAAGCAAACAGACTACTACATCCGTGGAGTATAAACGGCCTACAGATCACAGACATCACACAATCTCAGCTTCGAATTTTTTTATTCCTTTCCAGATGACAATGAATAAAACTGTACCCTGGAGAATAATAACATTAAAGATGCGTGATATTTGGCACTATTTATAGCGTCCAACATTCTGAAAATTAAAAATTAAAAACTAAAAGGCAACCTCATTGAAATAAGAATTTATAACTTAATTTGCCAAAACGGAACGACCTACATCTGTAGCGTGACTAGTTACGTGTAATTAGAAACTTGGATTATACAGGTATTACGAAATCGACCCTATATGTCAGACGACCCTATTTGTCAGACGACCCTATTTGTCAGGTAACGTTACCAACCCACTTGATTTAATCGGACAACACTGTCCTGGCTTTTTCTTATGAAATATGTGGTTGTGATTCAGTTGTATTTATAAATAGCCTACAGCTTGCACGTGGATTTCCCTTGTGCACAAGTTTGTGTATGCTTCTAGCACTGAGTAAAATATGATCGTGAAGGATTGTCTTGTGATATTGACAGTGTATTGAGTTATATAGCAGCATACCGTCACTATAAGCTAATTATTGCTTTTATAACTTTCTGAATTTATTAATCAACATGACAAGCAACACTGATCAGTCTTCTTTCCACCATTAAAACGGTTTAATATTATTTTTTGTATGGTCCAAATGCATGTTATTGGATTTCTGGAGCACATGCTATTATTAAATTTTGATGTGGCAGGAAATATATACCAGAAATTTAATACCGTGAAAGCTCTATTTAGCCCCCCCCCCCCCCCCCCATCTATTAAGCCCCCCCCCCTTCGGAAGTCAAATTTTGTAATAAGCCCCCCTTCCATCAGGCTTATGTAAATGACTTTTCAGCAATATTTTCTGGAATTTTAATTTCCAGAACTATCGTTTCGTTGAGTTAGCCATTAGGGTATAAATGACATTGTATTTTTAAGATAGTTATTCATAACCCATATCTTGTTCTGTTTTTATTAGTGGTGTAATAGTAAAGTTTGACAAATTAATGTAAATTTTCTCAAAAAATTATGATTTGAAATAAGCCCCCACTCTCTATTAAGCAGGAAACCAGAGTTAGGTGTTTGCTTGTAGACAGACTTTTTAAAATCATTGTACATTTCTACTTCACTTTATATTTTTTTTCTTGCCCTACAGGCATGTCAAAATACAGGAAGAGTCATAACATTTACAGTGAAACAACACACTTTGACTTAACTAATGAAATATATGTATCCCTGGCTTCCTTCAAAGAGAGGCTCTCTGTCTAAAGGGTTGCTAACTTTATTTTACCTAGGGGTGGAGTCTGAAATCTTGTAGCTGTTGTTACCTGTCAGCAATGTAATTTAATATCTGCTTGGTTGTTACATATCCCAGAGGGGGGGGGGGGGGGGGAGGGGGGTACTTGACCCATGTTTGGGTATAGGGGTGCCGCTGAGGGGATGAGGGTTTGAAACCCTGACCCTGTTAAGGACAAAAAATTACTAAAAAACCTACCCTTTGTAGGACAACACCCCCTATTTTAGGACCATGTTTAGGACAAAGGACAAAATACACACTCTCTTGTTTTACACAATGTTGTCCTGAAAATTGTCTGATGACCTGCTAAAGACTGGCAAACGTCTCAGATCTCAGATTGCTAAATACTGTATAAACCATATTTAATGACAACAATCTTGCAACCCCCTGTTTAGGACAGGTCCAGACCCTGTTTAGGACAGACTCGCATAAAATGATATACCCTGTTCAGGGCAGAGAGGCCAAAAACCATACCCTGTCCAGTGGCACATCCCCATATGGGCCACACGAGGGAGACCCCCTCCCGCACACACACACCCGGGCTATACATAAGATTACAATCTTACACATTCTCAATCTTTTATTCTTGTAACAATCTCAGACAAAAATATTCAATCATCCTGTCTTCAGCATATCTCTCTGGTCAGCCCAGGGATTACATCTCCAGAAAGGCTGCTAATACTTTAATGATATAAACTTCTCAAGAAGTCCAGTCAAATATAATTTTATGGCAGGAGGCATTAAGTCGGACCTAATGATTATATATTGTTTTGGTCTAAGGATCCAAATGTCCAGATTCAAGTCTTGTGTTCTTTGTCACAGTACCTACTGTACATGTAGGATCTCTCCCACTACCAAAATTGAGGCTTTTTTCAATTTGGCCCCAAACATACCATAAACTGCTGCTTATAAGCCCTGGGCTTATACAACTTCGTAAGGGGTTTTGGATGGCCTTATAAACGGGGGGGGGGGGGGGGGGCTTATATCCGGGGGGCTTATAATCGGATGTTTTTTGTTTGTTTACAGGTAGATGGGCCTATAACCGGGGGGCTTATAAGCGGGGGGGCTTATAAGCAGCAGTTTACGGTATGCTATTACCCAAGTATACCCACTTGCAGATCATCCTTTGTAGCATTTTGCAAGGCAACTATGTAGATTTGAATGCAAACCTGAATCAAACTACTACTATCCAGAAGACTGTATTTAAATAGGAATCATGCTTGTTTGTATGCCTGCATAAGTGAATTGAAAAATTAGCTGATTTTCACATTCAACTATTTTCAAATTGGACAGCATGTACTCATGTTTGCATATACAAATTGGCATAGTCCAGACTAAAGTTCTAAATAAATATATTGGTGTCTGGCAAGAGATTGTAATGAGTACGTTATTACTGGTGAAAATTTGTTCAACAACAATTTTGGCAGATTTTAGTGCCTTCTAAATATGTCTTCCAAGGCACTGGAAATTATTAAATTGTGTTATTTTGCTAGTAAATGTACTGGGTAGAATTCGTACCAATCATAATGCATAAGCAGTGAGAATAGCAAGGCTTTTTCAATACACATAAACTTAAAAAAATAAATGATAAACTATAGACTTTAAAAAATCCGAAAAAGATTCACAGGGAAAATACAATTAAGTTTGCCTT
This sequence comes from Desmophyllum pertusum, assembly GCA_029204205.1. Taxonomy (NCBI): domain Eukaryota; kingdom Metazoa; phylum Cnidaria; class Anthozoa; order Scleractinia; family Caryophylliidae; genus Desmophyllum; species Desmophyllum pertusum. The sequence continues at coordinate 3,359,271 of MU825877.1, forward strand.
TTACATTTCTAATTAACCTTACATATGCATAGAACGATCTTTACAAAAAATAATCCTAAAAATACAGTAAACAAGCAGAAGTATTTAATGTAAGCTTACCTTATCACTGCTTCTCAGAACGAAAATTATTTAACCAAAAATATATCCATCTACTTCATTTTTTCTTAAAGTCTGGATACTCCAGGACTCTTTGCTGGCCCATATTCGCGATGGAAAAATCGAACGCCACGAAGGACCGCATGATGAGATAACTTTATGCAAAAAACGGCATATTCTTGTCAATTAGAAAACTGAATACCTCGTTGCGCTTTAGTACACGTAACACGTTGTTGTCTTTATCATTTCCAAGCCGTAACAAAGGATTCTTGACAAAGATTTGACCTCTAAATTCCCCATAGAACATCAACAGTAAAAAGATTTGGCCGCCATTTTGAACCAACTCTGAGCACGGCTTGTTTTAAACCAGCGTGATGAATTCAGTTTATACATTGTCGGGGTTTTGTCACTACAATTTGGCTGAAATTAAAATAATAAGTAAAAGAGAAATTCAAAATTGCATAAAAAGAGTGTCGGCCGTATATTTGAAGTTTCGGCAAAGTGCCGAATCATGTGAATTGTCGCGAGAAAGGACTCAACCGCCGGAGTAGAATATTTTGCCGGTATAGTTTGAATCACGTTTCGTATAAACGGCGAATTCTTTCAGTATTACAGTTATTTCTGATCGCATGAGAGAAAGAAGCCAACTCAGTGCTAGCAGATCAGACACAGAGTCGCTTCGATCTTTCCTAGAAAATTCGGGACTTTTCCCTATGTACAGCGGCTAATATCAAGAAGTGTGCACTTTGACCTAAAAGCATGAAACTTTCCACAGTTGATAAACATACCATAAGGTTTATTTTTAGATGTGGAGCCATCTGTGATTTGACCTATGACGTCACTAAAAGGTCAATGACGTCACACAGAAAGAAATTGCTAGTATTGACCATATATTTCTTACTAAAGTGCTGAAAATAATATATATTTGGTAGTAAAAGCTTGCAATCATCTTAAAAAAGACAACTTTACGCCTTGAACTTATTTTATGGACTTTGACCTTTGACCTTGGTTGACCTTGAAATGTTAAAATTGAATCAGGATTAGCCTGGTTAAAATGCATGCCTAATGCAACAAATGCAGATCGTATAACTGTACTCTGACTGTTTAGTTTGAAGTTTTAGCTGTGTTTTAAGCTGTTTCAAGTGGCTGTTCTAAGCTACCTGTACTATTACCATTCTCCAGAACGCGAGAAGAGCGTGAGAGCAGTGCACGTCAATGCCCCCATGAGGTTTTTTTACCATTTTGAAAAGAGGATCTTCTCTGGGATGCTAAAGCTTTCAGTAGTTGTTCATCCATCTTTTCAGGACATTTTGTTGTAATAACCATTTCTTGGCAGTTTTTGACGTTTGCCATAGCAACCACATAATTACCAAAATTTTACATTTTCATCAAAGGCTTTGTTCTAATGATATTTTTTCCACCAACATTGCATTATTAGTGTGTTTTAACATCCCATTATTGCTTTGGAATGATTTTGTTTCAATTTATTGCGTTCTTTTGTGTGGAAATAGTGAAACCCTTGATGGCGGATGTAATGACGTCATTTGGCGTCCATATGAAGTCATAACAAGTAACTATCTTTCTTGTAGAGCAAGTTCAGAGCTATCTATAGGGCATAATGCTTTTGATACATCTGTAATAACTAAAACCCAAGGAGGGTTTCCATCAACCCCCAGTCCTTGTACGGTCGTCGGGGTACCGAGGGTTAACACACTACTTGCCACCATCCTGCGCAACCCTTTTTACACCGACAGTCCGACAGTGTATGAACTCATAGCAAGAAACCGAATCCTCTGTAAGGGTTGTCCACAGTGGTGCTATGGTAGTGTTATTCAGTCTAGGATCATCTCCTACAGGTGACATCTGGCATATAGCCGATGGGGTTTGTCATCAATTTACATGACGGGACACAATGACATTTTTTGTGCACCTAAGATGCGTAGAGGATTGCTCTCAACACTGAGCAGCAGTCAACAATATTGAATACAGCCCTAGTTTTGTAAAGTCAATCTATTAAAGTTATTTATTTTACATGGCAAAGTCATTCTGGTCAGGATGATTTGATCAGTGATATAGTTGATGACGAGAAGGGACAACACTAATACATAATGTAGTATCGATAGATCTGTATTTGCATACGCTGGGAGTTTCATTGGTTAGAAGACAGTGGATGGACATGTCCAAGCAAACGTTGCTAGCCCTGGTATAGAAGGTATTTTAGCTAAAGTCATCCATGTGACCAAAACCCAGCACGAACATCATGTCACACCGCTTCGAGGCTCTATGCATTCCTCCAAAAAGCCTAATCATTCTTGTCCCCAGAGGCCACGATCCTTTTGGTCAGCACCAAGAATCAAGACCTCTGGCTGGTTCGAAAACAGGAAGTCCGCGAATCTCAAACTAACCGTCAAATCTGACAAATCTGATTGGCTGAGAATACAGAACGAGTACTCTGAGCATGCTTAACAAATTGGGAACGGCCAGAGTCTTGATTCTTGGTGCTGACCAAATGGATCGTGGCCTCTGGGAATGAGAATGAGCCTATGTGGAAAGCCCAGGGTCAGCTGTGACGGCCATGATATCTTCCCCTTAAAGAATGGTGTGCAATGTAGGAAAGTTGCAGCGACCATTTCAAATACCGGTTGAAGACCTTAGTCTTTTATCGAGAAATATTGTGGCTTCTAGAGGTCAGATCTATTCGAGAGGGCAATTTTCAGCTATAAATAGAGTTACTGATAAAGATCATGCCCTGGACTGTTTGCTCTTGATCATACCCACTACTCCAGATGGCTCAGGGGGGCCTGGTACTCCGATATATTAATGACGGGGAGATGTAGATCCCAAACAGTCTAATGTCCCAAAACGTAACCCCCAAAAAGTCTGGCTTTTTTCTCTGAATAAATAATAAGTAGATAAAACATCAAGAAAGTACACAATAGTTGATGTGTCCACCTTTATTCATTGTTTGATATAAAGTCGAGAAAAATAGGCTATGCCTTTTATCAACACTAAAAACGTCCCCGCCAAAATCTTTCTATACCCCCAAAAAACTGCCAGAAAATTTATAGCTCCCCAAAAGTCCCCATATTGCTAATTTGATTTTCAAACCCCCAAAAGGTCTTTGCACCTACCTCCTCGTCACTAATATACCTGCACTCCTGTTGTTGATGCAATATGTTTGGATGCATACTGCTGTAGTTGTTGAGATGTTCAATCCTGGCACGGTTGAGACTTTCCAAGATTATGCTGATCTGGTATTTCAACCGTATGTGACATCTCAACTAGAATCAGCTGACAGAGTGGGCAGGGTCTAGGATGTCTACATTCCAAACAGTTTGAAGAACACAACTAGAGAAAAGCGAGGGAAGGGTGTGCGGCTGTGCGCAGGCGTGTGCGGCTCCCAACAACAGTGATTCTGAGAGCTGATTCTGTTCAGTTTTTAGTCCCAACAAGTTACAAGTCAACCAACTACAGATGAAGCCATCTACACAACAGGTGGTAGATATTTTCTTAGTACACTGGTAGAGGTGGATGTTGCAAACATGATCCCATGCTAGCAGACACCTATCTCCTTGTGCACATTGCAAACAGAGGATGTAGGACAGTATGTGTGTACATGGTTGAAGCAGAAGTCGTTGTGTTGCCCATTGCTACTTTTGACAAGATTAAGCCCAATGAATTGTGGGTGGCTTTTGGTACCGGCACAAGTTTCAAATATGTTCCTGTCCATCATCTTGTTGACTCCCAGATGTGCAGCACTCTACCTGTCGTCCATGCCCTGCACCGTCTTGTCATTCAATAGTATTGGTTAAGAAAACTCCCTGGGACACATGACTGAGTTTCCCAGAAGTTACCAATGCATTTGAAGACATCATACAGATGCCTAGTGATATAGACAATGCCGTTCTGCCACTGCTTGAGTGGTTTAAGGTGCTGCTGTATGAGCGCAGAAGTCAACAGCGCCCGTAAAACATCTGTACATGTTTTTTCCACTCTTCGTGAAGTCTTAAGAACATATCACCGACCCAAGCAGTGCTGATACAACATATGCGAGCCTGTTATCAGGCAAACACCCGGAACCAGTTCCTAATTACAGATCCTGATTCTCAGCTACTTTACCTTTAGTTAAGCCCTTCTAACTGGGGCTGGAAACAAAGTAGTAAAGGGTAGGCACCACTGTATACAACCCTTACACAGGCTTTGTTTTATTGCTTTGAGTTGATACACTGACTGCAGGTTCAAGAAGGATTGTGCAGGACGATGTAAGTGTGTTAAGTCCTCAAGCCTTAAAAAGGCCTGGGTGCAGGGAAATTATGGTTGATAAGCAATATTTCAGGTTAGATTTGTACTACCACGCTGAATTTTTTCCTGATTATAAAACTCGATATTCTTTTTTGGCTCAATTTATCATTTTTATTTATATATCTTTTTTGATCACGAACCATGTCACGTGATAGTTTTCTTAAAATTTCGTAAATAAGCGACTTGTACTTGTATTCATCAATAAATGAGTGTTTTCGATAGTGTAAAGTTATTTACCTGCCTTTGGAAATGATCATCCAATGATGATTTTCGATTTAAAGAGTTATAAACCTGCATCTAAAAAGCCTTTTTGTTTGATGACTTCACTGAACACCGCCGGCAATTCCCCAAATATTGGCTATATTCTGCCAAATGTCGCGTGGCATGTCACGTGACCTGCCAGAAGCCCTAATACCTCCTTAAAAATGTCAAGGACGTTAAAACCTAACTGTGTGACAAATTTGGTTGCATTGCCATTCTTGTCACCAGAAAAAGTAAGTATTTGACCCAGGCATTAATGTGCTTGAGTCAGTATTGACGTGCACTGCTCTCTGCTCATGTTCATGGAGAATGTACCAGTAGCTTGAAACAGCCACGTGAAACAGCTTAGAACACAGTTAAAACTTCAAACTAAACAGTCAGAGTATAGTTATACGATCTGCATTTGTTACATAAGGCATACATTTTAACCAGGCTAATCCGGATTCAATATTAACATTTAAAGGTCAACCAAGGTCAAAGGTCAAAGTCCATAAAATAAGCCCAAAGCATTAAGTTGTCTTATTTTGTACTTTATTAAGGAATAAGATGATTGCAAGCTTTTACTACCAAATAGATATTCTTTTCAGTATTTTAGTAAGAAATATATGGTCAATACTAGCCACTTCTTTCTGTGTGACGTCATTGACCTTTTAGTGACGTCATAGGTCAAATCTCAGATGGCTCCACATCTAAAAAATAAACCTTATGGTATGTTTATCAACTGTGGAAAGTTTCATGCTTTTAGGTCAAAGTGCACACTTCTTGATATTAGCCGCTGTACATAGGGAAAAGTCCCGAATTTTCTAGGAAAGATCGAAGCGACTCTGTGTCTGATCTGCTAGCACTGAGTTGGCTTCTTTCTCTCATGCGATCAGAAATAACTGTAATACTGAAAGAATTCGCCGTTTATACGAAACGTGATTCAAACTATACCGGCAAAATATTCTACTCCGGCGGTTGAGTCCTTTCTCGCGACAATTCACATGATTCGGCACTTTGCCGAAACTTCAAATATACGGCCGACACTCTTTTTATGCAATTTTGAATTTCTCTTTTACTTATTATTTTAATTTCAGCCAAATTGTAGTGACAAAACCCCGACAATGTATAAACTGAATTCATCACGCTGGTTTAAAACAAGCCGTGCTTTCGTTGTTTTCAAATCCGTCAAGAACTTTGCCGAAACTATTGGCCATTGCGCACTGACTTTATGCAGTTTGGAATATAAAGTATTCCCTTGCTGGCATCAAGTGTATTTATTTTCCAAATGGTACTGCCACCGACATGTGTAGCTATTCAGCCGGTTGAACACTGGTTGACTCCGTAGAGAAAACTTGAATTTGTATACCTGCCAACTCACACGCCTGCGGATCGAAAACGTCGATCACACGCATACAGGACAATTTCACACGCCTGTACTCACAATTCCGGACTACTTGTTCATTAACCATTAACGTGAAAAATTGGATTCAATTTCCACCCAAAATAGTCCAATGAACGGCGCTAAATGTCGCGTTTGAGATAAGTGTATAAGTGTTAGAAGATTTTGAGCTTTGCACTGCGACATTCGGCAGCCTTCGGAAAACATCGGAACATCTTCGGAAATCTTCGGCAATGTTCGGAAGTCGTCGGAAAATATTCGGCAATGTTCGGAAATTGTCGGAAATTTTTCGGAAATTCGGGTAATTATGGTTTACGAAAATCACACGCATTCAACTTAGGAAAAGTTGGCAGGTATAAATTTGTCAAGAGCAAACAAATTATTTCAAATCCGCCACGCACTTTTATTCGGGGAAACATACTATACAGCCGTTGCGTTCCCAGTTTTCACGCAGTTTGGAGTTTCTCTTTTATTGACTCGCTTATATTTTCCTTCCAAATCGTACTGCTAAAAACTAGTCAAAGAAAAAAGGGCTGAAATCGAAAATCCACGCCGTAGAACCGCACAAAATATTCATCGCGAACGAACAAGTTGCAATTTCATTGTTCTGTACTCGACATCGGATTGGCTCAATTCAAAAAATGTTGGAATGTATTGTTCCCGTTCTGCCCTGTGATTGGTTAACTTTGTCGGTGGCCCCGGTTACAGTAGTTTGACTGTAAGTCCCGCCAAAATAAGTAACGATAAGGTATGTATAATAAAACAATTATTGGATTCGGTTTTCGCATGATGGCAACTCAATCTCGTTCCCAGAGTCCTCGTTACCCTTGTCCAGCTGTGGAGCGGCCAACAAGGACCTCTGGGATAGAGTGATCCGCCTGACATGCGCAGAAAGACCGGAAGTCCAAGAATCTTGGCGTCCGTCAGTTTAAAAATGGAGTCGAATACATGCGCAGTAGAGCCGGAAGTCCAAGAAACCTGTCATGGTGGTTTAAAGGGCTGTGCGCTTCGTTTGGCCCCATTTGGTGAATGCCAAAATTGAACATTAATTTTTGAGGTGGTTTTATCTCAACAGGCATAAGTTCAATGGAATACACCCTATGCCAACATGCTATACATCGTTTTTAAGCTGAATGAATGGACATCAAAACTGTATTGTCGGTTTTCCTTCATTTGCATTTACCTAAATAATGTATGCTAATTTATGCTAATTAAATTAAGTTTGGAATGACGCTGGCGATAATAATATTGGATTTTTCAATGAGTATATATTAATCCATGCAAGGTTTGTAGCTCATTGCGCTACGCTTCACTTACAGAAACTCCAGATTTCTCAGATGGCAAACACTCTGTCAGGTAGAAGTCTTATGGCGTTTGAAGACAAATATCTGCAAATTACGCAATGCAATACGTAAGACGATACTAAATAACAGTTTCGTTTAAGGTCGCGCAGGACCCTCGTACTCATTACGTAAGTATTTATTTAAAGAGTATACACGGACCGTGCTGACTGATGCCGACAATACGCGAAAACATTCATAAGAAATGTGTTTATTTTAGTTGTTTAAAATTAGCTTGTATTGTAATTCCCATGGGGCAGTCAGACCCTTTATAAACCACTGCTTGTTAAAATGTCACACCACTAGACGCCGACCAGTTTACTCGAGGCTATTTTTCATTTCATTTATCTTTGCTATTTTGTTAATTGTATTATTTTAGGTCAATTTCGACTGCTTCTTCCTGTTTTTGCCTCTTACAGTGGCGGATCCAGACCTGTTTATAAGGTGGGACCCAAAAAATGTTCTGCCCTTCGGGCCCTAAGTATTTTCACCCACAAAGGGGGACCCGGGCCCCTCCCCTAGTTCCGCCACAGGTTCCCACTGAAAGGCTTGATGTTCTGTTAGCTGTGACTGAACTGCAAATTCAAATTCAATCCGTTGCAATATGATAGTCTATCATTCTCTATAAGGATGCAAAATAGTCCCTAACAAGCTGTTAACAGTTACGGTAACCAATAAACCCCTAGTTCATAGGCCCTCGTAACACATGGCTATGTTGAACATTGCAACGGAGGTGATGTTTGTTCCAGACGCGGATGTCCAACAAGTAAACATGTAGTAGGAGCTTTTCTTTCTGTTATAAGATCTTAATCACCTGATCACAGGTGCGTGCAGAGAAAATGCAGGTTACTTTTATTGTCTTTCTTGTAGAAAGGTGTGTGTGTGTACTGTGAGGGGTGGGGGGGGGGGGTGGGGTGGGGATCATTCATAATTTCTGACTGATCAGAGGCAGGGCAATAACTAAATTCACTTTTTTTAGGAGGGGGGGGGGGGGGACATTAACTAATATTTTCCTACATGAAACCCATTTTCAACCCCCCCCCCCCCCACCCCCCTCCTGATAATTATTGCACAGTCCCTAATAAACTCTATAATTGCTGGCGGCTTCCTCCACAAACTGTTGTGTTGTTTGTGTCATTACTTATAATATAACTGTTTTCTATTCGGCTGAGCTAAGCGAAAGATAATATAATATATATATATATTTTACTTTCTAATAATTTATTCAATAAATTATGTACGGGATTAATTACCACTATTGTTCTCAGTTTTACGTCACGTGCACTGGAATGTCGCGAATGATCAGATTATTAGATTCACAGCTTTCAAAGGTATACATTGTTGAATACATTATTGCCTCGAATGATCTTCGGAGACGGGAAAAACTGCAATTTGTGTCCAAGTTTTTGTCCCGGGTATAGAAATTCAGGAATTGATACGCGAGAGAGGTAAACTTAGTGTACTGTGTTGTGATGGAACAGAAGCTGAATTAAAAAAAAAGCCTTTCAAAAAAAAAGATCGAACTTTTCAAAGTCTAACTTTCATATTTTTACTCCCTTAGAAGCCAATAATTTTCAGCCAGACTTGTTACATCACAAAATAGGTTATGGTTTACCACTAGATAATTCAATTATTTAATTTAGGACGCTTAATTCTCAAGCCAAAAACCTGAAAACAAAAATTGCTTGTCCGAAATTCCCTGAAATTTAGTAGCCTAAGTATCACCTGTAAATCGCGATCTACCAATAAAACGACAATCATGATGTAATTCCATCATCCGACAATATTCCTATTAATTAAGTTTCAGCTGAATCGACCAATAACAATGCACATCCATCATGCACATAGATTATTATAATATCCAGCGACAAATTGAGTATGATATATAAGCAAATGCAACCTAATGTTGCACCAGACAGATGTTTGTCTTATAATTCTACAGAAGCTCGGATTATGTGTGAGAGATGTTATTACTGAGTGCATTAACGAACACCTTCCATATTATCTCTTTTAATTGTTAATTATTTAGACGGTAGACAAACAGTTTATATTTCAAATTGACAAGGAAGAAAACTTTGACTACTATTGAGAATATGTGATAGTTTCAAATTAATGGAACAACACTGATTCAGTGTGAGACAGAATCTGTACCATGTAGATATCAAAATGTTTCCCCAGACTGTAAAATGGTGCTGACCGTGCATGCCAATGTACACCGTACTATGTATTCAGTATATCTCAGAATGAATGTAACAACATTGATTAAGAAACTTTACATCACCCACGTATTGTAAGTGTAACTTGATTAAGTAAGCAGTACATTGGATGGTTTGTTGCATTTCAATATTTATTTCAAATCAATGATGAAATGTAAGAATGTTAATTTTAAAATAGAAAGTAATGTTGTGGTTCGGCATCAAAATATACATTTGAACATTTAGTACAGCTAACACAACATATTAAAACTGTTAGGTTCCTACTGACTTAACTCTCTTAAACAAGAATATAATGACAGGCAATTAAGGAAAATCCCAAATTTGAACTGTAAAAAGCTGAGGTTAATATATCCTATGTATATACAGCTTTTTACAGTTCAAAGTATATGTCTTTATCTTAGTACTTTATCTGGTGAGACTTGATTAGCAGAAGATCTATGTATATGCCTTGAAGATGAATGAGGCACTATTGATGCTGGTATAGGCTGAGTTGAATTGTAAAGCGCATTTGAACTTTGGAAAATGCTCTATATAAATACACTGCCATTACCATCGAATTGACGCGTCATAACTACAGACACTAGGATTTATCATGTAATTACGCGTCATACCTACATACATGTTCATTGACGTCATACACGTGTACTACGCGTCGTTCGCTTCATTAGCGCCGGCAGCGAAAAAATACATTAAAATACTCCACAATCCGCGAAGGAAATTAAGGAAAGGAAATAAAACGCTGCAAAGTTAAGCCCGAAATGATGATTAACCTCCTTGTTTCCTATTTTCGCGGAACTTATAATTTCGCGAAAATTGAAGAGGCAAATTTCGCGATTTGGCAGAAAAATCGTGTTAAAAGCTCAGGAATTAAATTTCGCGAAACTTTTCCGACTTCTGATAAGCATTAACAAACATGTAGTCTCAGAATCGGTGCTACAGAATTTAATTTGACTTAGCCATACCGTAAACTGCCGCTTATAAGCCCCCCCCCCCCCCGCTTATAAGCCCCCCCCCCGGTTATAGGCCCATCTACCTGTAAACAAAAAAATACATCCGATTATAAGCCACCCGGATATAAGCCCCCCTCTAGTTTTTGTATCCAAATATTGAAATGAATTCGATTTATTATGACGTTTTAAAGCTTAATTAGAAACCAGTAAATGAAAAACGTATTTCGATCAACACTGCTGTAGCTCATTTGGAAACGTTTTTTTTTAATTCCGCTTTTAAGCCCCTTGCAACTTGTTCGTTCGCGATGAATACAGATGAATGTAAATGCGCCGATCAATTCGAAGCTTCCAGATCATTCCACGATGTGAAAATGTATCATACTAGACGCGTTTAGCAACTTAATGCAAAGTAGAATTTACATAAGCCTACCTTCGAATGAATTAAATTTAATATTGTTTGAGAGAGGTTGTTGTTCATTTTACAGCGTTTGTTCATTCGCTATTCAACAGCAGTTCATGCTCTGCGGACAAAAACTATTTTATGAAACAGGCAAGATCAGCGACCGCGACTTTCTACACATTGACTGGCAATTGATTTGATTATTCAAGCTATAAAACCTACAAATCATATAACTCAAATACACTCTAGTTTTTAAACATACCTTCAAAAATACTACACAGCTTTGAAAACCTTTTCTTGTGAGCTATTCGCTCACGAAAGTAAACTCTTTTCCTCTACACTCCTCCATACTGAAACAACCACGTGTATTCCGCTTGAAAGACTTGACACTCTTCCGGTTCAAATTCCCCACCCCACCCAGGCAAGGTTCAAATTCCCCACCCCCGGGATGGCCTTGCATCAAATTCCCTACTCCCCGCGCTCGGAAGATAGTCTAATGCCCGGGGGTTACCCGGGGGGGGGGGGGGGGGTGGTAAAGCTTCGAATTGATCGGCGCATAATTTTGTGCGGTTCTGCGGCGTGGATTTTCGATTTCAACCCTTTTTTCTTTGACTAGTTTTAGCAGTACAATTTGGAAGGAAAATATATGCGAGTCAATAAAAGAGAAACTCCAAACTGCGTGAAAACTGTACTGGGAATGCGACGGTTGTACAGTATGTTTCCTCGAATAAAAGTGCGTGGCGCATTTGAAATAATTTGTTCGCTCTTGACAAATTCAAGTTTTCTCTACGGCGTCAACCGGCCGAATAGCTACGCATGTCGGGGTTTTGGCAGTACCATTTGGAAAATAAATACACTTGATTCCAGCGAGGGAAGACTTTATATATTCCAAACTGCATAAAGTCAGTGAACGCGACAGCCATTAGTTTCGGCAAAGTGCGTGACGGATTAAAATTAATTTATTGTTCAGAAATACGGAAAATAGACTTATCTTTCTAACCACGACGTTGTTTTTTGCGTTTAATCCCAAACTTTCAGTTTCCCCGTGTGTAAAGGCATTTTGAACCCCCGCGCGCTTGAGCCCGCGATTCTAGCCGCATGCCAGCTACGTTTTTCAGCCCTGCCGCACTAGCTGAAATCAGGGGAACATGGAGCATACGCATACAAGTATGGATATATTGTTATTTACGAACAATGCGAGACAATCCTAAGAGCCTGAAAAAAAAAAATCAGAAATATATAAAACCACAATTTTCTTTGCTCCGAATGTGTGGCTTCATGATCATAGCTCAGATGGTCATGGGTTCAAATCCCATTTACGTTCTGAATTTGTTATGGCATATTTGCAATTTCTTAAATTACAAGAACAACAGCGAGGATCACTTTACTTTCTTAAATATCGAATTATGACATTCTGCTTAATTTTTCATGGCTATAAATATATTAAAAATCCACCCAAGGTTTGCAGTGCAGTGCAGTGCAGTGCGCTTCGTTTCATGTCACGGACAGATATAACAGATTTCTCAGATTTGCAAACACTCTGTCAGGTAGAAATGTAATGGCGTGTTTGAAGACAAATCTCTGCGAAAATATGTAAGGTAATAAGGAAAAGGTAAACAATGATCTACCTAGTATGTTATAGGTTTCTTTTTTATAAGTATAAACCCCTGCAATAAGTTTTAAAGGGCTGTGCGCTTCGTTTGGCCCATTTGGTGAATGCCAAAATTGAACATTTTGAGGTGGTTTTATCTCAACAGGCATAACGTCTATGGAATACACCCTATGCCATCATGCTATACATTTTTAAGCTGAATGAATGGACATCAAAACTGTGCTGTCGGTTTTCCTTCATTTGCATTTACCTAAATAATGTATGCTAATTTATGCTAATTAAAATTAAGTTTGGAATGACGCTGGCGATAATAATATTGGATTTTTCAATGAGAATATATTAACCCATGCAAGGTTTGCAGCTCATTGCGCTACGCTTCACTTACAGATAATCCAGATTTTTCAGATTGGCAAACACTCTGTCAGGTAGAAGTATTATGGCGTTTGAAGACAAATCTCTGCAAATTATGCAATGGCAATACATAAGACGATACTAATTAACAGTTTCGTTTTAAGATCGCGCAGGACCCTTGTACTCATTACGTATGTATTTATTTAAAGAGTATACACGGACCGTGCTGACTGATGCCGACAATACGCAAAACATTCATAAGAAGATTATTTTCTTACGTTCTAATAATGTATTCAATAATGTACGGGATTAATTACCACGTTATTGTTCTCAGTTTTGCGGCACGTGCACTGGAATGTAGCGAATTATCGTAATTTATTAGATTCACAGCTTTCAAAGGTACACATTGTTGAATACATTATTGCCTCGTATGATCTTCGGAGACTGGAAAAACTGCAATTTTGTGTCCACGTTTTTGTCGCGGATATAGAATTTCAGGAATTGATACACGAGAGAGGTAAACTTGGTGTACTGCATCGTGATGTAACAGAAACGGAATTGCAAAAAAGCCTTTCAAAAAAGAGATCGAACGTTTCAAAGTCTAACTTTACATTTTTACTCACTTAGAGGCCAATAACTTTCAGCCAGACTCGTTGCATCACAAAAGAGGTTATGATTTACCACTAGATGATTGAATCATTTAATTTAGGACGCATCTCAAGCTGAAAACTCGGGCACCGAAATTGCTTGTCCGCAATTCCCTGAACTTTAGTAGCCTAAGTATCACCTGTAAATCGCGATGTGCCAGTAAAACGACAACCATGATGTAATTCCATCAACCCGACAATATTACTATTAAGTTTCACCGGAATCGACCAATAACAATAACATGCACATAGATGATGATAGTATCCAAAGACAAATTGAGTATGATAAGCAAATGCAACCTGATGTTGCACCAGACATATTATTGTCTTATAATTCTGCAGAAGGATTATGTGTGAGAGATGTTATTACTGAGTACATTAAACAACACCTTCCGGATTATCTCTCTTAATTGTTAATTATTCAGACTGTAGACAAACAGTTTCTATTTCAAATTGACACGGAAGAAAACTTTGACTACTATTGATAGTTTTAAATAGGACAACACTAATTTTGTGGGACAGAATTATGTACCCTGCAGATTGTGTGGCCAACCAGGGCGGGCATGTTTGTGTCTGATGAAGTGACAGAAATTTCGTCTCGGTAAATATTCACCAATATTCACTTCGCCTTCGGCGAGTAATTGTTAAATAACTTAACAAAATTAATATAACACAAGTGTAAAACAGGCTGTCTCTTAAACAAGAATACAAGGACAGTCAATTAAGGAAAATCTCAAATTAGAGCTGTAAAAAGGTGAGGTTAATATCTCCTATGTATATACAGCGTTTTACAGTTCAAAGTAGGAATTGTCTTTATCTAGTACTTTATCTGGTAAGACGTGATTAGCAGAATCTCTATGTATATGCCTTGAAGATGAATGAGACAATACAGATGCTGGTATAGGCTGATAAAAACCTCTAAGCTGGAAAAAATGTCAACCCGATTGCTGATAAATAAATGCAGTCCGGTGCTGCTGAGGGACATGGATGTGCCGGGGTGTTGCAAGAGCATTAGTAAAGAGAGTCGTGCCCTGTACAATCACATCAGACAACCCCTTCATCGTATCTGACATGCGTTCAATTGCTTTAGCAGTGTTTGCTGCAGATTCGTTGAAGCAGTCCATGATTTATCTTCTTATGTAAGCATCATATTTAGCTGCTTCTAAACGTTTTTGGTCCCGTTGAGCAGATGTTAGCGTTTTCTTAAGGTGTTTCCGTTTGTTGTCGATGGGCCTAGGTATGTCTGATACAGCTTCAGCTTTTCGTTTATTTGTTTAAGCTCTTCGAGTGACTTTGGGGATCGCCTCTTCATAACCAGCAGCTTCGTTTTCCCGCTATTCCTGATCAAAAGATACTGGCGTTGAAGATCGGGTTGAGACCTCTGTGCCTGATGAACCTCACTCAAGAGAAGTCGAAGGTAAGGGTTCATCATCATTAAGAATGATTGATTCTCCATACAAGGGAGTATTGTATGAAGATATTCTCACTTCATCAGTGCTCTCCGGTTCAAGGTTGATCGTAGACATGGCACTCTGGGTGTCTACGCAGTATGGCATTAGCCTCTGTTCATTGGGAACCACCCAGATTAATGACAAATCATCATAGTGCGCAAATACTATTTATCCACGGCCACTTCTTGTGCCTGACACAACGGCTTTAGAGTAATCTTGCCTGATGTTCTTACTTTTTCTTTAACCGCTTGTAGCCCGTTTGAACCATCCCTGCCTCTGTGTTATGTCTCTCCTTAAATTCTTCGTATTCTTCTTTCGTCATATCCTTCACAGGTTTCTCTGGGTTGGTCATCTCCACAGGTTCAAAGTAATTTTTCGGTGGCATATTTCCCAGCCATCGCTCTTCCCACTTGTTGGTACAATTGTATTTTATCAGCATTTCTTCAGGTGTTTCCGTTTGTTGTCGATGAGCCTGGGTATGTCTGATACAGCTTAAGCTTTTCTTTTATTTGTTTAAGCTCTTGGAGTGACTTTGGGGATCGCCTCTTCATAACCAGCAGCTTCATTTTCCCGCTCTTCCTGATCAAAAGATACTGGCGTTGAAGATCGGGTTGAGACATCTGTGCCTGATGAACCCACAGAATTTGTGATGAACCCACAGAATGTAACCCACATAAACTTTTATATAATTTTAAAGAATCTATCAATGATTCTAACATCGTCGACCAAGACCATTTTTTGGGCGACTTGGATTTTAAATTTGCCGGCATTTTTTTTGTGCCAATAATAGGGTTTGCGCATGCTCTGTCGATGAACTGATGAAAAGTGGAATACTTCCGCATAATATTTTTTCCGAAGAAATAAATAGCCAAAGATTGTTTGCGGACGTGGCGAATAACTTTCTTTTCCAGCGCCATGTTAAAGCGCTTTTCTGCAACGTGGAAATTACTAGAAGTGCGGCCCTTTCCCCGACTAGTTTTGTGAGTTTCATCTTCTGTTCTCATTTCTCCCCAGGCCATTCATGAGTTGGCGCAAAAGCGCTTTTGATTCAATTGATGCGTCTGTGGAAACTTTTGTGGTTAACTACCTTCCATCAAATATATGTGTGGCATGTTTTCAATACTGTACAATAGTAGGTACTTTCTGGAAAGAGGTATATTCCATTCTCAAAACACAAAAAATAATTTTTGGCTTCTTTGATATTAAAGATATCCTTTTTGGACAACATCAGCCTAGCGACTATAATAACTTAGTTAATTACATTATTCTGGAAAGCAATTATTTTATCTATCGTACTAAATTAAATAAGAACTCTCTTTCTCTTATGCTATTGCTTCAGAAATTTAAGAAAACATATCATTATTGAACGTTTCATTGCGAGAAAGAAAAATAAATTAAAATTACATATTAATAAGAAATGGGAACCTCTACTCCATTAAATAGATCAGTAGCTGTCGTCTCCTCGAGTATCGAATATTTTGTTTTTCCTGCAGATTTTGGTGTCCGTATTCAGTGTAGCTTAGTGTGTGTTGTCTAGGCTAATTTATTGTGTAGTGTAGTTTTTTAGCGTAGAGTTGTATAGTGCCGTTGTGTCATTTAGTGTAACTCAGTGTTGTAACTTTTTAACAAAAATCAAGCACATTAAGGCCTAGGTTTTTTTTTACTTGGAAAATAGTTTATTTGTTATATTTCTAGGGACAAAAATGGCAATGGAACCAAATTTAGCCCACAGTTAGATATATTGAGGTAGTATTAGGGCCTTTGCTAGGGAAAAAAATAACCAATATTTATGCCTTTTCTCTTTAACCCTCAATAACTTAACCACAAAGCTGCCTTGCCTGAGATCTGTTTACTGGACAGTTATGAAACAACATTGTTTGGACTGATATGGCTATGGACAAAGGCCCATATCCGCTTTTATTAAAATATCAAATTTCGTTGAAAAATGATTAATACATAGTCTGGCGGCCCAGCAAAGGTGAGGGCACTGAAAACAGAAAACACGTATTGATCCGCGGCGAGACGAATGACAAGCAAATGTCTTGGATGATCACGTGACCCGTTCAGGAGCGTGAGAGGGGGGGGGGGGGGGGGTATTTTAATTCCAATAACACCTCCCCAGGAATACTCGTATTAAATGTACAAAACTACTGCAGACTGAAAAGACATAACAAATCGATTACATATTTGCGGGCAAATATTTAATTTTGGGAATTGTTGTCGACGGTATTCAGTAAAATCATCAAACAAAAAGGCTTTTAATATGCAGGCCAAATATTTTCAGCATTTTTAGTTTGGAATGACGTTGGCGATATTAATATAGTTTTTTTAAAGTTAAATCTGTTATATTGGGTTTCATTTATGAATTAGTATAAGCCCATGCTGAGGTTTTTAGTGCAGTGCAGTACGTTTTTCTTTCAGATAATACAGATGTATCAGATTGGAAAAGAAGACAAATATCTGCAAATTACTCAATGCAATACGTAAGAAGACAATAACTAAACATGTTGTTCAAGTTAAATTATTATATTAGGTTTCATTTTTCAATGAGTATAAACCCATGCAAGATTAGCAGTACAGTGCGCTTCTTTTCACTTTCAGCATAAATAGATTTGTCAGATTGGCAAACACTCTGTCAGGTAGAAAGGTTATGACGTTTGAAGACAAATTTCTTAGAATTCCGATAGTAACGCCCCCCCCCCCCCCCCGAAAGTAACGCCTCCCCGAAAGTAACGTTAATTTTTTACCTTGCTATGAAACCCCGAGAAGTAACGCCCCCCCCCCCCCCCCCCGAAAGTAACGATCCCACCGAAAGTAGCGGCCCCTTCAAAAATGTTACCACTCAAAAACAATAAAATCGTTGTTCCAAGTGATGCGGCATATGGCAAGTAAATACAAACACAACTTGGCAGTAAATTAAATACCGTAGTGAAAATTCCGTAACCAACCGAATACCAAACAATCGTCTCCTACTTTAGAACATGCAATGAAATAACTAGAACGTGAAAAACATTTGACTCTAATACTATAATGACGTTTTTTAACCATCCGAAAGTAACGGCCCCTTTGGCCTGCTAAATAGATTCTACGGTATCTGCAAAAATGTGTAATGCAATAAGTAAAACGATAATAATTAACTATTTTGTTGACGGTTAAATTATTATACAGTCAACTCTCGTTATAGCAGACACCCTCAGTTGGGACGTCGTTTGGAGTCCGTATAGCTCGTAATAGCGAGAGTCCGCAATAGCTGGAGTTATCAGTCAAACCTCTATAGCTTTCGCCTGGTGGAGGGCTGGATTTTGTCCGTAATAGCGGATGAGTCTGTAATAACAGGGTGCCCCCGAGGCGAGAGTTAACTTTATTACACGACATGGCATTTTAGAGTGCGAATACGCACAAAGACGAGAGCAGATATGAGACCGTATTACACGGGTCTCAGTCCCCCTGACCGCGCGCTACGGAAAACACTGTTGAAAGCCTATATTTTAGGTAAGATATTATGTCGTATAATAAACAATTTATTCAGCGGAAAGCTGTGTAATACGGCCACTCTGTCAGGTAGAAATGTAATGGCGTTTGAAGACAGATATATGCAAAAAAACGTAATACTCTAAGTAAATAAATTAAATTATTACATTTTGTATCATTTTTTTATGAGCATAAACCCATGCAGGTTTGCAGTGCAGTACGCTTAGTTTCACTTACAGATATTTCAGATTTATCAGATTGGCAAACACTCTGTCAGGTTGAAAAGTAATGGCGTTTGAAGACAAATCTCTGCAAAATTACGTAATGAAAAAAGGAAAACGATAATAATTAACATTTTTTTTTAAAGTTAAATTATAATTATAATATTATTAGGTTTCATTTTTCAATGAGTATCAACCTATGCAAGGTTTGCAGTACAGTGCGCTTCGTTTTACTTACAGCCAACTTAGACTTGTCATATTGGCAAACACTCTGTCAGGCAGAAGTTTAATGGCGTTCGAAAACAAATTTCTGAAAAATTACGTAATGCAATACGTAGGACGATAATAAATAAAAATTAACCCGATTAAATCTTTGTATTATACCGAGAAAAATACCCCAAACATTTCTGCCTTTGGTTAAGGCCGCGATGTTTTATGGGCCACCAAAGTTTGGGGTTTTTTCAGCACGACCAAGTAACGCAGCGACTAGGCCTAGTGACGTAATTCCAGGAATATGACACCGTCCCTCCGGTCGTATCTCAGTACGTCATTTACTCGCTTGACGCCATTATTCAATAAACGTGGCTATTAAACTTGTCTAAGCATAAATAAAGATGTTTTTCTCCGCAAGCAAAAAACTGAAACTCCGTTTCAGTGCCGGTTTTTATTTGTATTTTAGTTGTTTTTTTTTGTTATCGCATTGAATCTGTCTCCTCCGCAGAGGCTCCCACGTGGGGGACAACAGCGTCCCCCACGGGCTTGCTTCTTTTCTCTCTCCAGCCCCCGCGCGCTTTATATTTCCCTCTCCCTAATCTTCCCCATCCCCTGTTATCCCCAAAAAGGTAAAAGTTATTCCAAGAAAGTTATTTTTGTTTCATTAAAAAAAGAACAGGAAAACTCAGACAAATTTGGATAAACTGCCCGTTAAAATATGGTTGTCATGGTAAGAACAAGTTCCAAGAACAATGCTGTGTCATGCCACATTGTTCCTAGAAAAAATTCTGGTACAACGGAAAAGCTGAGCGGCTTTTACTTCAACATTAAAAAAGTTAATAACGGTTAAAGTCCGCGCGGTCAGATTCTGCCCCCAGCCCCTCCGTTCTGAATAGGGTTAATTATTTATTGTAATCAACGTACACTGTTTGCAGGTAGTGTCCCCCGTCCCCCTAAATTACACATTTTTTTAAAGTTAAAAACGGTTAAATTCCACGCGGGCAGTGTTCCCCCCGGACTGTATAGGGTTAATCATTTATTATATTGAACGTCCCCCCCAAAAAATATACTGAATCACGATTATTTAAACTAAAAACAAACCCAATCCAAATAGGGTATACAAATAAAACAACATAAATTAACACATTGAAATGCCTCAGGAGACATTCTTACATCTTGTCTGTAATTATTGACGCGCATTTAGCAATGTCTCCGAATGATGTTGTATTTCGGCAAGATAGGATATTATCCCCACCATACCAATTCGTCGTGTAGAAACATTTCAGCCCGCAATCTAAAATATACAGAAAAAGTGTAGAAATGCTAATGTCAAGCAAAGAAAGGAAACGACATCACCAAATTTCCAATATAAATTGATCATTAACTTCGGTACAGGGGGGGGGGGGGGGGGGTGATGGGGTGATACCACCCCCGATGAGGCTTTTTCACAATTTTCAGACGTAATTTTTCCTTTTAATGACCATGTTTCAGTTCTATAAAGCATTATTGTAGTATTAATGCATTTAAACATCGATGTATGTGTTTTTACTGACGTCACGAGGAAATGGTTCAAGGCTAACTTCTAAGGGCATAATGCTTTCAATGTGTCTGATAATAACGAACATCCAAGTGGGAGGGGGGGGGGGTCATTGTCGATCGCCCCCTCCCCCATGACTTTGGATGTACTTCAAAGGATTAATAGACAAAATGATACAATAATTTACATGTCACGGTGTGAAATCGCAAGAAAGGTTTTCGCTTGTGTCTATACATTTTGAGAGCGGAGTGCGATGGGGAAAATAAAGTATTGCCCACTTCGACTTGTCCAAAATGGACTTTCAGCTCCTAAGACCGGACTTTTTATTGTTTTCAAATTCAGCCAGGCTGCACATCTTTTAAGGAAAATATGATATTTTAAGGCTATGGTTGCTTTCATCGGAGATGTCAGGGTTTCCATCAGTCTGCTTGGGACCACAGGCGCTATTAATGGCTCGTCACCGACGCAATCTTCCTTCACCGAGTCCAAAGAGCGGCAGCGTAGGAGGCTGGAAAGCAGTACATGAAGCTTAGCCCCTCGCTTTTTTTTATTATTTCTAACCCCACCCTACACTCGCCTGAAACCCAAATGACAGATAAACAGCTTGGGCCGGTTGTTCGAAAGCTGATTAACGCTAATCCTGGATTAAAAGTCAATCGACATTTAAATCTATATTAGTGTATAAGTGTTTTTCACTGCTAATGTTTTCTAGAGGTTGAAATTACTCAGAGTCAAAACTGAAGGACAAAAAAAAAACAGAAAACCTCACTGACAAGTTACAAAACTGAAATGAATATTCACGCTAATCATGGATTTGCGTAATCGTACTTTCATCAACCGGACCCTGGTGAAGAATAAAAAATAACAACATATGCAATCCGCTGAGGCCAAAACCTTTTTTGCGCGTAAGAAAAATCGGGATACAAAAATTGCACTTAAGATAAAATGACCTAAAAACAAGCTCGCTTTTCTTACCTGTAAAAATAACTGATACTTCGCCCACGTCATTTCCATACTTGTTGGTGGCCTCACAACTGTAGTTTGCTTCTTCATGTATTACAAATGCAACATGGTACGACGTTGCACTGACCAGTACTGTTGAGTTTCTTATTAGTGCTATATGTATGGGCCAGGTTCCAGTGGCTGAACATGACAGTGTGTAACCTGGTAAAACTCGTAGAACTGGAGCTGGTAACTTTACTTTAGGTAAATCTATTTTAAGAAAAAAAAATGTTTCAATGTTTTAAATTAAATTTATGTTTCGTAGATTTCCTCGCAAAGGTTAAGCCTTTACACCTGTATTGCAGCCTTTTATATTAAAACAATAAGGGAATTAAATTTCCCCGCTTTGTTTTAATACCAGTCGTTATTGTGTGTTTATATTAAAACACATATAGTGTGTTTCAATATAAAAAAATTTCCCGGCATATGTTTCCCATGATGGGAGATACAAGACAGTATAATATCTTACCGAAAGGGTGAAGATTATGAGATTCTGTTTCAAGTGAAATATCTTGTACCTCATTGTTGCTTGATCATATAAGCCCTGTCAATTTAGTTTTTCGGAAAATAAATTGGTTTTAACTCGAAAATTCAGTTTATAGAATAGTAACATGGCTGTAATATCTGGACATTTTTAATTAATAGTGGTACGGGGGGGGGGGGGGGGGGGATGGGATGGTATTAGCTACTGGTCAACTATAGTTTTTGGATTGTCTTTCTCCGGCGGAGATTCGGTTTATCAAATGACCGTTCTCTTTAGATGCGGACAAAGTTCAAGTTCTTCCGTAAAAGTGTCAGCATCTGGGGCGTCCTATTAATCCGTTTCCACTCGTTAACTGTGGTTTTCTTTCTCGTTCTACTTTCTCGGAGACTTGGTTCTTCAGATACTTCGTTCTTCAAATAACCATGTTTGTTAGAAGCGGACAAAGTTCGTGTATTTTCGCAAACGCGCCACTATTTTCTACGCAGACGCTACAGTGCGTAGAAAAAATGAATATAAAGCCGCTTATTTGCAGCATTCATTGCACAAATAATTGTATTTGATATGCGTTTTGTTCATAGCTCCACATATCGCATATATAATCAATTGCATTTGAGCTAGACTACGATATATTCATACTAATTTGCTATACATGTAGCTAAATTACAGAATATTTATGTCCTGAATATTGATCTGAATATCGAACATGTGATGTGATCCTCAGAGGGGGTGCAAACGTTTTATAATATTCCCCTACCCTGTCACCCAGAATAAAAGATCGCTCGTGATGCTTTCTTCTAGTTCCAGTCTTCAAGGCAATCGCTGCTTTGCAAGCGTGGATTTTTCTGGTGGTCTGGTGGTATAACAGTCAAACCTGTATTAAGCGGTCACCCCCTATTTAGCGGTCAGTAGTGGAAGTCCCAAAAATAACTTCACTTAATCACTGTAAACTTGATCTCCGTTAATCGGTCAGCTCTATTAAGCGGACGCGGTCACTCTTTTCCAAGTCTCAGTGAGCTGTTTTTTTATTGTTTTTGACTTGTATTAAATGGTCACCTTTCCAAATCAATTGAAATCAATCAAACGATATTATCAACTGAAATTACAGAGTTTATTTTTATTTTTGTATTGTTAACATATTTTTCACCAAACCCTGTATTAAGCGGTCAGTACACCATTCCCCAATTAACGATGACCACTGATACAGGTTTGACTGTCGTGCTCGCCATGGACATGTGGCTTCAGGGTATTCTAAAATAACGCATCGCTCAATTCAGGCTGTCGCCATCCTGCCCGGTCATACCCCGGGAATTTTTAAGGCCCTGTGACCTGGGGGCGGGGATTTTGTACAACAACGTGTTGCCCCGGGGGTGGGAGGTCGGGACATTCTCGTCTCCAGAGGCCACGATCCTTTTGGTCAGCACCATGAATCGGGACCTCTGGCCGGAACCAATTTGTTGAACATGCGCAGAGTACTCGTTCTATGTTCTCAGCCAATCAGATTTGTCAGATTTGACGGGAAGTCCGAGATTCGCGGATTTCCGGTGTTGGAACCGGTCAGAGGTCTCGATTCTTGGTGCTGACCAAAAGGATCGTGGCCTCTGGGGACGAGAATGGAGGCCGGGACAACTTGACCGACCGCCAAATAGATTAGTATTAAACAATGGAAGAATTCGCCGGTAAACCGACTACTTTTGTGGGCGATTGGCTGGAAAAGCAAGGTATTGGAAAGTTGAAGACTCTGTTTGCAATTGAAGGTAATAAAATGTTAACAAGAATTTTCGAAGAAAATATAACCGGGCTTTTACAATTTATCTGCTTTGTTGCGTGAAATCGATCAGTGAGGAAAGTACATTAGTCACGCCAGTCACGCCTAACTAAGTCTGATGTTTGCGTATAGTGCCTACAGTCAATTTTCTTGTCTCTGAGCAGTCTTTAAGGTGGATTATAGATAATTCCACAATATAAAGCCAGAGTTGAATAAGAGGGAAAAACACGACAACATAGGTACGAATCGTTGTTACACCATCAATCGCAGACGTTCCATGTCGCGGCACCGTTCCGTGTTCGACAAATTTCGTGACTCAAAATGTGATCTTGTGACGTAGTGGTTGTTATGACATGCAGCAACAAAACGAACAAGTAATGTATATTTTAAATAGGCCAATGATTATCTCCTGGTCAAATCAACAGTAATAGCTTGATGTGAGATTTGATCTAATGGCGCTCCTGGTTTATCACAGACGTTGCGAAATCTCTTCACGTCACAGTTAGACGTGACCCATGACGTAATAGTCCTTATTTATATATCTGCGTGTCTCAGCAAGTTTCTGTTTTGTAGAAATCTTCGAATCTCAGCAAGTTTCTGTTTTTCTTAGAACGTGCACGGAAAATAAATGTATTTCACACAAAACAAACAGCAGTATATTCATAAAATGCCATTTAGGCAAACGATGATCCTGGCGAAATGTTTTACGAGCGCTCTGCTTCCTAAATTATTATTTATTTGGACCAGTCCAACTGTTACACATTGTTGCACCATCCCTTACAGACATTGCGCAGCCAAGTGTTGCACCATCAATGACGCAATGTTTATTTATAAATCTTCCCCGTGTAACGAAATGAAACGCTGAAACGATACGTTAAAGAAATGTATTTCACACTTAACAAGAGTACAGTATTCGTCATATTTCAAATAGGCCATATTGTTATAGCTACTGCTCAAATAAAGTAAAAGCTTCATATAAAATTTGATCTAATAGCGCTCCCAGTGTGCCTACGCAGTACAACTATTTTTAATATTTCGACGAGTCAAACTCACCAACGTTTCGATAAATAGATGTGTATTTGAAAAGAAATGCATTTCACACAAAATGACAAACAGGACAATATTCATGAAATATCATTCAGGCAAAGGATGACCCTGGCGAAATGTAACGTAGCTTAATTGAAAAAATTGATCTAATGGCGCATCTAGTGTATGAGATGTACGTACGCAACCCACAGACGATCTCTTCAAGTCACGATTCGACGTGACCCTATGACGTAATAGTCCAAATATAATTCTGCACCTCTCAGCAAGTTTCTGTTTTTATAAATCTGCCAGTCTCAGCAAGTTTCTGTTTTCCTTTACGAAAAATAAATGTATTTCACACAAAACAGACAGCAGAGTATTCATAAAATGTCATTTAGGCAGACGATGACCATTGCGAAATGTAACGTAAGCATCATCTAAAATTTGATCATCTAATTGCGCTCCTAGTGTGTCCACACAGTAGTGAGTACAATTATTTAATAGTATGACGAGTCAAACTCACCGACGTTGCAAAATCTGTACGCTCCTGGCGAGTTATTGTTTATTTGGACCAGTCCAACTTTCACATAGGCTCGATTTCAGCCGCTCTCTCGAGTCCGGTCTTCGTTCCTCCCGAGAAAATATTTCACAAGGCGAATATATATTTATACTCTCCCCTAGCTCTCCTCCTAGCGCTTTGGCGGAATAGAGGTATAAAGTGAATCACGACAAAACAAAAACTGAAGCTATTTTACTAACCGGGTCGGCCCTATACCGCCCGGTTAATAACTTTTCTAGCTTTTCCGTTGCCCGTAGAAACAACGTCTTTATACGTTCCAATTCAAAGTAAGACTATCCATTACAACTTTCACCCAGGCAGCAACTTCGTTCTCAGCGATACACTGATTCTTTTGATATGTTTTTTTTTTATTGATAATTTCTGTTGCTTTTCCGTTGCCCCGGGGGCGGGGAATTTGTAGTCCCACGAAAAAATACAAATCCCCAGGGGGTCGGCCCGGGGGGAGGATGGTAACAGCTGCAAACTGCATAACAGTTTCTAGAAATGACGTGAAGAAAAAAAGGTGTACTCACATTGTAGTGTGATATCTACATTCCACACGAATAACAAGAAAATGAATCCCTTGCTGCAAAGTAGTTTTCTGTCCATAACCATACTAGCATTTCACCTGGAACCTGTATATAAGGACACATTTTTATGAAGAGTTTTAATTTAATTTGAGAATAATATATTCGCAGTTACGGAATCAGGCTTCAAGGTCCACAGAGTCTTGGCACATTTCTCCTCGCTATAATTGCAAGAACTCTCATCACTTTTACTGATGTCTTAAAGTGTACACTCGAGGACCTGTACCACGATGTTCCCAATGTGAACAGAAAAGACGATGAATTTTAGAAACCTAATTTAGTGGTTTAATTATAGTCTCGTGTAACGATGTAACGAGACGGTTCTATTTTTTTGGTAAACTCTCATCCGATGGCGCGAAATTCTGGACATCAATGGGCGATCATGTTGACTTGAATCACTCCTCAATTAATGATTCGTTAGCATTGATTTCCTATTGGCTGACCGCTGCATACATACACACATACATACACACATACATACACACACACATACACACATACATACATACATACATACATACATACATGCATACATACATACATACATACATACATACATACATACATACATACATACATACATACATACATACATACATACATACATACATACACTTTATTGAGCATCCCTGAAAAGGGCTTTTCAGCATCAATATCAAAATACATAAAATAAATAAGATAGGAAACTAGAAAAACTATTTACAATATAATTTACAATATTTATTTTACATCACTCATTAATTCATTAATTAAACGTTTCTCAAAAAACTTTGGTGTCTGGTATTTGCTTCAAGTCCTTTTTACACCACGATAGTAAAAGGCGCGCTGGACAGCAGCAATTCTACAAGATGGAATATTAAGGCTGCCCCTATGTCTTGTCTGCCTGTTGTGGATAGTAGATCGTCATGGGTAGTAGTAGATCATGTCAGGGATGTGATGGAATTATTTTTAAGAGCAGATTTCCACAAAAATCAGACAAAATCGAATTTCCGCGGCAAAGCTGAAAAACTCAAATTCGCTCTCCTTTAGCATGCAGGTAGTCCATAGTAAGAATACAAACGCCATGTAGTTTTTTTCTCGAAATACTTTTGTATTTCCGAGAAAAACGACATTTTCGAATTCGCCTCCAGACTCTATTTAGCGAGTCCAAACTGGGTTGAAAATCGACCATTTTCACTCGGCGCGCGTGTCGAAACTATCGAGCGTATGGAAGATTTAATACTACCAACGTATTGCTTGACTTTTCCTTGTCTGGGGAACATAATTGCAGAAGTATTAGGTTTATTTTGATTTTTGAACGGTACACAAAACCAGAGTATTCGTCAATGCTATGATAGTTAGTTGGTCAAAAGAATTGCCATTTTAACCATGTGTCATATCTCGGAATCCCATAAGATTAAGGATTTTAACGGTAGAAGGATAGATCTTCCAATAAATGTAAAGTTTAGTTTGGGCAAATAATTTCGCACTTGTCAAACGTTTCTTCTAAATAGTAGACGGAAGACATGAAATCACGCCATCTATCGAATGCGTGACCAAGCGTAAACTACCGTACATGTGATTAAAATTACTTCAATTCGAAATACAAGCATTTCCTCAGTATTAAACAACATAAATATGCTTACCTTTGCTCTGTTGTTGTAGAATGTTCTTTTTTTTTGACAATTTTCCAATGGCGTTCCGACCCGTACCACGTACACATGATTAAAACGGATCTTCCTCATATTCAATTTTTGCTACTTGTGTTCTTTGATATAGTACCACTAAAACCATAGCCAGAAACCACCTCTGGCTTAGAGTATCCGTTTGAAAAAATGTTCCATGTCGCTACTCGTTTCGAGTTCGTTAACAAAATGTGTATTTTGCCTAATTTGCATATTGGCCGTTCACTTTGTACATGGGGTGGGGTCGGGCAGGAAACACTCGCGCGATAGCGGCGGAAGAGCTAGCCTGCAAAACAGTCGTTTTCCTTCTCTAAATCGCTGGTCGCACTCTTGGCGCGAAGCACCAAAAGCGTGGATCCTCGTGCGCGAACGTTCGAAGACTTCGCGCATTCGTATGGCGGACCAAATGCAACGCAAAATACTGTTTTGCAATCTACGGAAGAGCGTGCATGTGCACGCCTTTCACTCTACAGTGAAAATCGAGTACCCGTAAACTGCCAAAAAAACAAAAGCACAAAAAACACAAAATCAAACTATCAATATGTCCAGACTTCCATAGGTCCCACGCAGGGAGAGGGTAAATTTAAAGACCGGATAATAAATGTTGAATTTTATATTAAAAACATCCGTTTCTAAACGCTGGAATTTTGCACCACGCCGGTTAATTTTAGCTGCATTTCCATCCATTTCAGATAATTTAAATTCACATTTTTCCCTGACCCGCGTTTGCATTAGCCTCCCCCACCAAAAAAATACCCTTTCTGCGTGGGCCCTGTTCACCAACAGGTCATCCCAACAAACGAAGAAAATGCACCAATAAACGCGGGCTGCTTTGTCGGGTGATTCATATATTTTCCGTGGGGAAAAAAACCCTTGTTACTTTTTTTGGTAATAATCTCGTTACTGTGCATGTGCGAATCATAAAATCGTGAACACTTTGATTTCTTTTGCCAACAATTGGCCTATTTCCCCCTGTATTTATTTTATTGCTATTTTCGCAAAGCTTTATGCAAAAACAAATAAAAGTGTAAATTTGAGTTTCCTGACTATTCTTATTGCGGTTTGATAGTGTCAAAGTTAATAAATAAAAGTGTTCGCGCTTCTTTGATTCGCACAGTGATTGAATTTTGTAAATTGAGTTATAACTGTAGTCTCGTGCAACATCATATTGAAAGTTATTGTCGATATTATCGAGGAGGTAATAAAACATAAATTTCATATTTGTGTTGTTGGTACAACAAACAAGTCAAATCTTAAATTGCTAAACGTTTTTTTTTGTTCCCAACAAAATACATGTAATCAAGAGAAATTAAGGGTTTTTCCGTTGATGTAGGTGCAACAAAAAGTTGTCACGTGCGCTTGTTCCGTCCAATATGCAAATAACCCGCTTTCGGTATTTATACATTTACAACGTTGACTGAAACGAATACTCGAAGTGGTTTAATGACTGTCGTTTTGACGGATACTGCCTGGAAGCTGGCTAAACAATTCTACTGAAAAACCCGAGTAGCACAAATATACTTTTACATATTATAGGAACTTGATAGTATTGAGTTGTTCCAAATTCGGATGCGAAGTCGTCACCCAAACCTCAAGGAACGCCATTGGCAAATTGTCAAGAAAAATAAAATTCTGCAACAGTCAGAATATCATAACAGAGAAATGGTGAGCATATTTATGTTGTTTAATACTGAGGCAATGCTTGTATTTCGAATTGAAGTAATTTTAATCAAAGTCATCCACTTATCATTTATTAACATATTCGCTTTGACATTATTGAGCCTTGCAGTATGGCAGGACATATTGTCACATATGAACCTAGTTGTATGGCCTTGCTCGTCATGAGTCCTCCATAGCTCAGTGGTAGAGCATCCAACCGGCACCTGGAAGGTCATGGGTTCGATTCCCGTTGGGGAGCTCAGAATTTTTTTCTGAGTATTTCGACTTGAGAGCGCTTCTTCATTAATTCACTTTATCCAAGTCATCCACTTATCATTTAATTTCAATCACATGTACGGTAGTTTACGTTTGGTCACGCGGTCGATAGATGGCGTGATTTTATGTCTTCCGACTACCATTTTGAATAATTTTTTGACAAGTGGGAAATCATTTGCCCAAACTAAACTTTACATTTATGGGAAGATCTATTCTTCTCCCGTCAAAATCCTTAATCTTATGTGATTCCGAGATATGGCACATGGTTAAAATGGCAATTCTCTATTTTCCAATCCCCCATAATACACTTTGCTTGCTCCCCAAATTTTGCATAAACTATTGTTTTCAAATGCTCTTGGGAATATGCACAGATATGCAGTCCTCCCAAGAGCATTTGAAAACAATAGTTTATGCAAAATTTGGGGGGCAAACAAAGTGTATTATGGGGGATTGGAAAATAGAGAATTATTTTGACCAACTAACTATCATAACATTGGAGAATACTCTAGTTTTGTGTACCGTTCAATAATGAGAATAAACCAATAGCTAATACTTCTGCAATTGTGTTCCCCAGACAAGAAAAAGTCAAGCAATACGTTGGTAGTATTAAATATATCTTTCATACGCTCGATAGTTTCGACACGCGCGCCGAGTGAAAATGGTCGATTTTCAACCCAGTTTGGACTCGCTAAATAGAGTCTGGAGGCCAAATCGAAATTTGTTTTTTCTCGGAAATATAGAAATATTTCAAGAAAAAAAACTACATGTTTGTATTCTTACTATGGATTACCTGTATGCCAAAGGATGGCGAATTCTATTTTCTTAGCTTTGCCGCGCTATGTCTGATTTTTGTGGAAATACTCTCTTAAAGGTTATTCATAGACCTAGATAACTTCTTAACCGCTTTCTTTCTCGAACTAAAATTCCAAACGAAAAATACCATCGCTGGAGAGAAGCGATAAGCAAAAGTATAAATAGTATTTTGTAATCAATACGTTGCGATTTTCCTGCCTTTTTATATCAAGCCATTTTTATCGAACTAAAGAGACTTCATGACGTGACTGTCAGCTCTGCGTGGCGACGCACTCGTTTGGTGAAGGGCTATGAGATCCTACTGAAGCCTCTTAAACCTATGACCTTTGTCACCTTAGGTGGCAGAGCCTTCCAGTCTGCTGCCCTTAACATTTGGAACAACTTGCCACCTGCACTTCGACTGATCGACTCTTTGCCTGTCTCTAAAACTGCCATCAAGACATGTATTTTTAAATTAGCATTTTAAGAGTCGAATTGATAGTTTTATTCATTTTTTCCGTCTTTTATTTATTTATTTACATATGTATTTATTTATTTATTTATTATCATTTTTACCAGAGAAGATAAATTTTAATGCGCGTGTGCACATATCCACATGTAGCACGCGCAATATAAATATAAATGTAATGTATTATTATTATTTTATTATAGACTGAGGAAAATTGGTTGGAATAAATTTGGCCGTCACTTTTTTTATTTTAAACCAGCAAATATAAAATAAACAACTATATTTTCAGCTAATGTGTGGGAACACCCCCGCACTGTGTGAACGATAGAAGGTAAGCTCAAGTAGCAAGACTTGTGTAAAGACACGCCCAAGCTACCGGATCCTGCAGATAAATAGATTCTCGAGGAAGACAAGTCATGTCGATGTTTCGCTGGATTAGTTTGTAGATAGAAACCTTAGCAATTACAATCTGCAACTGAATTATATCGCGAACAGCCAGAAATTCATAACAAGCAACCTCTACCATACTATCCTCTTATATGTAACACAATGCTTGCCATTCACCCGTAAACCATAGTGCGAAAACTCACAAGATACGTACCGCGTATTCAGGCCGTATGACGCAGCTAGAACTCACATTTCGACAAAAAATCGATAGTTTTCTAGTACGTCTACATCCCGTAACTTACATGGTCAAATTTGGTACAATTAAGGGCGTGTTCGGTCACGTGACCTCTTAAAGTTGAGTCCATCACCGTAAAGTTCCGTTTTGTTTCGTAATAAACAATTAGAAGCAAAATTATAAACAAAAAGATCAAATCTAGAAAAAATGTGAGTAGCGCTACAATCGTTAAAAAAATGTTCTCTTCGTGCTGTAATGATAAGTCATATTGAACTGATATTTTTCACAATAGAAGCTTATCTAAATGCTTTTTTGCAAGATCGTAAGGGTTAAAACGGAATTTGGCTCATAACCCAACCTCATTATATAAGCTTTTATTATATGGCAAACTGGTCCGGGATTAAAATGAGCATTATGATTGCTTCCCTACAGAGCACAGAGCTGTCAAAATTTTGCATTATGGCCTTCTAAGATGGATCGCGCGCAATTGCAAATTAATGTCACCAAAATCCTTTTATGAAACATTGAGCAAAAGAAAACTGTTTTATATTAAGTCGAAACATTTTTCCTTCATGTATGACAGACAATTTCAGTTTAACGTTTACGAAAGAGGCCTGAGAAATTCTTAAGTTCGTCTTGATAGCTTTCTTTGCCGCGCTCATTTGCCGAGAATATAACGGATGCATTTATTTATCATTTTATTTATTCAATTTATCAGCAACTGTTATAATAAAACCTTTATTGAACTAGGTTGTGAGTTCGCTCCGCATTAGGGAATATTTTTTTCTTCCTGTTCCTTTTTTTTTTGCAAGTTCATGGACCGAGCCAATCTATGTCCTAGAGAACTGATATTTTTCACATTAGAAGTTAATTTAAATGCTTATAGTTCTTGCACAATTGAAAGGGTTAAGAGTTTTTTTAATTTCAGGAAACTTTATTAACAAACAAATATACAGATTTACGCTACAATATACATACTAACAGTAACAAATTGTACAATACTTTTACAATAGTTTGAGTTACAGTAAGCTCTGATAATAAATACAATAAATTCCACTAAATTGTGCTATTGCTAATAATTATGTACATCCAGTAGTACTACAATATACGATCTCTATTTAAGGATTAAATTAGAGCCGTGCAGATAAAATAGTAAGCAAGCATTAATTCGTGAAATTAGACCACTTCTCTAAAAAAGTACTGCGTTTATTTGACATAACAGCTATATATCTCTCTATTTCGATCTTCTCCTGGACAAGAATTACGAAATCCGCGAACTGGAATTTAATGTTATTTAAAGCTTTACAATAAAGAAAATATTTACCAATGAGAATTAGATGGTTTAGGGTTGAACAAGAAGACCAATCGCTTAATACACCGTACATCATTTAATTCTTGCAAAGACTGAGGGTGTTTTTGGATAAAGACCGATACCATTGAATAAATTCAGACCAGAAAGAAACGGCAATGGGGCACAATATGAATAAATGGTTGACTGTTTAGGGTTAAGAGTTGATGTGGCTCATAACCAAACTCATAATTTAAGCTTGCAAAGGATTTGATGTATGTTGATGTATTTCAAACAAAATCCAGACAAAAAGTATTTCCTCAAATAGTCACCTTCATAAGTTCGTCTTGATCGCGTAACAAAGTGAAGTACTCTTCAACTATAAAGGCAAAACTTGAATCATGATACTTAATTTCTGATGGTGGCAGTTCGACAGTAATATTGTGAAAGATGATGAAGGATGTTCTGTTTGATTCTTTTATAAAGCCAAATACTGCCAGCTGAGATTAAGGGCGTTTTAGTGCTGCATCCGAAATATTGGAGCTGACTGCATTGCTTCCTGCCTTTCATTTAAAGTTGACCTCTATATATTTATTTACATGGGCTTTGTGAAATCACATTTATTTTTCAGTGAACCTGATAGTTTTTATGTGGTACGTTAAATTATGGAAAAGAAAAATAAGAAATTTAAAAATTCAGTTTAAATACCTGGAAGACAGATCCGTAAGGCCGCGCCCGTCTTGATCTAGAAACAGTATAATTTGCCAGCGAAAGTTTTATAAGAAATATAAACACCTTACAGCTGCTATATTAGCTTCAATATGTTGGCATCATCATTCCCCATGATAGCATTGTTTTTGTGATGTGCTTGTTAGACTTGTCAATTACGTAATTAAGTGCGCTTCTTTCCCAATAACAATAGGTGAGTGACGTCTATTATATATATTTTAGCGCTCCAACTGAACTACCGGTTAAGCCATTTTTCCTTTGCATGTTTTAATAACAAAGCCTACAGCAAACATATCCGCGTTTGTTTTAAC
The DNA here is from genome assembly GCA_029204205.1 of Desmophyllum pertusum. Classification (NCBI taxonomy): domain Eukaryota; kingdom Metazoa; phylum Cnidaria; class Anthozoa; order Scleractinia; family Caryophylliidae; genus Desmophyllum; species Desmophyllum pertusum. Next base: position 3,392,953 of record MU825877.1, read on the forward strand.
GTTTATTCTAATATTTTATTGCTAGGCTGTAAGATGTTAAACGTAACAAAACGGAAGTATTAAGAGCAGCCGTCAGCAAAAATGATGAATCACGGAGTTAGTCCAAAGAAAAAAATATGCTCATATTAAAAACACATGTAGAGAAAAATGTTCGAAGAACTAAGGCCGATGCTGATCTCGAGGAGGTTAAAAAGGTGCATGGAATATTGGTCGGTAGCTTCAAGGCTTTCTTTTGACAGCTTGATACTGGCAATTAAATTCCGTTTACGGTTTTTCTCATTGTAGTCTTTGAAACTATTAATTATTTGTGCGTAAAAACAAATTAAAAATCCATTTATTTGAATTTTTTATAAAATGGTAGTAATACGTTTTTGTCGGTGGCGGGAATAAACTAGCCAGAAAAATAATTTCAAATTAACCGTTTTAGGCCATACTCCAGTGAAACTCTTCCCTTGTATTAGCGCTACAAAATCAATCATTCAGTGTATCGCTAAACGAAACGTTAAAAGATTAATGATAAGTCCTAGTGAAATAAAATGTTTCACAATAGAAGCTAATGTAAATGATTTTCAAAAGGGTTCAAACGTAATGTGGCTCATAACCGAAAATGAGCATTATGATTCCTTCCCTGCAGAGCGGTCCAAATTTTGTAATATGGATCGCTAAGATGGACCGCTCGCAAATTAATTTCGCAAAATTATTTTTTATGAAATATTAAACAAAAGAAAACAGTGTTCTATTAAACGCGGGTGCGCACTATAAAAGATGCTTGGCTCATCCTACTTTCTGGGTCTACTCATTTAATTTGCATTTTAGTTTTGTACGCGGAAGCTTGCGCATGAACTTCTACTTAATTCTTGCATTCCTTTCGAAAATTTAGCTCCGCTATCAATCTTCTTTCTCAGAGCGTACTCGAATGACCATACGAACATATGACTTTGCGTCATTATTCACAAAATATGGCGGTAAATTCTTAATCGAAATGTGTTAAAATTACGCGGGTACGGAGTCATATAATCACGCGTCCTTCTGATAGTGATAATTTTGCCTAAAAATTCATGGTTCGTATCTGTTGGGAAACGAACTATTTCATGGTGGAATAAATAACCGTTGTTGTTATTCTTCTTGTTTGGAACAATTTCGCGGAAAGAAGAACTCGACATTTCATTCACCGGTAATTTGGAGCTATTTTGTCGTTCACTGATGATTGCAAATGAGGCCTATCTTCCTTAAGTAATCTCCCTTTTATAGTTCGTCTCCGCGTTTAGTAGGCCCAGTTCAGACGCCGTACTTCACATGAGCCGAATCGAATTCGTATTTAGGCCGACCTAAATTAATTTAGACCGGCTGAATTGATTCAGACGCCGAGCTTAATTCAGCCGAACTTAATTTAATAGGGGAAAATTGCTGTTATATTGAAAAATACTTTATAATAATTCATGCATTTGTTTCGGCTCATGTGAAGTTCGGCGTCTGAATCAAAGCCGGTCCACAGCCGTTATTCCCGGCTGAGCCAGGCGGGAAGAACGGCTGAGCCGATCCAAATTGATTCAGCCGTTCCGAATTGATTCAGACGCCGTACCTCACATGAACTTAATTCATCGAATTCGATTCGGCTCATGTGAAGTACGGCGTCTGAACTGGGCCTTAGAAACATTTCCCTTCAGGTATGACGGACAATTTCAATTAAACTTTTACGAAAGAGGCCTGCAAAATGCAATGAAGTTTATGCTTAGATTTGGCGCTCGCATTTGCCGAGAATGGATCATAAATCAATGATATTAGCAACTGTTTTAAGAAGAGCCATTATAATAAAAACGTTTTTATTGATGACTAGCCTGTTCGTGAACAGCACATTCTCGTCCCCAGAGTCCGCGATCCGTTTGGTCAGCACCAAGAAATCACGAACTCTGGCTGGTACCGATTTTCTGAGCTTGTGCAGAGTACTCCTTTTATATTGTCTTTTGACTGTTCATTGTTTCAACAGCCAATCAAAAAATTCGTTATTTCTGTTCCCGCCAGAGGCCGAGATTCCTTGGTGCTGACCAGAAGGATCGCGGACTCTGGGACGAGAATGTGAACAGCAAGGATTTCATAAAAAAGAAAGGTATAGGCTGCTGCTCTGCCATACTATCCTCTTATGTGTAACAAATGCTTGCATTCACCCTAAACCTCAGTGCGAAAACTCGCAAGATACGTATCCAGTCAACGTATTTGGTTACACAAACATTGCTGCAGAACGAATCCGGGAAATGTGGGATATGCGTCATGAAGGCTGAGATGCAAGTTTGACAAGTTTTATTTTAATCTTTACTATAGGGCTTTACAGTTTTTAGTGTATACTGCTACCAATCTCGTTCCTAAATAATTTATATGTTAAAAGTGCAACCGTTTTTATTAATGCTTCTGGATTTATTTTATCTTCTCCTTATATTTTAATTTTTATAATTCCATTTTTTGGTGAGTTAACAAAGAAGAAGAAGAAGAAGAAGAAGAACAAAAAATAAATAAATAAGAAAACATAGCACGAAATAAATAGAAGCAAAACAATGATCTCAAACAGCTGGCTTATAATGGGCTATTTGTCATTTGTTAACCTATGTTTGAATTAACCTTTTGTTCGAGAGGGGACGTGAGTCTGGCGATAACCGATTTAATAAGCAGATCCCCTGTGTTGTCAGTATGAGTAAAATCTTGCGAAGAATAAACAGCTTTAAACAAGTAGTCGCCACCAACTTTTTTTTAATTAAAAAAGCGCTACTTCTTTCCTTCCTTCCTTCCTTCCTTCCAGACTCAGAACTCACATATTTGTTGGCGGTGGAAATAAACTAGCCAGATAAATGATTTGATACCATCAACCGTTTTAGGCCATACTGCAGTGAAACCCTTCCCTTCCATTAGCGCCACAATAGCAATTCTTCCGTGCGTCAGCTAAACCAAACGTTAAAAATATCATCTTTGCAATGCCCTAGTGAACTTACATTTTTCACAATGGAAGCTAATCTAAATGCTTTTGCAATATTTTGAGGGTTTGGATAGCTCATAACCCAAGCTCATAATATGTAACAATTATTCAATTCGCCCTTGTTGGATATGAGATGATTATGGCCAACTCGCGCGTTGTTTTATTGTTCGAACGTTAAGGACGGTGCCTCCTAATACCAAAGTATTTTTGCGCGGTTTATGACTATGCGGGAAAAGCAGATCTTAGCAAGGGCTATTGGATTCCAAAAAGAAAATTGGGGGTAACCACGCATTTTTTAGAGATAATCAAGCTTCAATCTGGAAAAAAATGCTGAAATAGCATTTTCTCGGAAAAAAGGAAAAACATATTTTTTCGCAGATTCCCTTTGTATTTGCCTTGACATACACGAAAGCAACAATAAATATAAAAAAGCTTTAAAAAACGTAACAAATGGTAATATAACAACTACTGTTTATGTGTTTTTTAATTAAAAATCATCGCAACGTAGCCATTATCAACCCTGACAGCTCTCCTCCGGTATACCAAAAATACAGTCTAAATAACTTTTGCACTCAACAAAAAATTAATCATATGTTTAATAGGCTTACCGCTTCCATTTTATAACATAAAAAGTAGGGGTCACCACGCGTTTTTGTAACTTATATGAAGAAAACGACCATATATTTCCCGGCCGAGCTTAGCCTTAAAGAGATTTTGCAATGTTCTGTATGTGCGCGCGCTCAAGCGCGCGCTAATGACGCGATAAATTATGCGCAGAACGTATGCGCAGTAACAATAGGAGGCACCGTCCTTAAGGGAAAAGAAAATTGGTTCGAGAAATTGGGAGTTTGAAATATCGGGGGTAAAATTTCAGTGAAACAAATCCATGGGAAACAAATTTTGGTTCAAGTTATCGGGATGTTTGAGAAATCGAGGGTTCGAGAAATCAGGATTCCAGTCTAGTTCATTGACGTTTGATAAAAACTTTTGCAACATTATAAATCGACTGAGTGATTTTTCAGTTCGATCTAAATAAAGCATGAATTGTAGCAAGTTGAATGAAAAGAGCAAAACAAAGTTTTCTTCGGATTAATCTTCGCTCAATTTCTCTGAAAGTTTCGTATATATTCTGTAAAGCTGTGCAAATGGCTTAGCATCAAAGGGGAAGATCCGAAATAATTGCGGAACTGAACATTATATTCACATTACAAGTTGAATGGACAGCTAAACGCAGCAAGGTTTTTGCTTGTTTATGGCGGGATTTACGGCGGGCAAATCGTGCGCGACTACAGAATTAATTGTGTTGAAACGAACTGAGCCTGAAATTAAGTCACTGAAGTCAATAGCAAAGGAAAACCTAAATATCTACATGGATATATAGAGAGAAAGAGAGTGATCTTCAAAGGAAATTTCACTGTGTGTGATCTTGGATCGATTACACCGCCACCAACGCTTGACGAACCAATAAGAAATCTAGAAATTCAATAACAGATATCTTGTATTTAATAAAATATATTATTATATGACAAACTGGTCCGCGATGAAAATGAGCATTCGAATTGCTTCCCTGCAGAGCGGTTCGAATTTTGCAATATGGACCACTCGCAAATTAATTTTGCCGAATTCCTTTTAAACATCAAACAAAAGAAAAAAGTAGAAACATTTTTCCTTTATGTATGACGGACAATCTCAGTTAAATTTTTACTAAAGAGGCCTGACAAATTTAAGTATATGCTTATCTTGCTTTGGCGCGCTCATTTGCCGAGAATGGATGCATTTATTCATTCATTTGATTCATTTGGTTTATCAGCAACTGTATTAAGAAGAGCCATTATTGAATTATTGAACTAGCTTGTTTGGTTCGCATTGAGGAATATTTGTCTCTTCCTTTTCCTTTTTTTTTTTTTTTTTTTGGCAAGTTCATCGGACCGAGGCGAATCTATGTCCCAGTGAACTGATATTTTTTCACATTAGAAGCTAATTTAAATGCTTTCTTGCAAGACTGACTGAAAGGGTTATGACTTGTTGTGGCTCATAACCAAAATCATAATTGAAGCTTTCAAAGGATTTGATGTATGTGAAATACGTGTTTACTTCGTTTCCCTTGATATCGTTTTATTTCCAAAAAAATCCAGACCAAAATTATTTCCTCGAATCGACACCTTGATAAGTTCGTCTTGATCGCGTAACAAAGTAAACTACTCTTCAACTATAAAGTCAAAACTTTGAATCATGATACTTAATGAAGGGATGTTCTGTTTGATTCTGAAAGGCAAATACTTTTCAGTAAATCAGATAGTTTTTTATATGGTATGTTAAATTATGGAAAGGAAAAATAAGAAATTAAAAATATTTTGAATTACCTGGAAGACATGATCTGCAACCCCGCGCTGGTCTTGAACTAGAAGCGGTATAATTTACCAGCGAAAGCTGAATAAATAAAAACTTCAACGCCTTGCAGCTGCTATTTTAGCCTGATATTTTGGCATCACCATTCCCCTTGATAGCCGGCATAATTAATGTTTTTTTTGTGATTTGCTTGTTTGACTTGTCAATTACGTAATTAAGTGCGCTTCTTTCCCAATAACGATAGGCGAGTGACGTCTATTATACCGGTTAAGCCATTTTACCCTTGCATGTTTTAATAATAAAGCCTACAGCAAACATATGTTTGTTTTAACGTTTATTCTAATATTTTATTGCTAGGCTGTAAGAGGTTAAACGTAACAAAACGGAAGTATTAAGAGCAGCCGTCAGCAAAAATGATGAATCATGGAGTTAGTCCAAAGAAAAAAATATGCCCATATTAAAAACGCATGTAGAGAAAAATGTTTGAAGAACTAAGGCCGATGTTGATCTCGAGGAGGTTAAAAAGGTGAATGGAATATTAGTCGGTAGCTTCAAGGCTTTCTTTTGACAGCTTCATACTGGCAATTAAATTTCGTTTACGGTTTTTCTCATTTTAGTCTTTGAAACTATTAATTTTTTGTGCGTAAAAGCAAATTAAAAATCCGTTTATTTGAATTTTTTTATAAAATGGTAGTAATACGTTTTTGCCGGTGGCGGGAATAAACTAGCCAGAAAAATAATTTAAAATCATTAACCGTTCCGTTCCGTTCCATTCCAACAGATGGAATATCGGACAGTGGAACAGTCATGTCATCTGCATAAGCAAGGACTTTTGTTTCATCATCACCAATTTTAATACCTTTTATGTTGCTATCAGATCTAATAGCAACAGCTAAGATTTCAACAGCTGCGAAAAATAAGTAGGATGATAACGGGTCTCCTTGCCTCACATCTCTTTCTAACAAAAACGAAGCGGAGCAAAAGCCATTATTTATTATGCAACTAGAAACATTTTTATAAAAGGTCTTTACCCATTTTATAAATTCGGGGCCAAAGTTGAAAACTTTTAAAGAAGCAGTTAGGTAGTCCCATTCTATTGAGTCAAACGCTTTTTCAAAATCAATAAACAATAGCAAACCGGGCATTTTTTGAATGTCTGTATGTTGCATAATGTCAAGAATAGAGCGCGCCGTTTCCCATATAAACCTATTTTTAACACAACCAGATTGATTATGGTGAATTATTTCTGGGATAACTTTTTCATTCTGTTAGCGATGGCCTTAGAAGCAATTTTTGCATCCACATTTATTAATGAGATCGGTCTCCAATTTTCCAAATACGTTCTATCCCTTCCTTTCTTATCTAAAAGGGTAATAATTGCTTGTTTTTGTGAATTAGACATATCCTCATAATTAGAAGAAAAGTTGAGGACATCGGTAAGATAGTAATTTAAACTGCCCCAAAAAGTTCGACAGTATTATTGTGAAAGATGATGAAGGATGTTCTGTTTGATTCTTTTATAAAGCCAAATACTGCTAGCTGAGAGTTAAGGGTGTTTTAGTGCTGCATCCGAAATATTGGAGCTGACTGCATTGCTTCCTGCCTTTCATTTAAAGTTGACCTCTATATATTTATTTACATGGGCTTTGTGAAATCACATTTATTTTCCAGTGAACCTGATAGTTTTTTTATGTGGTACGTTAAATTATGGAAAAGAAAAATAAGAAATTGAAAAATTCAGTTGAAATACCTGGAAGACAGATCTGTAACCCCGCGCCCGTCTTGATCTAGAAACCGTATAATTTGCCAGCGAAAGCCGAAGAAATATAAACCTCAACACCTTACAGCTGCTATTTTAGCTTCAATATGTTGGCATCATCATTCCCCATTATAGCATTGTTTTTGTGATGTGCTTGTTAGACTTGTCGATTACGTAATTAAGTGCGCTTCTTTCCCAATAACGATAGGTGAGTGACGTCTATTATAGATATTTTAGCGCTCCAACTGAACTACCGGTTAAGCCATTTTACCCTTGCATGTTTTAATAACAAAGCCTACAGCAAACATATGTTTGTTTTAACGTTTATTCTAATATTTTATTGCTAGGCTGTAAGAGGTTAAACGTAACAAAACGGAAGTATTAAGAGCAGCCGTCAGCAAAAATGATGAATCATGGAGTTAGTCCAAATAAAAAAATATGCCCATATTAAAAACGCATGTAGAGAAAAATGTTTGAAGAACTAAGGCCGATGTTGATCTCGAGGAGGTTAAAAAGGTGAATGGAATATTAGTCGGTGGCTTCAAGGCTTTCTTTTGACAGCTTCATACTGGCAATTAAATTTCGTTTACGGTTTTTTCTCATTTTAGTCTTTGAAACTATTAATTATTTGTGCGTAAAAGCAAATTAAAAATCCGTTTATTTGAATTTTTTTATAAAATGGTAGTAATACGTTTTTGTCGGTGGCGGGAATAAACTAGCCAGAAAAATAATTTCAAATTAACCGTTTTAGGCCATACTCCAGTGAAACTCTTCCCTTGTATTAGCGCTACAAAATCAATCATTCAGTGTATCGCTAAACGAAACGTTAAAAGATTAATGATAAGTCCTAGTGAAATAAAATGTTTCACAATAGAAGCTAATGTAAATGATTTTCAAAAGGGTTCAAACGTAATGTGGCTCATAACCGAAAATGAGCATTATGATTCCTTCCCTGCAGAGCGGTCCAAATTTTGTAATATGGATCGCTAAGATGGACCGCTCGCAAATTAATTTCGCAAAATTATTTTTTATGAAATATTAAACAAAAGAAAACAGTGTTCTATTAAACGCGGGTGCGCACTATAAAAGATGCTTGGCTCATCCTACTTTCTGGGTCTACTCATTTAATTTGCATTTTAGTTTTGTACGCGGAAGCTTGCGCATGAACTTCTACTTAATTCTTGCATTCCTTTCGAAAATTTAGCTCCGCTATCAATCTTCTTTCTCAGAGCGTACTCGAATGACCATACGAACATATGACTTTGCGTCATTATTCACAAAATATGGCGGTAAATTCTTAATCGAAATGTGTTAAAATTACGCGGGTACGGAGTCATATAATCACGCGTCCTTCTGATAGTGATAATTTTGCCTAAAAATTCATGGTTCGTATCTGTTGGGAAACGAACTATTTCATGGTGGAATAAATAACCGTTGTTGTTATTCTTCTTGTTTGGAACAATTTCGCGGAAAGAAGAACTCGACATTTCATTCACCGGTAATTTGGAGCTATTTTGTCGTTCACTGATGATTGCAAATGAGGCCTATCTTCCTTAAGTAATCTCCCTTTTATAGTTCGTCTCCGCGTTTAGTAGGCCCAGTTCAGACGCCGTACTTCACATGAGCCGAATCGAATTCGTATTTAGGCCGACCTAAATTAATTTAGACCGGCTGAATTGATTCAGACGCCGAGCTTAATTCAGCCGAACTTAATTTAATAGGGGAAAATTGCTGTTATATTGAAAAATACTTTATAATAATTCATGCATTTGTTTCGGCTCATGTGAAGTTCGGCGTCTGAATCAAAGCCGGTCCACAGCCGTTATTCCCGGCTGAGCCAGGCGGGAAGAACGGCTGAGCCGATCCAAATTGATTCAGCCGTTCCGAATTGATTCAGACGCCGTACCTCACATGAACTTAATTCATCGAATTCGATTCGGCTCATGTGAAGTACGGCGTCTGAACTGGGCCTTAGAAACATTTCCCTTCAGGTATGACGGACAATTTCAATTAAACTTTTACGAAAGAGGCCTGCAAAATGCAATGAAGTTTATGCTTAGATTTGGCGCTCGCATTTGCCGAGAATGGATCATAAATCAATGATATTAGCAACTGTTTTAAGAAGAGCCATTATAATAAAAACGTTTTTATTGATGACTAGCCTGTTCGTGAACAGCACATTCTCGTCCCCAGAGTCCGCGATCCGTTTGGTCAGCACCAAGAAATCACGAACTCTGGCTGGTACCGATTTTCTGAGCTTGTGCAGAGTACTCCTTTTATATTGTCTTTTGACTGTTCATTGTTTCAACAGCCAATCAAAAAATTCGTTATTTCTGTTCCCGCCAGAGGCCGAGATTCCTTGGTGCTGACCAGAAGGATCGCGGACTCTGGGGACGAGAATGTGAACAGCAAGGATTTCATAAAAAAGAAAGGTATAGGCTGCTGCTCTGCCATACTATCCTCTTATGTGTAACAAATGCTTGCATTCACCCTAAACCTCAGTGCGAAAACTCGCAAGATACGTATCCAGTCAACGTATTTGGTTACACAAACATTGCTGCAGAACGAATCCGGGAAATGTGGGATATGCGTCATGAAGGCTGAGATGCAAGTTTGACAAGTTTTATTTTAATCTTTACTATAGGGCTTTACAGTTTTTAGTGTATACTGCTACCAATCTCGTTCCTAAATAATTTATATGTTAAAAGTGCAACCGTTTTTATTAATGCTTCTGGATTTATTTTATCTTCTCCTTATATTTTAATTTTTATAATTCCATTTTTTGGTGAGTTAACAAAGAAGAAGAAGAAGAAGAAGAAGAACAAAAAATAAATAAATAAGAAAACATAGCACGAAATAAATAGAAGCAAAACAATGATCTCAAACAGCTGGCTTATAATGGGCTATTTGTCATTTGTTAACCTATGTTTGAATTAACCTTTTGTTCGAGAGGGGACGTGAGTCTGGCGATAACCGATTTAATAAGCAGATCCCCTGTGTTGTCAGTATGAGTAAAATCTTGCGAAGAATAAACAGCTTTAAACAAGTAGTCGCCACCAACTTTTTTTTTAATTAAAAAAGCGCTACTTCTTTCCTTCCTTCCTTCCTTCCTTCCAGACTCAGAACTCACATATTTGTTGGCGGTGGAAATAAACTAGCCAGATAAATGATTTGATACCATCAACCGTTTTAGGCCATACTGCAGTGAAACCCTTCCCTTCCATTAGCGCCACAATAGCAATTCTTCCGTGCGTCAGCTAAACCAAACGTTAAAAATATCATCTTTGCAATGCCCTAGTGAACTTACATTTTTCACAATGGAAGCTAATCTAAATGCTTTTGCAATATTTTGAGGGTTTGGATAGCTCATAACCCAAGCTCATAATATGTAACAATTATTCAATTCGCCCTTGTTGGATATGAGATGATTATGGCCAACTCGCGCGTTGTTTTATTGTTCGAACGTTAAGGACGGTGCCTCCTAATACCAAAGTATTTTTGCGCGGTTTATGACTATGCGGGAAAAGCAGATCTTAGCAAGGGCTATTGGATTCCAAAAAGAAAATTGGGGGTAACCACGCATTTTTTAGAGATAATCAAGCTTCAATCTGGAAAAAAAATGCTGAAATAGCATTTTCTCGGAAAAAAGGAAAAACATATTTTTTCGCAGATTCCCTTTGTATTTGCCTTGACATACACGAAAGCAACAATAAATATAAAAAAGCTTTAAAAAACGTAACAAATGGTAATATAACAACTACTGTTTATGTGTTTTTTAATTAAAAATCATCGCAACGTAGCCATTATCAACCCTGACAGCTCTCCTCCGGTATACCAAAAATACAGTCTAAATAACTTTTGCACTCAACAAAAAATTAATCATATGTTTAATAGGCTTACCGCTTCCATTTTATAACATAAAAAGTAGGGGTCACCACGCGTTTTTGTAACTTATATGAAGAAAACGACCATATATTTCCCGGCCGAGCTTAGCCTTAAAGAGATTTTGCAATGTTCTGTATGTGCGCGCGCTCAAGCGCGCGCTAATGACGCGATAAATTATGCGCAGAACGTATGCGCAGTAACAATAGGAGGCACCGTCCTTAAGGGAAAAGAAAATTGGTTCGAGAAATTGGGAGTTTGAAATATCGGGGGTAAAATTTCAGTGAAACAAATCCATGGGAAACAAATTTTGGTTCAAGTTATCGGGATGTTTGAGAAATCGAGGGTTCGAGAAATCAGGATTCCAGTCTAGTTCATTGACGTTTGATAAAAACTTTTGCAACATTATAAATCGACTGAGTGATTTTTCAGTTCGATCTAAATAAAGCATGAATTGTAGCAAGTTGAATGAAAAGAGCAAAACAAAGTTTTCTTCGGATTAATCTTCGCTCAATTTCTCTGAAAGTTTCGTATATATTCTGTAAAGCTGTGCAAATGGCTTAGCATCAAAGGGGAAGATCCGAAATAATTGCGGAACTGAACATTATATTCACATTACAAGTTGAATGGACAGCTAAACGCAGCAAGGTTTTTGCTTGTTTATGGCGGGATTTACGGCGGGCAAATCGTGCGCGACTACAGAATTAATTGTGTTGAAACGAACTGAGCCTGAAATTAAGTCACTGAAGTCAATAGCAAAGGAAAACCTAAATATCTACATGGATATATAGAGAGAAAGAGAGTGATCTTCAAAGGAAATTTCACTGTGTGTGATCTTGGATCGATTACACCGCCACCAACGCTTGACGAACCAATAAGAAATCTAGAAATTCAATAACAGATATCTTGTATTTAATAAAATATATTATTATATGACAAACTGGTCCGCGATGAAAATGAGCATTCGAATTGCTTCCCTGCAGAGCGGTTCGAATTTTGCAATATGGACCACTCGCAAATTAATTTTGCCGAATTCCTTTTAAACATCAAACAAAAGAAAAAAGTAGAAACATTTTTCCTTTATGTATGACGGACAATCTCAGTTAAATTTTTACTAAAGAGGCCTGACAAATTTAAGTATATGCTTATCTTGCTTTGGCGCGCTCATTTGCCGAGAATGGATGCATTTATTCATTCATTTGATTCATTTGGTTTATCAGCAACTGTATTAAGAAGAGCCATTATTGAATTATTGAACTAGCTTGTTTGGTTCGCATTGAGGAATATTTGTCTCTTCCTTTTCCTTTTTTTTTTTTTTTTTTTTTGGCAAGTTCATCGGACCGAGGCGAATCTATGTCCCAGTGAACTGATATTTTTTCACATTAGAAGCTAATTTAAATGCTTTCTTGCAAGACTGACTGAAAGGGTTATGACTTGTTGTGGCTCATAACCAAAATCATAATTGAAGCTTTCAAAGGATTTGATGTATGTGAAATACGTGTTTACTTCGTTTCCCTTGATATCGTTTTATTTCCAAAAAAATCCAGACCAAAATTATTTCCTCGAATCGACACCTTGATAAGTTCGTCTTGATCGCGTAACAAAGTAAACTACTCTTCAACTATAAAGTCAAAACTTTGAATCATGATACTTAATGAAGGGATGTTCTGTTTGATTCTGAAAGGCAAATACTTTTCAGTAAATCAGATAGTTTTTTATATGGTATGTTAAATTATGGAAAGGAAAAATAAGAAATTAAAAATATTTTGAATTACCTGGAAGACATGATCTGCAACCCCGCGCTGGTCTTGAACTAGAAGCGGTATAATTTACCAGCGAAAGCTGAATAAATAAAAACTTCAACGCCTTGCAGCTGCTATTTTAGCCTGATATTTTGGCATCACCATTCCCCTTGATAGCCGGCATAATTAATGTTTTTTTTTGTGATTTGCTTGTTTGACTTGTCAATTACGTAATTAAGTGCGCTTCTTTCCCAATAACGATAGGCGAGTGACGTCTATTATACCGGTTAAGCCATTTTACCCTTGCATGTTTTAATAATAAAGCCTACAGCAAACATATGTTTGTTTTAACGTTTATTCTAATATTTTATTGCTAGGCTGTAAGAGGTTAAACGTAACAAAACGGAAGTATTAAGAGCAGCCGTCAGCAAAAATGATGAATCATGGAGTTAGTCCAAAGAAAAAAATATGCCCATATTAAAAACGCATGTAGAGAAAAATGTTTGAAGAACTAAGGCCGATGTTGATCTCGAGGAGGTTAAAAAGGTGAATGGAATATTAGTCGGTAGCTTCAAGGCTTTCTTTTGACAGCTTCATACTGGCAATTAAATTTCGTTTACGGTTTTTCTCATTTTAGTCTTTGAAACTATTAATTTTTTGTGCGTAAAAGCAAATTAAAAATCCGTTTATTTGAATTTTTTTATAAAATGGTAGTAATACGTTTTTGCCGGTGGCGGGAATAAACTAGCCAGAAAAATAATTTAAAATCATTAACCGTTCCGTTCCGTTCCATTCCAACAGATGGAATATCGGACAGTGGAACAGTCATGTCATCTGCATAAGCAAGGACTTTTGTTTCATCATCACCAATTTTAATACCTTTTATGTTGCTATCAGATCTAATAGCAACAGCTAAGATTTCAACAGCTGCGAAAAATAAGTAGGATGATAACGGGTCTCCTTGCCTCACATCTCTTTCTAACAAAAACGAAGCGGAGCAAAAGCCATTATTTATTATGCAACTAGAAACATTTTTATAAAAGGTCTTTACCCATTTTATAAATTCGGGGCCAAAGTTGAAAACTTTGAAAGAAGCAGTTAGGTAGTCCCATTCTATTGAGTCAAACGCTTTTTCAAAATCAATAAACAATAGCAAACCGGGCATTTTTTGAATGTCTGTATGTTGCATAATGTCAAGAATAGAGCGCGCCGTTTCCCATATAAACCTATTTTTAACACAACCAGATTGATTATGGTGAATTATTTCTGGGATAACTTTTTCATTCTGTTAGCGATGGCCTTAGAAGCAATTTTTGCATCCACATTTATTAATGAGATCGGTCTCCAATTTTCCAAATACGTTCTATCCCTTCCTTTCTTATCTAAAAGGGTAATAATTGCTTGTTTTTGTGAATTAGACATATCCTCATAATTAGAAGAAAAGTTGAGGACATCGGTAAGATAGTAATTTAAACTGCCCCAAAAAGTTCGACAGTATTATTGTGAAAGATGATGAAGGATGTTCTGTTTGATTCTTTTATAAAGCCAAATACTGCTAGCTGAGAGTTAAGGGTGTTTTAGTGCTGCATCCGAAATATTGGAGCTGACTGCATTGCTTCCTGCCTTTCATTTAAAGTTGACCTCTATATATTTATTTACATGGGCTTTGTGAAATCACATTTATTTTCCAGTGAACCTGATAGTTTTTTTATGTGGTACGTTAAATTATGGAAAAGAAAAATAAGAAATTGAAAAATTCAGTTGAAATACCTGGAAGACAGATCTGTAACCCCGCGCCCGTCTTGATCTAGAAACCGTATAATTTGCCAGCGAAAGCCGAAGAAATATAAACCTCAACACCTTACAGCTGCTATTTTAGCTTCAATATGTTGGCATCATCATTCCCCATTATAGCATTGTTTTTGTGATGTGCTTGTTAGACTTGTCGATTACGTAATTAAGTGCGCTTCTTTCCCAATAACGATAGGTGAGTGACGTCTATTATAGATATTTTAGCGCTCCAACTGAACTACCGGTTAAGCCATTTTACCCTTGCATGTTTTAATAACAAAGCCTACAGCAAACATATGTTTGTTTTAACGTTTATTCTAATATTTTATTGCTAGGCTGTAAGAGGTTAAACGTAACAAAACGGAAGTATTAAGAGCAGCCGTCAGCAAAAATGATGAATCATGGAGTTAGTCCAAATAAAAAAATATGCCCATATTAAAAACGCATGTAGAGAAAAATGTTTGAAGAACTAAGGCCGATGTTGATCTCGAGGAGGTTAAAAAGGTGAATGGAATATTAGTCGGTGGCTTCAAGGCTTTCTTTTGACAGCTTCATACTGGCAATTAAATTTCGTTTACGGTTTTTTCTCATTTTAGTCTTTGAAACTATTAATTATTTGTGCGTAAAAGCAAATTAAAAATCCGTTTATTTGAATTTTTTTATAAAATGGTAGTAATACGTTTTTGTCGGTGGCGGGAATAAACTAGCCAGAAAAATAATTTAAAATCATTAACCGTTATAGGCCATACTCCAGTGAAACTCTTCCCTTGTATTAACGCTACAAAATCAATCCGTCAGTGCATCGCTAAACAAAACGTTAAAAATAAATTAATGATAAGTCATAGTGAACTAAAATGTTTCACAATAGAAGCTAATGTGAATGATTGTTTGCAAGATTAAAATGTGGCTTATAACCGAAAATGAGCATTCTGATTGCTTCCCTGCAGAGCGGTCCAAATTTTGCAATATGGACCGCTAAGATCGACCGCTCGCAAATTAATTTCGCCAAATTATTTTTACGAAATATTAAACAAGAGAAAACAGTGTTCTATTAAACGCGGGTGCGCACTATAAAAGATGCTTGGCTCATCCTACTTTCCGGGCTATTCATTTAATTTGAATTTTAGTTTTGTACGTGGAAGCTTGAACCTCTACTAAATTCTTGCATTCCTTTCGAAAATTTAGCTCCGCTATAAATCTTCTTTCTTAGAGCTTACTCGAATGACCATACGAACATGGCACAAAATATGGCGGTAAAGTCTAAATCGAAAGGTGTTTAAATTACGCGGTACGGAGTCATATAATCACGCGTCCAACTGCTAGTAATAATTTTGCCTAAAAACTCGTTGTTCGTATCTCTTGGGAAACGAACTATATTTCATGTTGGAATAAATAACCGTTGTTGTTATTTTCCTTCTTGTTTGGAACAATTTCGCGGAAGGAAGAGCTCGACATTTCATTCACCGATAATTTGAATAAATAATAAATTAATAAATAAATAAATAAATAAATAAGAAAACATCGCACGAGATAAATAGAAGCAAAACAAAAAAACAATGATCTCAAACAGCTGGTTTATAATGGGCTACTTTTTGTAGATCGCCTCTGTTGTCGGTTTGAATAAAAACTTGGGAAGAATAAACAGCTTTAAACAAGTAGTCGCCACCAACTTTTTTCTTTTCTAATTAAGAAAAGCACTGATTCCTTCCTTTAGACAAGTAGTCGCCACCAACTGTTTTTTTTTAAATTATTTATTATGTTATAATTAAAAAAGCACTGCTCCCTTCCTTCCTTCCAGACTCAGAAATAAACTAGCCAGATAAATGATTTCAAATCATCAACCGTTTTAGGCCATATTGCAGCGAAACCCTTCCCTTCCATTAACGCTACAATAGCAATTATTCCGTGCGTCATCTAAACCAAACCTTAAAAATATCATCTTTGCAATGCCCTAGTAAACTTACATTTTTCACAATGGAAGCTAATCTAAATGCTTTTTGCAACATTTTAAGGGTTAGAATAGCTCATAACCCAAGCTCATAACTATGTAACAATTATTAAATTCGCTCTTGTTGGATATGAGATGATTATAGTCAACTCGCGCGTTGTTTTATTATTCGAACGTTAAGGGAAAAGAAAATTGGTTCGAGAAATCGGGAGCTTGAAATATCGGGGGTAAAATTACAGTGCAACAAATCCATGGGAAACGAATTTTGGTTCAAGTTATCGGGATGTTTGAGAAATTGAGGGTTCGAGAAATCGGGATTCCAGTCTAGTTCATTAACGTTTGGTTAAACTTCGGTTTTACTTTTTGTAAAATTATAAATCGACTGAGTGATATTTCTGTTCGATCTAAATGAAGCATGACTTGTAGCAAGTTGAATGAAAAGAGAGCAAGACAAAGTTTTCTTAGGATTCGGTAATCTTCGCTCGATCTCGCTTAGCATAAAATCGGAAGATCCGAAATATTTGCGGAGCTGAACCTTATATTCAGTTTACAAGTTGAACGGACATGTTTTACTTCTCTGACAACGGGCAAATCGTGCGCGACTACAGAATTCAACTGTGTCGAAAGGAACTGAATTCAAGAAAAAGGAAACCCTCGATATCTACATGGATGAAGAGAAAGCGAGCTAGTGATCTTCGAAGAGAATTTCACTGTGAAGTGAGTTTTGATTGTACCGTCAACAACCCTTGACGAAGTATCGATCCGGTATTTATTGTGCTGATTTTAAAAGCTTATGGTCCATGGAATTGACAAGTTTCTTCGAAATGCTGAATATGTTAAACTTGTATCGCAAACAAGTTTTTTCAAATTATGTCGCTTTTCGGATCTTCCCGCAACTTGTTTTAGACTGTGCTCGTTTATTCGCATTTTTTTCTACATTTCCAGGCTTTTCCCATTAAATAATTCGTTCCAAACTTCGTTCATTATTTAGTAGACTTAACTTTTGTTTGACTTAGAAGGGCCAAAGTTTTTTACTTTAGTTAACGATACGCCCTAAACAAAATTTTCGAGATAGCCCATTATTTACCATATAAGGTAAACTGCTTTTATGAGCTCCTAACAGATAAGTAAGGAGCCAATGAGAAAGCTAGAAATTCAATAAAAGATAGCTTATATTTAATACAAGCTTTTATTATATGGTAAACTTGCCCGCGATGAAAATGAGCATTATATTAGCTTCCCTACAGAGCTGTCTGAATTTGGCAATATGGACTTCTAACATGGACCGCTCACGAATTAATTTTGCCGAGTTCCTTTTATTAAAAATCCAAAAAAAAAAACTGTTTTTCATTAAGTAGAAACATTTGTTCTTTATGTATGACGGACAATCTCAGTTAATTTTTTACGAAAGAGGCCTGAAAAAATGCAAGCATATACTTATCTTGCTTTGGCGCGCTCATTTGCCGAGAATGGATGCATTTATTTATTCCTTTTATTTATGTAGTTTATCAACAACTATTTTAAGAATAGCCATTATAATTTAAAAAAAACTTTATTGAACGAGCTTGTTCGGTTCGCATTGGGGAATATTTGTCTCTTCCTTTTCCTTTTTGTTTTTTGCAAGTTCATCGGACCGAGGCGAATATATGTCCCAGTGAACTGATATTTTTCACATTAGAAGCTAATTTAAATGCTTTCTTCCAAGACTGACTGAAAGGGTTATAACTTCAAAGTAAAGTACTCTTCAACTATAAATTCAAAACTTGGACCATGATACTTAATTTCTGATGGTGGCAGTTCGACAAATGAAGGGATGTTCTGTTGGATTCTGAAAGCCAAATACTTTTCAGTGAACCAGATAGTTTTTATATGGTATGTTAAATTATGGAAAGGAAAAATGAGAAATTAAAAAATATTTTGAATTACCTGGAAGACAGATCTATAACCCCGCGCTGGTCTTGACCTAGAAGCAGTATAATTTACCAGCAAAAGATGAAGAAATAAAAACTTCAACGCCTTGCAGCTGCTATTTTAACCTGATATGTTGGTATCATCATTCCCCGTGATAGCATTGGGACTTTTTTGTGATGTGCTTGTTTGAGTTGTCAATTACGTAATTAAGTGCGGTTCTTTCCCAATAACGATGGGTGAGTGACCTCTATTATAGATCTTTTAGCGCTCCATCCGGTTAAGCCAGTTTTCCCTTGCCTGCTTTAATGACAAAACTTATAGCAAACGTATCGTCTGTTAGTTACATCTTGTCTTAAACGTTCATTCTAATATTTTATTGCTAGGCTGTAATAAAACTTTCAGATGATTGAAAGCATACGTCAGCGTCTCTCTCTCCAGTCTCACTCTCCGTTTTCACACTCGCTCCAGACCTTTCGTTCGAAGACCGCGCGCATTCGATGACGGACAAACGCAAAAAAATCTGACTGATTGGCTACTCAAACTCCGGATATCGTTTGCTATTTACCACCGGTCAAAATCAAAATGGCTTCCCACGAGTTTTGCCCAATTTGTCACAAAATAAAATAACTGTTTGGGACTGGCTATTCACTTGTGTGAACAATTATATACTAAAATATACTAAAACAATTATCTACCTCAGTGTCGGTGAAAAGTATTGGAGCCAGTGAAGCACAGAAGTTTTTGAGCCACGGACGGCAACCGGAAGGCGAATGTTCTTGTTTTTGGCGCGCTTTCACTCCCACCAATGAGATAAAAAAGCTCTCGTTTTAGCATCTCAGCACTGACAACTTGACAATTGACTTGTTTTAGCACTGACAACTCGACGTTACGGACGAAAACTCGATAATACGCGCCAAAGAGGACATTAGATTTCCGGTTACCGTCCGTGGCTCAAAAACGTCTGCGCTTAAGCTTCCTTAATCACTATTCACTTCCACTTCGGTGGATGATTGTTAATTTTTATATAGCTGGAGTTTCGTTGGACCTAACGCGCGCTCTCGTTGGTTGGTTTTTGGTCACGTGGTATAGGTTAAAATCAAATGTAGCTTCTAAATTCGAAAATTGTTGCCCGCGCGTGCTACAATACAAAACTCATACTTTCCCAAGATTTCGACAGACGTTTGAGTGGTGGTTACATCGTGACAGAAGGTGGTGTGATGTTTTTGCCGACACGCCTCACTGGTTGTGTAAGCGCGGGAAAAATCCGCTTGTACCGTGTATCGAGGATGTTTTAAAAATGGAGCGGCCGATAAAGAAGCGTCTTTCAAGCCTCTCGTGAGCTGAAGAAATTAGCTGTACGGTTGCCGAGAAATATTCCAAATATACTCAAACGGTAAACGTTTGCCTCTATCTTGACCAAGCTGTAAATCATAAGAGTATTTTTCAGCTTGAATCAGATTTGTTTGTTCACTTCGGTGTGTATTTATTAAAAACCTTTGGCGTGTTTTGCTCATGAACTAAAATTGTCTTCTAAGTCTTGCTTGTTGCTATATAACAAATTCGTATCGGGAAACATCGAGATTCTCGGGAAAACAAAACTAACTGTTTCCCTCGGGACCAGTCATTAAGTGTATAATATTCCCTAAAAAAATGCGGGGAGATAGTCCTAGTCTTTTTCTTCAATTTACACGTTGGGTGCACCTGACAAGTTTCGACGACATTATGCTGCATTAGTGTCAAGGAGCTCTCTTCTTGACAAAAAACAAAACCTTTCAGTGACAAGATTGTTACTGTCGAATTTTAATGGTACATTAATTAGTTGTCAAGATAAGAAAGCATTATTATTACTGAGACGAAACAAAAGGTTGAGATCTATATCTGATAAAAAATACTCGCGCCGTTTGCGTTCAAAATAATTATAGGAACAGCTGTAAAGACCTCATCCTCGGAGACCCAGGGGCAGATAGTGGGGGCGAGCGAAAAAAAATCGACAAAGAAAAGTAGGAGCGAACGAAAATAGCCCCTGGGGTCGATTTCTTACCGCACTAGTTCCAACGGCTAATTAAATGCCGCTTCCTGATTGGGCAGAAAACATTTGTATTATTGTGCCCAATCGGCGAGCAGATAGGTCTGCGGTCCGTTTCGTGTGTTCTAACACGAAGCCTAAGAAGGCTGTAGTTCGATCGCCATATTTGTCTTGTTCGTTCATCAAGATGATTTTGCTCGGGAAGGAAAGTTTCAGTTACAGCTTGTCTCAAGGCCGAAAAAGTAGGAAAATCGATTGTCATGTCCGCAAGGAAACCGTCGGAAAATCCACACTTTGGATCGATCGCAGGTATCGTAATACTAGCTTGCTTTTAAAAATATGCGAGTGCTAGTTTAATATGCGACTCGCCGATCTGATGTTTACACTCTCGTTCTTTCATGGAAACATGGACGCTCCTGTAACCGAAACTTTCCCTAGCCTGAGTAATTATTTCAGGCATGGGCCAGACAGGCCCGCGACAACAGAAGGAATCCAGCGCTTCAGAGAACCATTGAATGGAATGAAAAAATTGCTTACTGTAGCTTACTGCAAGATTAATTATTAGTAAAACAAAAAAAACTCGCAGCACAAATGGTCCTGCCTATCCAAAGAATTAAAGCTACAATTAAAGTCACCGTAGATACATGTCAATAAAGAATTCAGGGCAATTTAATACAGTAATCAAAGCCATCAAAATACATGCAAATAAAAATTGTTATTTCTTATTGGAATCAAGTCTCTTACATGTACACTATATTATGAACTATGTCTCTGATTTATCGTGTGAATTATGTCTCCAATATATCGCGTGATTAATATAAAAAATAAATTGTTAACTCCATATTATATTTCGATAACCATTGAAATAGGTATTAGATTTGGCACATGTAAAATGTGACGTTTAAACCAGGCCTTAGTGTTTTGGTGTGGCCATGCCACCTTTTTGTTAAAGTTTTGGCCAAAAAAAATTAGACTAATTTTTTAATAGCTATCAACATGTATCAAGTTAGGGGGTGATTACATGGCGAATTTCAGCCCGGGCTGAAATTTCAGCCCGGTTAGGGGGCTGGAATTTTGTTGCGATTACATGACGAATTTCAGCCCGGGCGCCAAATTTGAAATTGCACGGGAAGAGTCATCAGAGAATGAGGGGCGATTTGAATAACTGGCAACTTATTTACGTATCGGCTGAACGTTTCGCAACACATCGAATAAGATTTTCGATTTTATCTCCCTTGTTCCACTGGAACCATTTGTCCATCTTGTTTAAAAACACACTGGGAGCGATTTTACAATACCCGGCAACTTATCATTTACATACCGGCTGCATGTGTATATGTTATTCAATAGACCGAATGCAAAAATGGCTGCCAATTTAAAATTATTTTGTATGCATTTAAATTAGCCTCACTAACCTCGTTCTAGAGTAAAAAATTCTTTTGAATTATCAACTCAAAAACGAGGTTAGTGAGGCTAATTTAAATACATACAAAATAATTTTAAACTGGCAGCCATTTTTGCATTCGGTCTATGACATGTAAATATGTTGCTGGGGCATTCTATTTTCTGTTAGCGTCGAGAAAATAGAGAGGCTGTGAACAGTCTACATTCTACAATTTAGCCAAAACACAATCACTGCGCATGGCCAAGATCACTTTTCAGCCCGGGCTGAAAATTCCATTCCGATTACATGGTTTTTTTTTAGCCCGTTTGGCCGGGCTGGAAATTCCAGCCCGGTTTCTCAAACCGGGCTGAAACCTTGTCCATGTAATCACTAACTTCATTTCAAGAGGATTTGTTTTGGAAGCCGGGCTGAAATCTCAGCCCCCCTAACCGGGCTGGAATTTCAGCCCTAGAGTGAAAATAAGTCTAACTATTACATGTAGGACTTCCTCTGTGATCAAATTATTTTCATTCTTTTTCAAAACATATTATTTTTCTTAGACTGTAAATCTGTAATACTGAAAACCTGTACATCTCGTCTTCATATCAGTTAGAGAAAACAGGCAATATGTGTTTTGTGAAAGGAAAAAAAAATAGCAAAATATATTGTCCTTATAATCCCTCATGAAAAA
Source organism: Desmophyllum pertusum (assembly GCA_029204205.1). Classification (NCBI taxonomy): domain Eukaryota; kingdom Metazoa; phylum Cnidaria; class Anthozoa; order Scleractinia; family Caryophylliidae; genus Desmophyllum; species Desmophyllum pertusum. The sequence continues at coordinate 3,415,401 of MU825877.1, forward strand.
CAACCCACCCGCATCCCCTTCCCCTCCCATTGTTTATAAAAAAATAATTTGTTTCTTCACTGATATGCTGATTACATGTAACTCATAATCAAAACATACATTCTGTATTATAAAAACAATATTTTTTTTAAATTTACATTTCAATCAAAATAAGTCTCTTAAAAATAATACATAGATTTTAATTTTTGGAAGCCAAAATAAATTAAAATAAAATAATTAGTCATCATAATAAGCCTATTATTATAGATTACGTAAACCCCAGTGCTACATACATGTACCTCATTGAAACAAACCCTGTTTATCTAAGTCATATCTTAGCCAAACAAGAGACATTTATTAATTAGTCAGAAGGATCTTTTAGGATTCAGCGAGAGACAGTCGCAAGAAAGATATTCCGGAGTTCAAATTATAGTTAGAAGAAAGATCATGGGACTGCCGTAGTTTTCTGATTTAAGTCAACCTAAACAAAAATAAAAAATCCCCATGTATCAATGCTAGAGCTGATAACAATACTTTAGTGTTGGTCTTTTCCAGTGAAACTATCTAATCATAAAAGTAGAAAAAAGCTGTCAGTCATATTGGGGCTAAACATGTGACAATCACACAAGTGACAATCACACAAGAGACAATCATTCACGAAAGGCTGTCCAGAATCACCAGGAGACAGTTACACGAGGCAATCAATCTGAAGGGACATTAAACAATCGTGATTGTCGGCAGCCTATGCTCCACCGCAGAGTAAACAGGCTTAAGTAAGTAAGTAAATAGAATAATCATGAGACAGCTGTATATTTTTTCATTTTCTCAGATTACATTTTACTCTTTAATATACAGTCAGATGTTTCTTGTAACATATTATTGAGTACTAATGATATCCTACATGTATTACCATATGTTAAGTTTATGGGGCATTGTACATGTATGAGATCATCAGTTGTCACTTGATTCTTTCTAGGGGAGGGATGAGGTGAGTAGTTTGAGTGCACTTCCCGCTCTCTCCTCGCGCTTCGTGCTCGCGCTCAACTCTCCTCATCCCTCCCTTTTCTAGATTACCCCTTCCTTCCTCTCTCTCCATCCCCCTCCATTAAAAAAAATATTTTACAAAATTAAATTACCTAAACATCAATAAAAATGTATTCCCATCATTAAATAACATAACATAATTTTTTTAATGGTATTGTCTCTACCATGTTTAATGTCTTGGCTTGGAAGAACAAAAGCTGGCAATCATATCTTGACTAAACTACATATATTAGGCAATCGTATAGGAGACAGTCACTTGGTAAAGGTCATACAAGAAACAGCCATTCAAAAGGGGGTACTCAAGAAATTATATCAGACAGTTAGTTTTATATATTGTATACATGTAAAATGTAGAATTAAATATTATATGGGATGATCATGGAAAACCATAAAATAATAACAGAGGTAAGTATGGGGTCAATAATTGACAGATATATAATAGTAGTTGATATACAAACAATTATTGTTCGCTTATTGTTTGTATCAACTACTATTATATCTGTATTGTTCTTCTAACATTCTCCCCTCCACCCCTCTTTTTCTCTCTTTCTACCCCCATTCCCACTAAAAATATATTGTCTTAAATAAAAATACTATCACATCATCAAAAGAAATAACACTGAACGAAGTATGCCTTTCCATGTTTTAATGTTTAATACTAAAGATAACAATTCTTCTATTTTCTCATCTTTGAAGAAGAAAACTAATTACTCAGGCTAGGGAAAGTTACGTTACGTTTCCATGAAAGAACGAGAGTGTAAACATCAGATCAGCGAGTCGCATATTAAACTAGCACTCGCATATTTTTAAAAGCAAGCTAGTATTACGATACCTGCGATCGATCCAAAGTGTGGATTTTCCGACGGTTTCCTTGCGGACATGACAATCGATTTTCCTACTTTTTCGGCCTTGAGACAAGCTGTAACTGAAACTTTCCTTCCCGAGCAAAATCATCTTGATGAAACGAACAAGACAAATATGGCGATCGAACTACAGCCTTCTTAGGCTTCGTGTTAGAACACACGAAACGGACCGCAGACCTATCTGCTCGCCGATTGGGCAGAATAATACAAAGGTTTTTCTGCCCAATCAGGAAGCGGCATTTAATTAGCCGTTGGAACTAGTGCGGTAAGAAATCGACCCCAGGGGCTATTTTCGTTCGCTCCTACTTTTCTTTGTCGATTTTTTTCGCTCACCCCCACTATCTGCCCCTGGGTCTCCGAGGATGTAAAGACCTACGCGTCATCATTTCATCAGGGAAAATTATTGTGTCCTGGGACGCAGTAACTCTCCCTGGATACAACCCTAAGGGGGTGATTACATGGCGAATTTCAGCCCGGGCTGAAATTTCAGCCAGGTTAGGGGGCTAGAATTTGGTTGCGATTACATGACGAATTTCAGCCCTGGCGGGAAGAGCGCGGGAAGAGTCATCAGAGAATGAGGGGCGATTTGAATAACCGGCAACTTATTTACATATCGGCTGAACGTTTGAAGAACGAAGCTGTTGTTATATTCCATTTTCGATTTGAAATTCGCGACACATCGAATAAGATTTTCGATTTTATCTCCCTTGTTCCACTGGAACCTTTTTTCCATCTTGTTCATTCTCGACCCCAGAGCTCTTCTCTTCTGCGCATGACTGACGGCGAGAAGAGCTCTGGGAAACCCTGCGAGAGAGCCTGTTGTTATTGGCGTTCGGTTGAAACAATAAAAACAGTTCCGATTGGTCAATCTGGTACGCGCGTTAAATTGAGTTTTCCTTGCGGTTGGGGTTGAGAATGGCGCGGAAAAGAAAAGTTTCATGAACTACACAACCTTGAGCGAAACCCCGAAAAACCCGTGTAATGCGGACGAAAATATTTGCCGTTGCTGCAATTCTGGTCTATCCAACATATATGATTGCATATAATTGTTTGGATGAACTTCAAAAAAATAAATTGTTTATTTATCGGGGATTTGGACGGTTTCAAATGCGCCCACTTGAATAACCTGAGTATCAGGCGAATTTTTCAGCGCTCTATTTTACTCTTCGTCTTACGTGGTCGCGCTGAAAATACGCCTGACACAATTCTTCAACGAGATGCCTTCCGCCCCCTTTTCGTGATGGATTGACATTGATTGACATGACTTCTAAATAGCCAATCAAAATTACTTTCGATACGCGACACTCGCGAGAATGCCGGATTTCCACGCGTGGAACGAAACAGCTTTGGACGCCATTTTTGTTGTGAATGTTTCGAGAGGAAACGTTTGAAATCAAATCTTTAAATTTTCCCGGTATTTATATCTACATGGGAGATTTTGCCATTGAAAGAAGGAAGGACTATTAGATATTATGTGAGTAAACAGCACGGCAAGTGAAGGAATAGTAAGCTTATCTTCGATCGATCGAACCTACTCTGTGGCTGCAGTTGCGATCGACTACAACGCGATGGCATGTGCTTCATTTTCTTTAGCAACTAATAAATAGATTGATGTGATTTTATTGTTAGATCATTGACTTGTACTGAATGGACAAACTATTTTGCACCCGGATTTTGCGATAGATAATTTGTAAAGCAATCATGGAAAGCATTTTAAACACATTTTAAAATAATTATTAAATGTTTATATGCCACTTTGGATCTTGCATGGTTGCTTCAGGTCGGGAAAAAGCCAGCAATTTTTTTTTCATGGTATCAGGGAAAATTCGGAGAATTTAATATCTGGTCAGAGAATTCTTAATTTCTCAGGTAGGTAGTCAGGAGGTTGCTACATGTTTTGATGATGAGTATTGTTGATGCAGAAGACTGTCTTATTATGGTCAAAAAAATGTTTTGTGGAAAGGAAATGAAAGCAAATTGCACATGTCATCAGCTTGCCCCTGGGGTAGACCCCGGGACAACCAGGGGAATTGTAAACTTAGTTAATCTTGACCCAGTGGTAGGGGATGTTTCTCAACAAAAATTCCCCCTGATATCCACCTTTAGTAAATTTGTACCTCTGAATAATGATTTTCTAGCTTTCTGATTGGTTCCCTCCTCTATGGATCTGAGCCATTATCCTTAAGTTGACCAAATATGGAAAAATGATGAATTTCTTGTACTTGTATATCCAACAAGGGCGAATGGAATAATTGTTTGATTAAAAACGTCACTAGCTTTATGTTAAACTTCGGTATTACTTTTTAAAAATGTATAAATCGACTGAGTGATTTTTCAGTTCAATCTAAATTAAGCATGATTTGTATGAAAACGGCGGCAAAAACTGCTGGCGCGGTCTGCCAGTTCAGTGAATGAAAAGAGAGCAAAACAGAATTTTAATCTTCGCTCTGTGTCTTCTAAAGTTTCGTATATTCTGGAAAATTGTGCAAATGGTTTAGCTTAAAATGGGAAGATCAGAAATAATTGTGGAACTGGACATTATATTCATTTTACAAGTTGAATGAACGGCTGAACGGGTTGTTTACGAAGAGCAAATCGTGCACGATCGACTACAGAATTAATTGTGTTGAAACCAGCGAAACCGAGCCAGTTAAAATCACGTCCACTGAAGTAAAAAGCAAAGGAAAGCGTCAATATCTACATAGATGGAGAGAAAAAGAGTGATCTTCGAAGATAATTTCACTGTGAAGTCGTCCTCGATTGTACCATCACCAACGCTTGACGATCGACTGCGATATTTATGCTTTCTCGTTCCCGATATTTATTGTGTTGATTTTGAAAGCTTACTCCAGCTGGAATTGACAAGCCTCTTCGAAATACAAGGTAACAATACAGAATAGGTTAAGCTTAAAATTGTAGTGTAAACAGGTTTTCATTCAGTTTAAATGTGTGCAGATTTGTATTGGTTTCAGTTCGGGACTTCCCGTAAACAAAGTTGTTTCAGGCTTCCTTCAGTGCTCGTTCAGTTGCATTTGTTGTACATTTGTAGGCATGTATTTTTCTTGGAGCGGAAATAAATTTTGTTTTGCATCTTCCGGTTATTTGAGTGTTTGAAAATTTACTAAAACAGTTATTCTTCTCGGACTTGCCGGATATGAGCTGATTATAACCAACTCGGCGAAGCGCCTCGTTGGTTATATATATCAGCTCATATCCGGCGCGTCCTCGAAGAATAACTGTTAAATATATAAGGGGTAAGGGACTGTGCAATAATTACCAGGAGGGGGGCATAAAATAAAATAAAGGCAAGGATAGGGGGGGCTCAAGGTAAAATAAGTCACTCAAGAGAGGGGGGGCTTAACATTTTATTTCAAGTACATATTAAATTGGCCAATCCATACCTATTTATAAGGTGGGGACCGAATAATTTTCGGGCACTTCGGGCCTTCATCAGACCTGAAAATAACACACATGCTCTTTTCCTTCTGCTATGGCTCTGTTGTACATTACTACGGAGGTGGTGTTTGTTCCAGACGCGATGTCCAACAATTAAACATGTAGTAGCAGCTCTTCTTTCTGTTATAAAATTTTAATCTACAGGTGCGTGTAGAGAAAATGCAGGGTATTTGTATAAAGGTGTGTGTATACTGTGAGGGAGGGGGGTCGTACAAAATTTCTGACTGATTAGAGGGGGGGGGGGGGCAATAACTAAATTCACTCCTTTAGGAGGGGGGTATTACCTAATATTGTCCTACATGAAGCCCATTTTACAGCTTAGCTGTATTCTTCGGAAATTCAGTCTTCCAGTCGTTCGTGGACTGAAAATCCAACGTAACCTCGTAACTGTAAGCCTTGTTAACTTCCCAAAATACTCAAAAACCGAAAAAAAAATCCTGAAAAGGTTGATTTCATTGACCTTTGATGAAAAAAAGTTGAACAAGAACACAAGAAATGCCTCTTTCCAACATGGCGGATTTCGCTTGACTCTCCACGCAACGCGCAGTTGCTTTTACTTCCGGCGAAGGTCTATTGTTGAATCAGCCAATCAGATTCATTAGAATCACGTCCAAAATCTGGACGTGATTTGTAATTGGCAGACAATCTGTAGAATAATTGTTTCAGGCCCATTTTTTAGCGCGAGACCTGTAAAGAGAATGTAAGGAGCGCGAAAAATTGGCCTGATCGCAGGTTACCACTTGAAGGCTTAATGCAATTGAGTTTTCGTCAAAATAATTACAGTCACGGCAGTCCTAGAATCAGTCTTTACAACGGACAGCAAAATGAAAGTGAACTTACCCCTTAGTACACATAAAATGGCTAATGATAAACTACGGACGCGAGTGTCTTCATGGAAAACTACAGCATGCATTCAAAGAAACTATCGATCATTTGAATTAATTAAACTAAGCGTTCTTGCGTGCTCTCGTGCATATCCCGAGAGACACGCCACAACAACAATAAAGCCACCATTTTGGATTTGGATTGTAGAGCATGCGCTGTCAAGTCAACATAGCCAGATTTTGGCTACGCTTGCGTAGAGTTCCCCAGAGCCTTCGCGTCTTGCGCAGACAACAAAGTAAAAAAAAATACGCGAAGGCTCTGGGGTCGAGAATGCATCTTGTTTAAAAACACAGGAGCGATTTTACAATACCCGGCAACTTATTTACATACCGGCTGCACGTGTATATAAAAACAAAAGTACCATTCTTATTCAATGACATGCAAATACGTTGCCGGGCATTCTACAATTTAGCCAAAACACGATCACTGCACATGCCCAAGTTCACTTTTCAGCCCGGGCTGAAAATTCTATTCCGATTACATGGTTTTTTTCAGCCCGTTTGGCTGGGCTGAAAATTCCACATTACAACCATCGGCATCGAGTGAACTCACAGCATGTCCAGAGTACAGTCGAACGTGTAAAGCTTAACAGGAGATAAACCACATGGCGCAAACTAGCTGTGCTTTACCCATTGTCATCTTAAAACGAAACAAAGGCAATACAGTAACCGACACTGTCATGTAACAAACGTATATCCGGTCAATCTTCCATGATCAAGCCGGCGAGCTCTCGCATATTGATAAATCAACTCATCATTGATCAAGTTCGTATTCCCCGAGGGTGGGGACTTCGATATAAAAGTGACGGGGTTCTGTCTCTGGTTCAAATGGATCGTCGCCGCTTTCAAACTTGATTCGTATGAAGTAATTTAACATTTTGAACAGAAGTAAAAGTAAGCTACAACTCCAGAACCAACCACAGTCAAACTGATGATTAGCCATCCAAGCATGACTTTGAGCACGTTGATAACTTCATTACCATACTGATAACACATGCACCGCCACTGATTTCGCGACTGAAGAAACTAGCCGGTTAATTAATTTGTCAAAACGGTTTTAGTTTACTAGCATGTTATTTAGGGACAGTCAATATACACCACCACCGTTTAACGTTGAAATGACGGCTATTACTTCCAATTTCAGCAATAAAATATTTGATCAATCTCACGCGGATGACTAAAGTTGTTTCGGAAGAGTGTACATTTAGTTTAAAAAAATACATGAATGATACAACATAAAGGAGTGCGTGCATTTTGCGAACTTTTTTTTCCGCCTTGGTTTGTTTTGTTAAATCCCGCGTGGAAATGTTTGCGTTTTCTTTTTTCCAGGATCCGCAAAAAAGTATTACATTTTTAGATTAACATATAGAGGATACAACACGGCGGTGCGAAGATATGAATTTTATTTTCGAGTGGTAGAATACGTTTTTAACACGAGAAAATAAAATTCATTTATTCAAGCCGCCGTGTAATTTTCTTATTATATAGACAAAAACACGAATTGATTTACCAAAAGAATAAGCCCGACGGCTGATATTACAATTCAGCTATACATCATACAGCCTCCAATAATAATTTTTCGAATCTTAAAGTGGCCCGCGGTTATTTATTGGAGCGGAGGTTCCCTTTTTTAAAACTACTTTTCAGCAGGAAAGCGTCAAACTATTTCTGTAATTTTTGGTATTCAAAATAAGGAATCTTTAAATTTTAGAAGGCTTTTAATTTTAGGGCAAACGAAATTTAAGATGTAGAGATACAAGCGCTACTAGAAAACCTTGATTTTTACGAAATCGCGAATATTTTCATAAAACGAAGATATTTGTTTTCTAATTACGTCCAATAAATTCCAAGACTTCAATGTTTACTGTAAGCAAGTTTCCACAAAATCGGCTGCATAGAAATTGCTGCACAGTTCACCGCTGAATAATATGCTCGTGTATTTGCTTCATCTGCTGCAAGAACGCTTCAATAATGCTAAGATCGCACCTATTGTTAGAAAGCTTGATGCCACCTAAACCTTTGCTGAATAATCGGAAAACTGATCGGAAATTCCCAGTAAAAGAGACGCCTTCGACATCACCAAATTTACATTTTTGTTTTGCACGTGAAAGCAAAAGCCTTGCAAAATTATCACGTTTCTTTACCAATTTCAAATCCACTGTGAACATAAAATGTCTTCAATGTTTTCGTTCGGTTCTCATTTATATATAAATTGCAACGTTTTAAAAAATATAATTGGCAAACTTCTATTCTTCAAATTAAATATACAGCGAATGTTGAACGAGTTTGAATTTCGCGGAGTTGCGTCAGCGTAAACACGCACGCTAGTTATGATAATATTGTGTCAAAATTCCATTTTATTTTGCTCGTCAAATATATCTCTTGCAAACAGAAATAGTTTGTAACGTTTCCATTATCAAAAGGGTTTCAAGAAGACTGTCAATTTGAAAAACATACTTTAAACAGTTGTATTTTCAGATAATAAATTTCTAATTTGTTTTCCAAGTAGCTTGTGTCACCGACTGATCAACTCTTTCTCAACAAATTTATATTTTTCGTTTCTAGTATACGTATGCTTGTCAAAACCACCAGATTGTTTTTTTATTGTTGGTATATTCCCGCAAGACAATTATTGAGAACAAAACGTTTGCTCTACACCATGAGATTAGCAAGAAAACGATTCAATTGTGATCTTGAATCCGCCAAAATTGAAAAAAGAAAACGAGGCAAAAACTGTAAAGATTTTGGAAAAATTTTAAACAAAAACCGAAATTTTAATTAACTGGAAAAAAAAAAATTGGTAAAATAAACTGATGAATACAACTGTGCTTTTGATTTTGTGGTCTGTATCACTGTAAATCCCAGCTTTATCGCGACTATTATTTCTGTCCATTGAACCAGGCACCAGGGTTTTATATACTATAGCTAAGATCCCAAAACGACAAGAGAACACAGGCACATAAGTTTTCCGTATTGAATCCTTCGAGAAAAAAAAAGAAAAAACTTGTTCAGGTTGTTTTTTATTTAAATCATGATTGCCAATTACTTACCTTTTGTTCTTTACATTATAAAATGCTAGTGTTCTCTTGTCATCTGTAAATATAACGAGGTTGACTTATCGGTACTGATCGTTGTGTGACCATGAGCGATTAACGCTATCGAATAAAAAAACTCGCCTTTGCTTTTGTAGGTAACGTTTTTTAAAACTGCCAAAATTGCATCAAAATAATCACGAATTTGTTCCAATATAAAATAAATCAAATTTTTAAACGCCGGCATGATTTCATGCTCGAGGCTTTTGTGTATTAAATGCATGGTCTGCAAAATAATCAGTACCCTTTAAAAATGGTGACTGATATTATTAAACTAGTTTTCAAGTATTTTGTAACAATAATTATGTTTTTGAAATATCCAGACAATTGGTAAATCTCATCGGACATAACCTGGTCAACCTGTTAACTTACAAATCGTGACATTGTTGCCTCCAGTTCTTGGTGTAATTTTCCATATACATACAATTGGTAAATCCGATCTGACAAAACCTGTAGAGATGTTACCTTACAAATCATGACATTGCCTCCAGTTCTTGGTGTAATTTGTCATATATCCAGACAATTGGTAAATCCGATCTCCTAATAGCCACCATTTTTACTACAATTATTTAATAATTTAAAGTTCTTATCTTTGTAGTATTTCTTCCCAATTCAGTTATTCCAGTTTGTCCTCTTGGCCAGATTCTTTCCTCTTCTTTCCTTCTCGCGATGCCAGTTTTCCTGAAAATAGAAATTATCAATGCAATGATCAATAAAGGCTCAAATGTTTGAAATTATGGAGTTTCTAACTGGGCGGGTGTTTGACGCGCGAAGGCTACGCGCGTGGGTCGACAATAAAATATTGTGAAGGCCAAATTGAAGTTTTGCTGTGTTTTATAACCTACAATCTTTATTTAACCCTTGCTATATTGCAAACGATAGAGAATATACAGCTTTGCTGTAGAATTTCGAGTTTTAACGACGCTCAATGCGAGCAGCAAGCTTTCGTACGTGTTAACCCATTGCAGTAACGTTTTGATAATTCTTTACTTTCTCGACAAAAATAAATTAATATACTTCACGGCAAACAGTGCTTACCTTCGGTTGCAATAGCGTAGATATATTTCCTGGCTTTAAGTCCTTCGTCTTCTTCCTCCAAGATTACAGTCAAGCCTTCAGAAGTACGGCACGTCTTCGCACATCCACGAACAGCGTCGTTTGTGGAAAATTCTAGAATTTGTCATGAATATGGATTAGAAACTCAAGCCAATTGCTGACAACTACGCAGCACATTTTGCACGATTTTTGCATGCACACAGTTCATCCAGCGAATCACGAATCGTGAAAACAGACTTGCCATCGTATGTGCTAATTACATCTTCTTTTGTTCAGAAATGAGATAAAGTTAGCGAAATAATTGGGTGAAAAATGTTTCTGACAGGAGAAAGAATAATGTTAGATGTTTATCATTTTCTAAAAGGATTAAGAAAAACAGCGTCGCAAGTTGTAGATTTGTTTCCGTTTTTTTTTTCAACTGAAGCAGTTTAAAAGGATTTGCTTAATTTATTACCATGCATAAAATTAGATGCGTAGTTTCTTGGTGTTGCGGATGTTGCGATCACCAAGTGACGTAAAACAAAAGATTCAAAAGACAATAAACAATACCTCGTGCCCGTCCCTAAAATTATTGTAAAGATTCCCGAAGATCGCCCGAGGACCTCCGAATATTACGAAGTTGACACGAAGACTTCTGACGATTTCCGAAGATGATCCGTACCCTTCCAAATATGACCCGAAGGTTTCCAAGATCACCCGAGGTCCTCCGAAGATTTTAGTGCGTGAACGCCGACGGCAAATAATTTCCAATCTCCCAAGGATACACTAGCCTGCGTGCAGACGTCTCGTATTTCCTTGCATGCAGGCTAAAAGATCACTCGATATCTTTATCATACTTATTTAGTTTGAATTAAGGATTATTATTATTATTCCACTATGTCATTTCACATAAACAGTCACGGAAAACGCGCAAAAATATATACACCTTATTCGATGGTTTAACATATAATAAATAAACTTGAAAAAAATACTCTATTCTGATTGGCTAAGAGCAGTGCAGTTCAAGTGTAACACCAGTGCAAAACGTGTAACACCAGTGCAAATTAAATTGTGCAAATTCAGTGCAAATTCAACGGCTGCCGACGGTCATACGAGGTATGCCGAAGACTAAGACTTCCGAAGTTTAACAAAGATTTCCGAAGATCACCCGAAGACTTTCCAACTCTATGGGAAGGTTTGCGAATACTTTCGGAAATATTTCGAAGGGCAAGGGCTCCTGTGTCTAGTAAGTAATCGTATTAGTAAAAAAATAATCGCATTTTTTCAAGTGTATTATTTAACAAGTAATCACATGATTTACTCGTGCAATTTGGAATAAATAAGCACTTGTAATTGTTTCAAGACTACAAATTGCACTCGCCCTATGGGCTTATGCAATTTTGTTAGTCTGAAACATTTACTTGTACTTATTTATTCCAAATTACACTTAAAATAAATACTAATATGCGATGATATTTTGCGAGTTGCATAGTATTTTTACGAGCCCCGTAAGGGCTAGGAAAAATGGGAAAAATGAGCAACTGAATGTCCGCGCGTATTATATGTTAAACTATCAAATAAGGGATTTATTATTCCACTGCAAAATTTCCCTGCTAGGTCCTGCTGTTGCCTTCTATTTTTCAGTAAGAGCGTTGAAATACTCTACAGTGTAATACGCTCTCTTTTTTTATATGGCAAACTGGTCCACGACGAAAAAAAGCATTCTGATTGGTTCCCTGAGCGGTCCGAATTTTGCAATACAGACCGCTAAGATGGACCGCTAACAAACTAATTTCGCCGAACTCCTTTTATGAAACATTGAACAAAGGAAAACTGTTTTATATTAAGTAGAAACATTTTTCCTTATGTCTGGCGGACAATTTTGGGCTTTTTTGGCTAAACTTTTTGCAAAGTGGCCTGAAAAATGCAAGAATATGCTTAGCTTTGGCGCGCGCGCGTTAGCCGAGAATGGTTGAATTGCATTAATTTATCAACAATTTAAAAAAAAAAAGCCATTATAAAAAAAACTGTATTGAACTAGCTTGTTCGGTCCGTATTTAGAAATATTGGTCTCGTTATTTTTTTGCAAGTTTATGTTCGGTTCGGTCCATAAACTTGCAAAAAAAGAACTCGACCAATATTTTCCCAATACGGACCGAACAACCTAGTTCAATAACATCTATATATTATATGTTATAATCCATCAAAATTTTTCCTCGCGCGCGATTGGTCTAAACACGTCAGCCAAAACTGGTGAATATCCGGGTGATATTCCCCAAGCGATATTCCACAGTTTTGAAAATGTTCGTTTCACGTTCGCAGGTTCAGATTTCGTCTCAAATAAATTGCTAAATTAAATAAAACTGATTGTTTTGAATTGATTAGAAGTAGTAAGGGGAGTCGGTATAGGATGTAACCAATCAGAGAGCCGTATTCAGGTCACATGACCAAAATGGACCAATCAGAAGGCGTTATTTTCACATTCCATTCCAGCGCCATCTTGAATGCCGAGAGGGCGCCTGAGAACGAGTTGAGACCGCGCAGGCGCATAAGAGAGAGTCAATTCAAACTCAGACAGGTTGAAAAGACTCTTCCTTAGTATAGTAGGGAGAGGAGTTGGATATATATATGGTTCGGGAGGCAAGCGGGTAGAATTGTGGTAGACGGATTCGTGGTATCAAGACACAGACGCATGCGTAAGAGGTGTAAAAGTGTTTTTAATAAAACAAACAAGTTTAGAGCTTTACATCCCTACAAGGGAGCTTTACAGTAATCTCATCATCATCATAATCTTCAAAAAAACGACGGTAACATTTACATTCTCCACAATTGGTGGGATACCAGGCTTTGGCGCGATCGTCATTACCGCTTTCATAGGCTTCGTTTTTATGTTCGTTACAGTATTCGCATAATACGAATTCTGTTAGCAAATCACTGAATCGATCCCGCCATCGGTTCAGACGTTTGGCAAGATCACAGACCACAGCGTGGTGTTGTTTGTTCATGTCCCGTTTTTCATCCAAGACTCGAATCCATTGAGTGGGGCTGACCTCTTCATCCGGCTGTACGGGCTCGGTTTCTGTATCGCTCCAGGTGAAGTAAGGGCATCGTTGCGATTGGGCGCAAATGAAATAGGGTTTCCCGCGGTTTTTTTCTTGCATGCACATCTCATTCTTGATCTTTAGGATGGTGGGTTGACCGTGATAGCATTTGGGGGCATCGAGACCTTTGTAGAAATCGGCCACCACGTTGATGATGATATCCTCGTATTCCTCAAAGACGTTGACGGAGCAGAAGATGGCACACAGTTTGTTCTTGCATCGAACGTACTCTTTACCATCGACCTTAGCGGTGAATTCTTCTAGTTCACCTCGGTGGCATAAAGGACAGTCACCGGTACTCATTTTTAGGCACAACAGCAGCAACACCACAAGAGGGAAAAAATGCAAATAAAGAATTGGCACAACTGCTGCGATCTGGCCGCGGGGTTGCTCTTGTACTCTTGCACCATGACTTTGAAAATAAATAAAGAGTTTGAGAGGGTTATATACAAGTTTTTTCTGATAGGTGTCAATCTGATTCCATCTGCGTGGGGGAGGTTTCCGGGGAGGTTTCCATTTGCGTGGTGAAGATGCGGAAGGAGGCTTCTTCTTTATCCTCTCCACCCTTTTTCCATTCTTTCCAGCCTGCTGTGAAACTGCCGAGAAATTTCCCCATGCATAGAGGAGTCTGACCTATTTCTTCGAGTTTTTCCAACAACTTCTCTGACAAATTATTTCGGTACTTGACCATTTGCCACTTCAAATCATCGGAAAAGGCACTGATTTCTCTATCGAGGATGATTTCCATCACGAGTTTGATGGTCAGGGCTATGGCATCACCTTCAATGGACTCTTCACAGTGCATCTCTTGGTTGGTAGACATGATTGTTTTTTGATAAAATTCTGAGGGGGTGAGTTGTTTATATATATATATTTTGATTGATAGGTGTCAGTTATGTCAATCTCCAGGCAGTGCAAAAGGTGAACGAGTTACGATTATAATTATCCATACTTCCAATACGAAATCTTTCTTGTCGCCAAAGTTGAGTGTTTCCATCCCATGGGAATATTTCTCGGTAGTTTAGGAATAGATATATGTCACTTTCTAAGGCTTCGTCAGGTAACTGTCAGAAAAAAGACACAACAAAAAATGGTTTTAAAAAAAGTCTTTTAATGATCTTTTTTTCTAAACGGGATACATTGTATCAAACATACGACCTCTATCATACTCTGTATATCTTCGAGTAACAATGTAATTGTTTATAATGTATCTAGGACTGTAACGTCCATCGTAAACGTGTTGATGAGCCTCGTAGGCCCTGGTGGCCCTATACACAGGGTCCGCAGGCTCATTGAAACCGTAAGGTCGTTCGATTAAATTATTCAAACCAGTGGCATAGTAATAGATATATAAATTATACATGGCGGACGGAATGAGTGAACTGAGCAGTTGATTTATGTGTGTATGTACCACATTTGTAGCCGTACTGGGTCCTTTTATCCTGAGATAAATGTAGATCGACCCATCTCTATTATCTTCCTCCCAAAAGGGATGCCATCCTAAGACATCGTGGACTTTACTTAACACACCGTAAAGATCACAGTTGATGGTAAAGCGAAACTGCAAAAAGAGTAAATACACACACAGTATCAACCGAAAAAAGGTAAGTTATCCGAAGTGTTAAGGCAATAAAAACAGTTTAATTCGTACTCTACTACGGAGTCGAGTTGAAAGAATTCAATGGTTAAATCGGTAATGAGATGACCGTGTAATAAACCCGGAATTAAAAATTGCAGTAGAATAAAAATGTCTCTGCACACGTTTGGTCATTGAACGCTAGGTCCTATCACATCAATAAATAATTCCCCTCTGCCTGCCTGATTGAAGTAATTGATAAGGAAGTTTAGGAAGTCGCGTAGGTCCCAATGTTTTATTCTGATTTGGAACTGAAAAAAATGAAAAAAAATCGATCATTCATGACGGGTCATAGAAAACCGTCTTCTCAATTGGGGTTCATTAAAGGGAACCCCGGCTGTTGAAACAAATTGCCTTTAAAATGTTGAATATATATCTAAGAATGAAAATTCGGTGCCAAAACTACAAAAAGGATTTTAGATTTTTTTTAATTTGGATATGAACATGACACATTTCGAGCTTTGAATTTCGCGCACACCGCCATCTTGTACTGCCCGCAAAGAAGTCTGGGTTGATGACGTTTCACGGCTGCTCTGACATTAGAACAACAACATGATTTGAAGCGTCGTTCCCTCGCGTACGGTATTGCCCTTTGTATTTCCCTATCTATAAGTTATATCTGAAGCTCTATGCCTCATTGTTCAGCACACGGTTGTAATTTTCAAACGAAAGGAAAAAAAGAATCGGACATAAGCCTTCACAGTTTTCCGAAGCAGAATGTGAAGCGAAAACAGTGGGAACAAGCCGTGGGGAGAGTGAGTCTCCCGAAAGATCCACGTTTGTGCTCTCAACATTTCACCCCAGATTGCTTTGATAACAGCATCGCCTTGCAAAGAAAGCTGATTGGAGGCAGTAGATGGAAACGAAAGCTCAAGGAAGATGCACTACCCACTATTTTCTCTCACAAA
Organism: Desmophyllum pertusum; assembly: GCA_029204205.1. Taxonomy (NCBI): domain Eukaryota; kingdom Metazoa; phylum Cnidaria; class Anthozoa; order Scleractinia; family Caryophylliidae; genus Desmophyllum; species Desmophyllum pertusum. Next base: position 3,431,399 of record MU825877.1, read on the forward strand.
CCTGTGAAGTTTCCACGAAGATCGAGTGAGAAGCGTGCCGAACGACAACATAGGGAAGAAGTCCTTCAAGCTGCTTTGACATTCAATGTAGTTCCGTCACCTGTTGTTGAGTCACCAGAGGAGTTATTTTCTGACACAACTCCACAATTAGCACAAGAAGAACAACACAATGAATGTGTAAATGTCGAAGTCACTCCTGAGTTTGTGCGGACGTTATGTGACGTTGGTACTCAGACAGAGTCAGTAGTCCAGGTGCCTTTGTGCGATGCTACTATGCAATTTCCTCAGGATGCATCTGAAGCAGTTTGGCTCGACCATATATATCCTTCCAGGGCTGAGGAATATATGAAATCACAAGATGAACAGTCTGATACAACCGAAAATGATAGTGATGCTGGTGAAGCATGGGAGTACGACTCACAATTTGAACTGTTCTCTGATCATGATAGTATTCATGCAGAAACTGAGGCCACCAGTGTAAATATTGAGAACATGTATCTTGGTCATGAAGCAGAAGTTGAGGTATCACAGCCAAGTCAGCCATCAACATGTATATCAAGTCAATACGAGGGTAATACCACTTGCTCTCAAGATACATGTGACTCACAAGGAGATGTGCTTGAAGAGCTAAATCTCAACAAACAAAGAGTTTTTCTTGTTTATGAGGAACAGTTAAAGGAACTTCTTCGCTTTTGCCCGAAATGTGGTTCTCTTGTTATTGAAGAGGAAACCAATGAAGTGAAAAACGAGGGATCACAGCTGTCACTTGAACTAACCTGTATGAATGGCTGCAATTACAGGTGGCAATCTCAACCATCCCTTACTGGCACCAAAGGAGCTGGAAACCTTCTTATAGCTGCTGCAATATTTTTTAGTGGTATTCATTTTGCTAAATTTGAGCAGTTTTCAGCCAATGCCAATCTGAAGACTATTAGTGAAGACACTTACACAAATCTGAGGAAAAACTATGTTTTTCCTGTTGTTAAGAGCACTTGGGAAGAAGAGCAAGATGTTATATTTGAAGAGCTGAAGTCCAGAGATGCACAAATTGCTCTAGCTGGTGATGGACGGTGTGATTCACCAGGGCATTGTGCAAAGTACTGTACATATACATTACTAGATGTTGAGAGTCAGAAAGTGGTAGACTTCAAAGTTATCTCTGTTTCCCAGGTAACAAGTTCCAATGTCATGGAAATAAAAGGTTTTCGTGAAACCTTACAGAATGTTGAAGCTTGTGGTGTGGAACCATCTGTCATATCCACTGACAGGCATCCACAAATAAGAAAGGAAATGCGGGTCAATCATCCCAATAAAGATCACCAATTTGATCCATGGCATTTAGCCAAGTCCATTTCCAAGAAACTGGCATTAGCTGCTAAGAAGAAAGACTGCGGAGACTTGGCAAACTGGATCCCCTCAATTGTAAATCACCTTTGGTGGAGTGCTACAACCTGTGAGGGCAATCCTGAAGTACTCAAGGAGAAGTGGACATCCACCATTCATCATGTGGTCAATAGACATGATTGGCCAGGGAACAGACACTACCACCAATGTCCACATGGAGAGCTTGATCCAAGGATGGTGCGTAAAAAGAAATGGCTAGAACCTGGCTCTGCACCTCACAAGGCACTGGTTAATGTCGTCAAGGACAAACGGTTGCTGAAGGATCTGGAACACCTTGTTAAGTGTGTGCACACAACCTCACTAGAGATATACCACTCTATGTATCTCAAGTATTTGCCAAAGCTGACCCATTTCTCCCATGAAGTCATGATGCATGGAACCATGCTTGCTGCACTTGATCACAACAAGAATGCCAATCGACAACAGGTATGGCAGAAGGAATTGCATGTATTCTTCATTCAATAATTTATTTTGTGAAAGTGCATTCCAAGGAAATTATCAATACTCTCATAAATATACAAAACTTGATTGTATATTTCTATACAAATAATTCCTGATAGAAAAATATAAATGTATTGATTATAATACTAGTACCATGTGCCCATAATACTATAATTATTCAAAGTTGATTCTATTCCTACAGTACACCAGCTTAATCCAGCTTTCAACAACTGACTAACATTGTCAAAGCAGTGGTGGTTCCACAGGCTACTTTGATAATGTTATGTCACATTTCAATGTAAAGAAGAGGACAGATCAATAAATATAATAAACTGATGTCAATTTATCATTTGAACAGGCAGTTTATCAAGATGGACAAGCAAAAGGTGAACTGAGATACAAAGTAGCATGGAGTAAAGTCCACAAGGGATTTCGAGCTCGGCCAGTTCTTGAGAAGAAGAATTATAGCTACATGCGGAAGATGATTGGAGCTGCCCTAAGTCTTGCTGGAAAGGGCAATAAGGCAGAAGTCACAAGGAGGGACAGAACCCATATTATGGCTACGGAAGATAGACCGCCGAGGGAGGAAGTGATTTTGAAAAGGCAGCAATTGTCACGCTTTCATTAGCAAATAAGGCCATGTACGCGTTACAATGTGCAACTACTTGAACCAGGCAACTTGGAAGAAAGTTAACCAATCAAAATGTTAATTGAGAACAGAGGATGGTAAACTTTTTCTTTAACTGACCAATAACATTGAAACATCCTTACAATACATCCACAACTCAAATTTGAAACCAGACAAAGTTGAATTTCATGCCTCAACAGTTCTTGTGTGACAGTACATGTACTACAGAAAACACGAACACTGTAAATTTGTTGTACATGTATTGTCTGAATGTTTCAACGTTATTGGTCTGTTTACGAAAAAGTTTGCCATCCTTTGTTCTCAATTAAATTAATGTTTGGATTGGTCAATCTTCTGCCAAGTGTCCTGCAAATTGTTTTGATGAAATTGCATTTTTTAGTAATTGAGTGGGGATGCTTCATCAGACCAATTGATGTTTATAATTTGTAACGTACCCTTTACATCCTTAGAGTGGTGAAATGTGACTTTAAATATTGAGTGTGTGAATGAAACCCTGAAATGTGACTATTCCAATGAAAATATCAGTCAGATTTTCATTTTGGAACTCTGTTGCCTGAATTTATTGAAAGTGGTCTTCGTCTGATCAAAATGAGTTTCACTACAAAGTTAAGAAAGATGTATATAATTGTGTACAATAAATTAATGTTATAAATTTAGAAAGTCTCTCCATGCTTGTTCTACTTCAGCTGCCATGTCATCCTCATCATCATCATCTCCTTGTTGATAGCCAACATAAACCCCATCTTCCTCTGGAAATGTGCCCCTAATTTTGGATACAGCACATGATGGAATCACTCTATGAATTTTCTTCCCAAGCCAACCATGAATCCACCATGTGAACTGCCTGTAGGAAGCGTATCGGTATGACCTGAATGGAAAATGAAGCAATACAGACATGTCATTTTATATTTACTTTAGTTTATTCGATTCATCACACAAAAATGACAATGATACAGTACAAGAAAGAAAGGAAAGAAATGATGGAAAGAAGTAAACAGGACTTCCGTCCCAGTTGACGTCTGTATCCCAATAATGAAACTACTGGTGTCTGAATAATAATAATAATATAATATATTGGTTCAACTCTGAAGTCGATGAACTATCCAACTGATCTGACATTACATGGAGGATTACATGAGTGAGAAGCAAATTGTAGACAGTCTGTGAAATACTGTACACTTTCCCAGAATTTTTGTTTTTGTTTTTCCCATAATTATCATGTTTATTATCCAGCCATAAATAATACCACACCAAAGAAAAATAGTAAACATTTTCAATGGAGACATCATCTTGAGACACCATACCCACATAATAATCTCTTGATATTTCATAAGTCAAACATGTTCAAAATATTCTTTACTTCGAATATAAATAATACATTTACTGTACCTGTTTCTGACTTCATTACGGTTTGGTAAACCAGCACTTTCCCTGTCATGGAGGCTAACCAGTGCTGTCCACAGTACATCTCGATTGAGACATACAGCCTCAAAACTATTGTGATTAGTTACACATGGAAAATCTGTAATAAAAACATAAGGTAAGTAATTATTGTATTTTGCAGTACATACAACTGTATATTTTAAAAAGACTCCAAGACATGGCATTACACTTAGGATACAAACAGTAACATTGAAAAGACATTAATTAATGTTTTGATCGCTTTCGGGAATTTCAAAATAAATTATTCGGGTATAAACGTGGTAGATAAATTATTAATGCAACTAAATTACTGTCTTTGGCCTCCAAGACAATATCTAGCAGTCACTGAATAATTTTTAGCTTGGTGACTAGTTTTCACTACTCGAGCCGCCAAGAGCGACAACCCTGGTTTCCCCGAAAACCATAAGCTACGCTTAACTTCATAAGAACAATTCAACATACCCCCAACAGTCTGAGAAAGGAAAGAAAGTTCCTGGCAACACATAGACTCTTGCTCTGTTGGCATGGGGATACAGTTCCCACATTGACACCATGATCGGTCTCCAACTCTGCTGGCCCTTTCTTCGTCATCGGGGCCATGTTCGCCACTCTCTTGTGACAACGAGTACGATTCGTCATTTTCCTCGTCCGTGGGGTACTCTGGTTCGAATTGGAACGGCTGAATTAGTGCCATTTTTCGCTAAAATGACGCTCGTTAAAATCACGTTTCGCCACACAAGTACAAAAGCACAGAGCAGCCGTGAAACGTCATCAACCCAGACTTCTTTGCGGGCAGTACAAGATGGCGGTGTGCGCGAAATTCAAAGCTCGAAATGTGTCATGTTCATATCCAAATTAAAAAAAATCTAAAATCCTTTTTGTAGTTTTGGCACCGAATTTTCATTCTTAGATATATATTCAACATTTTAAAGGCAATTTGTTTCAACAGCCGGGGTTCCCTTTAAATGGCGGTAAGGGCACTTCGAAAAACATGAAATCCGAAGGAAAGTAGGAGGGGGTGTCGTAGTCGACAAAAAAATCAGAGTCCCAGGTTCGATAATCGAACTGAATGATATCATAGACTTCGCCCATGAGTAAGTAATCTAAAAAACATTTCATGTCGTCATTCACACGATCTGCAGCCTGCTCTGGACCTGACACGTGTAAATCTATACCGATTATACGATCATGCCTATGTCTCAAATGTCCTTCTTCTTCTTCCCATCCCGTGGGTTCGAGGAATTCTATTAGACTGTCTACCATCGATTTGGCTTGTTGAATATCAATTCTGAAAGTTAACTGAAAAAAGAAAAAATGACGACATCAAATTGTTTTCATTCATAAATAATTCTACCAATGAATAGCCAGGCTCTATTTAAGCAACTACAGTTTGGTAATAATTGGATGGTATGACAAAAATCGTAGTCGCGTTGAATGGTTCGAAGCAACCAATTTAATCGATCGACCAAATTACTATAGTCTCCTCGGTTCCCCACGAATATATCAAAGCAAATGTGATGATCTCTTTGAAGTCTGGGCTCAGTGCTTGGTAAAGTTAATAGTGTGTTGACAACGCGTAATAACTTCCGGGGTGAACCTAAAACGAACTATTCAAAGATATGTCTCAGTATAATTCATTAAAATCTTGGTTTCTGACTTCGAGTATGGTTCCAAACCTGCCTCCTTCTGTTAAAGATCTTATATTACATAAGATGAAATACCCATCACATTCGATTTCTATTTCTTGGTATTGAATAAATAGGATTTCGTTCGTGGCTGAAGTAATGGCTCCAGTTAGGACATCAATCACGCGAAGAAAATATTCTTTACCAAAGACTATGATCATGTAATCATTGACGCGTAAGGCGGATAAAACATGATAATACGCTAAAAGACATCGTTGTTCTCTTTCAGTACACTAAAGGGAAAAAGAAAAAAAGCTAATAACTGGTTAACCTATAGGTTCTTCCATTTTCCCATTGAAGCACATAACTTCCTTCGTAGGTATTTAAAACATCAAATAGACCCGATCTAGCATTATCGGCCACGAGTATGGTTTGGAGATGTAAGTAGGCTTCAGTTCGTGTCAAAGCAATGGCTATCATTAGAAAAGAAGTGTTACCTATGATTAAACTATTTAAATTAGTCATGCTCCAATGAGGATTGAGTGTAGATCTTCTATGACGCCTCATGGCCAATAACAAAGTCTTGTAGATTAGAACCGTGACCAAATCATTCGTTCTAGTCTGTAATAAAAAATTACGTAATGGTAATTAGAAAAATCGGTCTATCTTCTTCTTCGCTGGTCCAAAAAGGCAGATAAGTGATGGCGTGATTAGCAATACGTGATAAATGATAAGCAATTCGTAGGAATCTTGTCCTGCCATAAAGGATATGATGGTAATGGATGGAAGGTGGACGATTTCTTTCATTTTGTGAATCAACGTATAGTTTATAAAACCATAAGGTTCTTGATTCGTTGGGGGATAACTGAAAAAAAGGAAGGACTAGACTAGTAAAAGAATAATGAATACGACTAAATAAAAGAAAAGAAAAAACTTAATGCCGACTTCTAAAAGAATAAGTAAGATTGAATAAAACAAAATAATGAAGAATACTCTTACTTGTTGGAGATGTTCTTCCAATTCGTTATTGACGAGCAACACTCTCAGTCTAGCAATCACGGCTTCGCGAGTCATGCCTAGCACGTTTTGCTGAATACGGTGCTGGTTGTCTTGGAAATCTAAGGCATCGAGTCCCTGATGATAAGCGTCAATGGCAACATGTCTGGGAGGTGGGACATCTCCTATAGGCTGATCGCCTTCCCCAATACGATAGAATATTCCTTCATGCCGGGGTGGTACAACCGGGGGTCGGGGCAGCGCTTGACGACATAATCCGCAAGTGGTTTGGGTGAGTTCCCAACGTGTCTGACAACGTCGGTGTAAAAAGTTATGGCAGCAGGGAAGTCGAATCGCATTGGCTTCACAGGTGTAGCCCCGTCCATGACAGATGAAACAGTCAAAGGATTGTTGTGTGATCTCAGGGGCTTCCAACTTCAAGCGTTTACTTTGTCTACCAGCCATGATTTACCATCCGTAGCATGAATTTAAATAGTACCCGCAGTACTAGTAAAAGCATTATACTTCCATTCATCGCCAGGATCCAGAACTGATTCGAGTCGGTGGGTGCTTTCCTTTTATAGATTTTTTTAGGGTCACGTGATGGGAAAATAGGGGGATACCCCCCATCCCCCCTCTCTTAGGGTCACGTGGTACAAATTTATTTCTATATAAGCGGGCGTTTGATGCCATGTCGGGGTCGCAATTCACAATGGAGGACCATGAATGTGTCGTGTGCATGGACCAGGCTCAGGATTGTACGGATTGTTGCAAGCAACCTTTGCACCAGAAGTGTTTGAGAAAATGGGTCGATGGACGAAAATCCACTGTGGCCAAGACAGAAGTGCGCTGTCCTTATTGCCGACAAGAGATGAAAAATCTACCTGTAGACATTGACGAGTCATGGATGAAAGATGAATACTTTGTGGAACAATTGAAGAAAGCTTGGGGAGAAAGACCCTTTTGGCGCGCTAACGGATCTTACTGGGGAACCTTGGAATGGAACTGGGGAACAGAATCCATCACTTGTTTCTTAGGACATGAAAAACATCAAGTGTTTGGTCGCATAAAAATGTATTTGAGTTTCCAGTAAAGTCCTCCATTTTGAATTGTGTCCACGCTTGTAATCTTGTTTATTAAAAGTTTGTTTGACGAGTGTCTTTTTTTGAGTGACAGGGAAAAAATGTTATAAATCGGAGGGTCGATTCAAAATAAAATTCACATTCAAGATGAGTTTGGCGAATTCAGGTCCGACCAGAGAGAAGTTTGATATGAAATATATCCATCAACTTCTCATTTGGCAAAATCAACATTTGAAGGCCGTGCAGGATTATAGCGTTCATTTAGGCGTTGAAATAGAAGCGGGGGAAGAGGCCAATTATATCGACGATACGATTCTGGCAAAAACGTTGACTCAACTCGAGGAAAATGAAGCGTTGGACACGCTGATCCTAGCCCAATGGAGTCAATTACGAGTTTCATTGGAGAGGTATGCCAATCAACGATTGGATGTCAACAAACAGCAAGAAAAAACCATCGACAAATTGAAGAAAGAATTGGACCAACAAAAAGATCGCTATGACATGTTGCTTTTGGATCGTGATGCTTTACTGAAAAAATACCATCATCCTTGGGTCTGTTGATGTCTAGCTGTCGAGAAAACGCGCTTATAAATTTCGTGGATTCACAGGTTGGGATGCAGATCATGAATCCCCAGGAACTTCGAGCTTTTTACTTGCGCATGAAAGCCGTTTGTTTTGATTTGGAACGTGCGCGTGAACTCAATGGTGAAGCCTTGATGAAACTCGATGTGGATCTACACACGATGAAGTTACAGTTGGATGCATTCAATATAAATCCTTACACGGAAGAGGTTGGTCCATCCACCATCTGGAGCGATGCATACAAATCGGACAAAGAGTTTATGACCAAACTTGATAAAGTGTGGGGACGGACCCGTCCATTTTGGCAAGAGAGGAATGGATTATTTTATTGCCAGATTTATGATTGTGACATTGAGAGATATGTAAATATTGCCTTAGGGTTTGACAAGGGAAAGGTGATTCAGCGAATAGAGACGATGGATGAGAACCAGTGATGACTAACTGTCGAGAGACGCGGTTATAAATTTCGGGGATTCACTGGTTCGGATTCAGTTGAGATGAATTCCCAGGAAGAACTTAGCATTCGAGATTTTTACTTTCAACTAAAAGGACACCTTTGTGATTTGGAACTTCACGTGGAAGAAACCCGCGAAGCCTTAGGAGAAATCGAAGGGGATCTAGGCTTGATCAAGTTATTGCTGGATGCTTTGAGTGTACGAGTCAAGGATCTGGATCAACCTTACAAAGAAGTGAAGGATCACGAAAGACTAGTACCACCTTACCTAAAGGGATTCGAAGCATACCAAGAGGACAAAGAGTTCATGACCAACCTGCAGACCAAGTGGGGTCGTCCATTTTGGCAAGAGAGAAATGGATTATTTTACTGTCAAATTTATAATCTTACCCTGTGCAGATTTCAAGATGTAGCCTTGGGATTTGACAAGAAGTTGGTGCTGGAGAAGATAGAAACATTAGCGCAGACATTGCTGGCTTTTCAAAAGACAGACACGATTTAAGTTGTAAACAAACTTTAATGTATTAAAAAACAACTTTACAATTTCAAGCGTTGTTTGGCTTTAATGATGGTCTTGACTATTTTTTCGGTGAGTTTCTTTTTCCCGGGTAGATTGTCAATAGATTTCACCATTTTTCGATCCGCCTTCCATTTGTCTTGTTTGGATTTGGCTTTGGCATATTCGATGTCGTGTTGCTTGGCAATCTTATCCAACCTGTTGATACCGGGATCACCACGCTTTAATCTCTTTTTCAATTTGGTGAAAGGTCCCATGTATTGATAACCGGGCCAATGCATTTCGGGTGGGTTTAATTTCTGTATGGCTCCCACCAAGTCAATACCACCTCGTCCTCCTCGCTGCTTCTTGCGGGTTCTCCTTCTGATCTTTCTGGGCATTATGGAGTGTAAGATAATTTCTTTTTGGTTCTTTCTTTAGGATCCCAAGGATCCCAATCTTGAGTGGTTCTAAGTCGTCTGACGGCTAAAGGGGTGGCTTTTCTCTTGCGTAGTTTTCTTAGCGACTTCCTGAGGGATTCTTTGAGCTCTTCCTGGGTGGTTGCTTTGGGTCGAGGTATCTCTTCTTCTCCCCAGAATGGCAACTGTTGTGAAAGTTTCTTTTTGGAGATCTTTTTGCGTTTACCGGGGGGTTTTATAGGCGTCATTTCTTCCTCTTTGAAAAGGGGCTCTATGGCTGCTAATTTTTCTCTTTTAGCCGGAGTCACATTTTTCAGAATTCTTTGTAACAACTTTTGTTGCACGGGTGTGACGAGATCATCTTCTTCCTCTATTTCTAATCCATTTACACTTCCGCTGGCAGGTAACTGATGCATCCGTCTAATCAAGGAATTGATTTTAGGATTCAGTTGTTGCACTAAACTTTTTTTTCGAGCACTATTGATGGTGGGATCTTTGAGAATTCTCAATTTCTTGGCAGACAAGGTGGCTGCTGATTGTAAGAGAGGGTCTTGGGTGAGTCGACCTTTGAAAAAATCGATGACTGAGGGATCTTCGGCCGGTACCATGTACATTTTCTTGTAAGTCTTGGGTTTGGCCATGTCTAGCGACGGCAACAATTGCTCAATACCGATCCTAAGGCGCTCCAAAGTCTGCCGCCTTTCTGATTTTGAAGAGCACGTTTCCTCTTTTTAAGCGATTGACTGCGAGCTCCAATTTGTCTCAAAGCTTTACGATGCGGTCGAAGTTTAGCCATGGTCACGGGGGAGATGCCAATGTTATTTTTTAAAAGATTCAACACCATCTCGCTGACGGCATTGATTTGATCTTTGTTGGCGTGTTTGATGAGATCGTTTCTTCTGTGACTGTTGGCTCGATTCAAAATCGACCGCAAGAACGGTAATTGACGTTTTAAACGTTTCATCGTGGTAGGCAATTAAAATGGAAGATGTTCGATTTTTTCCTTCTTATAGTCTTTTACGGGGAGAAGGTGTTGGACGAACGGTTGACGGTGGGTCGTCCTCCATCTTTGTACGTGGTGGTAATGGTATTGGTGTGCGTCACCCCGGCAATGTGTCTGCCTCTGGCATTTTGAATATTTCTCTGTTGAACGCGTTGCAAACGACGCAATAAATTTTGTCTTCTATCATCATCATCATCATCATCATCATCATCATCATCCCCGTTACCTCCGTTACCGTTTCCACCGTTTCCACCGTTACTACCGTTTCCACCCCCTCTTCGAGGTGGAGTGCCTCGACGGGGTGGATTTCCTCGACGGGGTGGATTTCCTCGACGGGGTGGCGGAGTTATTTGAGGTGATCTGGGGGGTGAGGTTCCAGGCAATCTTTTTCCTCTAGGCATGTATCTCACATTGGCGCCTCCTCTTATTGGATTTTGACCAGAAACACCTGTAAATCCGACAGGAGGTGTATCAGGAAGGGGTGGAGTGCCTAGCGAGGAATCCGATGAAGGAGTTGTTCTGTTGACAGGTGTTGACGCTCTTCCAATAGACGGGGACGAATTTAAAAAGGATTTGTCAAAGTTCATAGCCCAACTCTCCATTTCTTCTTGGGTTGGTAAGAAGTTAAGAGAAGTATCATCACCCCTTCCGAATCCAGCAGGTGTTGAAGTTCTGGGGCTATTTCGGGTCGGGGTGGTTACTCCAATACTTCCATACGTAGGAGCTTGATCGGCCAAAAAACCTGGATCGATGTTGGAATCTATGGCCGCTTGAGTCAATATATTTGAATATTGCTTCTCCGTCAAGTCCTCTTTACTCATCTTTTCTTTTATAAACGGTGGTGAATCCTTCTTCTTTTAAGATATTGGATTTCAAACGTTCGTTGTCGTCCGAACTCGGGTGTAAATCAAATAGTAAATAACCGTAGGGTTTCTGTGTGGCTTCTCTATATACTTTTAGAACCTCTTCCCATTCGCTGGGAAAAGCTTGCAAGACTAAATTTCTCACACCGAGTTGATCTCGAGGATTCTTGAAAGCCACCACGTAATGAGCGTTCCTGGAAATGGTCTTGGCATACTTGCCAATGGGAAACACATCTTGACATAGATAGATCACCGTGATATCCTGGTGATGAGAATCTTTGGTGAATAAATCCAAGACGCGTTTATCGTTTCCCCCTTCATCCATCAGATCATCCATCACCAATAGTCCACCATGTCCTTTAAACCATTGATGCATCACATTTCGTTCGGGCAGACCTTCGTGGAAATGAACCCCTTGTTTCTTTAATTCGTTGAATTTGTTCTGCCAGGCTCCATAACAATAGCATACTTTGGTGGGTTGACGCTCAAACAAGGTATTTTTTTCTTGAATGACCTTTTGAACAAAGACAGATTTTCCGCTGCTGGAAGGACCTACCACCAGAATACTACTGGGGGAGTTGAAACGGAATTCACGACACTCCGTCATTTTTTTCAAGTTTTTTTATTTTGACAAGACTGTTATATAACTTTTTTCAAACGGTTACATGTTCATGTAAAATTATTACTATTAAATTGCTGATGAGGTAAATGGGTTAAATCGTGTAGACACGAAACCTCGGTAATTGCAGCTTTGACCATTTCTCCCACCACATGATCATTTACGACATAATCTTTTTTCTTAAACGATTTCACAAATTCATCCATGCTGATGCCTCTACAACGGTATTTCAAAAACATCAAGGCATATTGTCCACAAGATTGAGATTTCATTTCTTGCAATGTCTTGGCATTACTCGCCAAAATGTCCCAATGTTTAAACAGCCAAGGAATGAGAGGTGACTTGTACCAATTCAAGGGTAAACCGTAACTGTCCATGACTTCGCAACATCCTTTTTCCGTGTAAATTCCAAACCAATGCGTGCCTGCTTTTTTTATGGGATCCGTGTTCACGATGTAAGCTTGAGGTTGTCTCTTTTCGGGGTTTCTGGGTAATTGATCCGCTGCAAAGACACCCGCAAAGATAGCGTCGAGTAGAGGATCATCTCTGGCCAAATAATCTAACTGATTGGTAGAGAACGGAACGAACTCCATGTTCACATGCGTTGCCTGTAAATGTCATATTCCACCGAGCCGGTGGGTTTTATCTCCAACACGTTTTCAAATTCACCGTAAATGATGACATTGATCACGTGACCAGGGAAATCGCCAAATCTCAGCATGTAATTGACTCTACCGTCTTGTCTGGGATTGAGTTGATTGCTGTCGGCACAACCTGAAGCTACATTGTCCCACATGAACAACGTGGTGTTTTTACCCTGTCCCCAATGCTCTGGACCGATCATGCAGCCTTGTTTGTTGTCCAGGCAACTAGCCATGATTAACCTGTGATACCCATCCATATCTAGTCGATCGTTCATAGAGTTTAGCTCTAGGGTTTGGTAGGGATATTCTTCTCCTTCTATCACTTGCTTGATACTGGACAGACCGAATTTTTCAAAGCTAAAGGGATTCCTGGTGACTTCTCCATTGTAGGCATCTTGATGAACCATTCCTATCACTACACGATCGGGTATCCGACCGTTGAAGGCATCGTTGACTTCTAAGGTGTTTTGACCATTAGGAATGGGTTTCACTCTTATCTCGGACCGGACTGTAGGGTAGTAGGCAATATGACCTTGCTGCAACCGTCTGGTTGAAATCTGCTGGTACTTGTCAGATCTAAGTCTCACTAGGCACATATTAAAAGTTAATTTGATATCTTCCGGTTTCAATCTTCCATGTAGAGCGAGTCCATTCAAGAAGAAATCTGGGTCATTCATGGTGAACCTGATCTTGAGATCGACACCCGGTATGATTAACCGGTTGACGTTGAAGATATCGATGTGAGGTCTAGCAATCAAGACACAATCTTTGCCCGAATGCATCCTTTTTCTGAGCTCCCAAGCATTTTCCATTCCTTGCTTTCCGTCGGCTGACAGGTTCGTCCAATGTTGGTGAGGTGTTTTGTCGATGTTAGTGGCAGTTATTACCGGAGGATGATCTAAGGCTTCATACCATCCTTGTGTTTTCAGATAAGTGGCTCCCGCTTCTTTGGAGTAATTCAATAAGGTTTCCAGATGGGCCTTGTAAGCGTAAGTATCGGTTTGCTCGGACACCAACTTGCCATTCAGATAGACCGACGGTTGAGCTATCATGGTATGAAACAGATTGGGAGCACCCCACAGTTTTTCGGCAGCCACCAGGTTTCCACCCGCGAGTTTTTTAAAATTCACTTTCATGCGAAAGTAACTTCTGGACAAATCCACATATTCCCGTCCGCCTGGAATATTGAATTCGATGGGGGTAATACTGCTGGTGGTGATGGGATCTTGAGGCACAATTCTGTAACTGTCATAGGAAGTGTCGGTAGCCGGAATGGTGAAAATATCCAAAGTGGCATTCTCGACTTCGCCCGATTTTTCATGCGCTGACGTGGGTTCTGCCATCGTGAATGATTGCAATTCGTCTCTTGGCTGTTCTTTTTATACCTCCCAAGGTTTTCGATATCTATGACCTCCCGTATCTGAAAATCCTGAAAGACTCATGCGACGATATTTTTTACTTCTTCCTAATTTGACGCCCAGTTTCACGGCAGGTCCCCATAAAGGATTTTCACCCTTTTTGCTGTTTTCGTTGACGACGACTTTTCTTGAGGAATTTCATGCCAGGACCCCATAAAGGATATATTGTATTTGCACCTGTTTGCTGTTTTCGACGATGACGACGACGACTTTTCTTGAGGACATGTCTGACCATTCGACTATTCACATTCAGTACGGGATTACGGCCAAAAAAAGGATTGGCTCCTTTTTGATGTTTTCTTTCTCTTGACCACAAAGGCTGTGTTTCGATAAGGATTTCGGGCGTTGAGCACCGGCATGGGTAAATTCTTCTTTCGGACCATTTCAATATTTGAAGATATCTCGGTAGGCTCTTCGTTTCTGTCGTCTTTGCGGTCTGCGTCGTCCTTTTAAAGCCCCGCCACGTTGCATCATTTTTCTCCTTTTGGTTCTTGTCGTCTGGCTAGGCAATCTTCGTTTGAGAGATCTTAATGTTTTTAGAGCTTTTCTGGTGACTTTTTTCTTGAGATAGGGTAAAAGGTATCTTTGTCCTAAGTAAACGGCCGCTTTTTTGATGACGCCTCCCAAGCCGCGTCCCCGCTGACCGGGTTCATACAATCTTAAAGCTCCTCCACGCATTTTTTTCTCTCTCTCTCACTCTCAAATGTCGAACCGGTTTTATACTCTCATTCCTTTTATACACAAATCACACGGTTTAATAACAAGGGAGTTTTATTACAACCACAATTTTACAATGTCGGCGATGAATGAATGTCTATATCCCATTTCATGTTTGTTGTAAATGTTCATGATATCTTTCAATGTTATGCCTCGATGGGCGAGTTCTATCCCGATCGTACGGAAATCGAACCAATTCTCCATCAGGTAGCGTCGATGGTCACCAATATACGGTAGGGTGGCCTGCTGTTTTAGATCCAGGTAGGTCCGATATACTTTATCCGTAAAATCCAGGGCATCGTCTTCATCCTCTTCAAAGGAGTACGGTATCTCGTGACGTAATTCGTAGACGCGTTTCAGGTAGACCAGGAATTCAAACACTCGGAAGATGGAACGAGTCGGCCAGACATCGATACTTTGAATCCAATGTGCACGTTGCGCTTCACGTCCACCCGCATAATACTGGATCAAATCCACTCGGGGTCCATTGTCGAAAGGTTTGGCCAATTCTCCCGTCAAACGTTTCACTCGACTGGCGTCCAGTCCCAAAATCACTTGAAAGAAAGGTCCCATTCTCACTCTCGGTCTGGTCCGAGGTTGGTGAACAAATCCATAACGACGATGCGGACAAAAAGGGCTCTCCCAAACACTCTCCGCTTGCCACATGTTGAGACTGAATTGAATCGCACTGAATTGTTTTCCTTTATGAACCTTCCTCTGTCAATCATCGGTGAAGACTGCGTCTTTCAAATTTCAAGGTCAGAATGACAGTTCCTCCTGCAAAATTGGCGGGCTTACCGCTAGGTTTCACTGATTTGGACTTCGATCACATCGATGACGTTACGTCTGAGAGGGATGAACTGTAAATGAAGGGGTTCGAATTGAACGCGTCCGCCAAATTTGCTGGCATATTCCACTTCTCGGATAAAATCGGTCATGCCCGATCCCACGATTTGTCCTTGCGCCACGTCGGTGTAAACGAATAGGGTACGGGTAGGACTGCCAAACTTTTTCGCGAAATTGTCGTTAATGTCGGATATGACCCAATCGCAAAACGAATGCAATCGCAACACCGTGTTTACTAAACCGGTACGAGCCAGTTTCACATTTTGCACCACTTGCCACCATCCTGCTCCGCTCACATCTTTACCCGTATCATCTACAACAAATCCAAGTCTATCGTAGACTCTGTGTGGAGGTTTGGTCGGGTCGGGTAAGGTGGGTAAATGAACATGCCTGATCTGTAAGGAATCTCCCTGTACATAATAGCTTTCTTCTTCTCTGACACCTCCTGAAGGTTCCACATATCTCACCAAGTCCAGAGCTAGGGCCAAATTGATGTCTATGTCTATGTAGGAATGTTGAGAGAAGGTGTGAGTGCTGGTATTGTCGATTTCTAAGTCGATATCTTCTCCGCGTGTTATCCACTTGAAGTAAGGAATTCCTTCATTGCTCTCCGCATCACCCCAGGTTTCTCCTTTTCTAAACTGCTATAGAAATCCGAGAGTAGATATTGAATCATCTTCTTCATAAAGGAAAGGCCGGTCTTGACGGGTACGTGCGCCTTCTCTATTTTACTGGCTTTGACCCAAAACTTATTCCTTTTTTGGGTATCACCCCCTTCGCCCGGTTTCTGATGGTAGTTTCACCGGTCTCGTTTCCACGCTCATGGTCATGGGAAATTTACCAAAGGCACCGGGATTGATGTAGGCTTGGGAGTCTGGAAACGAAATAGACGATAAAGCCACTTCCCAGTCATCCTCGTGCAAAAACAGTTGATTGGGTAATCTGACTTTGTAATTGCTGGGTGTACTGTCTGGAAACGTTTTGCTACTAGCATCGCTGGGTAACGTGACGTAAAAACTCATAGTGATACGAGATCCTTCTGCGCGATCCAACTGTTATACTTGCTGGGCCAACCTTTCCACTGAACCAAGACGCGTCCGCCGCTGCGCTTTAATACTTTTTCGATGCGGAAAAAATCCTCGTCGTCGGCCGTGACTTTCTGTAATTCGGGATCGTAAAAGGTGCCTTCCACCGGCGTCCCGTCGTATTCGGTGATCTTGTAAGCCGCCGTGGGTGTGTCGAGGCGTCGAGCCACGATGAACACTTCTTCCGTCCAACCGGGCAGATAACTTTTCTTGAACGTGCGTCTGACTTTACTCAATCTGACTTTATCTCCGACTTGCAGCTTGTGTTTACCGCCACGTTTCAAGGTAGAACCGTACAAGGTTTTCCAGACTTTCCAATCGTTGGCCATCGTCACGTCTTGAGGAGCCAGGCCGATCGAACGATGCGTCGAGGCATTGTAACTTTTGACCAATTTCGGTAGCAGGGTCAAATACGTCAACGAATTATTGGCCGTGAAAGCCCGATACATGCGTTCTTTCAAGGTGCGATTGAAACGTTCCACCACCGAAGTTTTGGTATCCCCGTGTGTACTGAAATGTTTAATCCCTTCTTGCTTCAAAAAATCTTGAAACGTCTTGTTGTAAAACTCGCTGCCTTTGTCGGTCTGTAATTGGACGGGTTTGCGTCCTTTTTTGATAATCGATTTCAAACCCTCGGGTTTGTTCACGTCCCGACTTGTTCTTTAACGGTACGACCCAGGCCATTTTACTCAATACATCCACCACGGTTAATAGATATTTATGTCCTTTGTTATAACGACTCAACGTTTGAACATCGGCTAAATCGGCCGCCCATTGATGATCTATACCCAATGCCACGGTCGGATTGGTCGAATAACGACGTCGGACGGGTTTGTGAAGCGAATAAGGCACATTTCTTCTTAAAATCGGTAGCAATTTTTTCAAAGGTACCCCTGTGGCTTTTTGTAAACGCTGTATTCCGCCATAACTACCGGGGTTGGCTGGATCGTAATACACTTTCATCACTTTTTGCTCCAAAGTCATTCTTTTTCTTTTCTTGGCCATTTTTACAACGAAGTCACCAAACGACAAAGCCAAGAATTAAGCCAGGCTCTTAAAAGTTGAAATAAACTTGGCACATAACGGGTTTGTTCATTAAATACCCAACGTCTATGATCTCGGTAACGTTGCTCCGATAACCCGTTCCGCATGTTTTCCATGTGCGTGATAAAATGGAACATGGTGAAAGGGGTTTGATGATCCTCGATCTGACTTTTAAAGATTTCATCGGGATCGAGCGATTCCATATCGAATTCCTCGCACACGTGCGCGTATTCTTCCTTGGCCATGGCTTTCCAAACTTTTTTCCATACCCATTCCTTGACTAGAAATGCCATTTTTTTGAAATAACACTCCTTCAAAAATCATTTATATAATATTTTTTTGATTGACAGCTCCTTCCTTTATAAAAAAGAACAAAACCACATCTCGAATTCATTCTTGCATGGGTAAGACCATGTGTAAATTCGAAAAGTGTCCAGGCAAACCCTCCCTCATACTAAAAGAACTGATGGAAGATTCTCTCTTCAGGAGCGATGGGGGTGTAGAAATCCACAACAATTTCTTTTACAGAGAATTAAGAAACGATCCCCTGGAAACGGTATTGGCTGGTCTCCGTTTTGAAATGTTTGCACAAAAAAGAAGATTTGGAACCACCCTGTCAACCCATCTACTCCATTGAAGCTCTCAGTTACCTGGATGCCCTCGATCTTAAGATTCATCGGGGTTTGAATCGTTTGAGATTCTGGGACGTGCACGACGAATTTAA
Source organism: Desmophyllum pertusum (assembly GCA_029204205.1). Lineage (NCBI taxonomy): Eukaryota > Metazoa > Cnidaria > Anthozoa > Scleractinia > Caryophylliidae > Desmophyllum > Desmophyllum pertusum. The sequence continues at coordinate 3,449,932 of MU825877.1, forward strand.
TCGATGTCTGACCGAGCAAGGGATGCTGCATCCTCATTGGTCAGAATTGGATATCGATTTCGTCAAGAAGACCACCGCCAACTCGTCATTCACGGCCGACCTCTACAAAGAAATCCTGTCATTCAGACGTCAAGGCATGGCCTTCACCTACGAACTGATAGGTTTGAACCACGAACATCTCGACGAGGTCTTCAACTGGATGAGAATGTCGGGGGAAGGACGATTCTATTCCGGTTTGGATGAAGTGGATACACCTGTCAAAACAGACACTAAATTTATCCCGTAAAACCGGTTTTTTTCATACCGGATTAAACCGGTTTGTACCTGTTTGTAACCGGTTTTGGCTGTAAATTCGTCATCCATCACGTCCACTGGGATCGCACCCTTTCATTGGTTGAGAAAGTGACAGGTGTCGATCTGATTGGTGGAAACAAATGCTTCATTTTCGTATATAAACTCGCGTCATTGTTCATTTCATCCTATTTCATCTGCTTCAACATGAGTTCAAAACGTCGTCCCCTGCAAGCCCTGCAATCCATGGTGGATCAATTACCTGCACCGGTTCAAAAAAAGAAAAGAAACATTAAAAAGACGGCAGCCATCTTGCCTTCTTCTCCAAGAATCGATTGCACCCAACAATATCAACAACAGCAACAGCGAGCGGTGGAGTCCATCTTGCCCAGCACCCAAGTGGATTACTTCCCAAACCCCTATCAACACATGAACGCTTGGACACCCTCAGAACAAGACGAAGCGATCGTCAAATATCAAAATGGATGGGATAGAAGACAGGAAGAAGAAGAGAGTGTAGCTAATATGTTGGAGGATCTCATCCGAGATGACACCCTCGAGCCTCAACAGGAGCCTCAACAAGTGATCACTGTGCAAGAAAAAAAACATGACGTCACCGTTTGCCCCTTTCACCGATGCAAATTGACCACCTTTACAGCCTGGAAATCCAAAGAAGTCTACATCAAATGTAGCGTGGACACTTGTTGTCTCTTCTCTCACATGGACAATGTAGTGGATTACATGAAAGCCATCCATCAGAAGGTTCACGAGAGTTATGTCACCAGTGGTTGTAACCTGAAGTGCGATTGCCAGGAACCCGTGACGCTGCGCGTGAGTCGCTCGGAGAAAAACCCAGGCCGACCCTACTTTGGCTGTCAAGATACCACAGGTTGCCGCTTCTTTCAATGGGGTGATATCCCGCTCTCCCGTAAAAATGAAGCCAAGCAAAAAAATAGAGACACCAAGTGACTTTGAACTCTTTTTTTAATTCACACTTGTTTTACCATGTATTTTCACAACCATGTAAATTTATTCATGTTTTTTACATTAAAAATAAAAATACTTTTGTTGAGCTAATGGTACTGTCTTCTTCAATTCATCTCTCTCTTTAAAATGACTTCGTATCACGCTTAAATAATAACGCAGATTTTCGCGACATCTCCGGGATAAATGTTTATAATAGGGTGGGTGATCACCCAAAGCTAACAGTTTTGGCACATAGTTGGCCTTCAAGGGTTGTTGCGCTCCCAACCGAGGTTTCCGGTTATTGCTGACATAAGAGGCTATCTTGTAGAGGGTTCTGGCGGCATTTCTTTCTATCTGCTTCAATTCTTCCGGATGCCGCGACCAATTCTCTTTACTCCAAATATGAATGGTCATCTGGTTGATGGTCCATTTCATCTGTTTATGGCTTTGGAATTCAAAAGGATGAATTCCTTGAAGCTCGGCTTCATTCACAGCATCGTCCGCAAAGTAGGGAATAGCTTCCATCATCGTCATTTCCGGCTCGTCCATGGCTTGAAAAGGTAAACCACGGTTGGTTAAATTAGAACGTTGAAACTCGCTCAGTTCTTCAAGGGCAGCCATTTTGCGCTCTGACCAAAAAAACTCGCTCCTTTATATAGACCCAGAAAAGTATCACGTGACAAGATCAGGGGGATAGGGGGGTATCCCCCCGGTCACGTCATCTTCGAACACGTGATCCTACGTCTGGGGTCTATATAAGTAGGAGCGTTGCCGGGAATTGAACCCAATCATGGCTGACTCCGATAATGAACTGTTAGCCGAAGTGGAATTATTAGAAGAAGATTTAGTCAATACGTCCGATGAAGAATTGTTAGAAGCGGTAGCAGCCCTGGAAGATTCCGATGACGAATTACTCGCTGAAGTGGAACGGTTAGAGACTCAAAGGGGTGGAGCCTTGGCAGCTGAAAGGGGTCATTTTCGTTTTGAACTCCTCCCCTTCCGACAACGTCAAGCCCGAAGTTATGGGCTGCGACGAACTTCGTATCACTTACGAGTACGAAACCCCCTCGACACGAGACCCACCGGACATCGGAACATTGTTCGCGCTTTCGAACAAGGATTGGCCGATGCTATCAACTCATTGATCCGGGATTTACCCGATCACGATCGTATTCAACTCTACCTGGGATCCAACAGATTGAGAAGCGCCCACACCTCGGCGCACGTGTCCGTGGGCGGATGGCGCGATCCTTTGGGCGGTTCGCGACAGATATTAGATCAGATTTCGAAACTTCTCAATTCCAACGAAAATTTTGAGATCGATGACACGTTTCAATTGGATGTGACACACATCTCCATGCCCAGACCCGGTAGCGGTCAGAAACGACGCTGGTGTTTTGGTAGCGACAATTACGGAGAACTCTTGAAAAACAAACGCAGTGTCATTCGCATTCAAAATCAAGACGACCTCTGCTGCGCCAGAGCACTGGTAGTGGCCCAAGCCAGGGTCGACGAAGATCCCGAGTATGACGATTTAAAAAGAGGTCGTCCTATTCAAGAACGACTCGCCCTAGACCTTCACCGGCAAGCCGACGTTCCGCTAGGACCCTGCGGATTAGCAGAAATCCGATTATTTGAAACTTACTTGACCGGGTATCAAATCATCGTCATCTCGGCCGAACACGGTCACGCTATCGTGCACCAAGGACCCGACAGTGACAAAGAACTTATCTTACTGATGCATGATGGGCATTTCGATGTGATCACCAAACTGCCCGGATTCTTCAATACCATTTATTACTGCAAAATTTGTCAGAAGGGGTTCGCTAAGGATGATCTCCAACATCACCGCTGCCCAGGTCAGAAATGTTACTGCTGTCATCAGAAAGATTGCCCCGATTTCGAGTTATTTCAGAAATCGCCAGCCGATCTCCCGTGCCATCAATGCGGACGGAAATTCTTCGGCCTCACGTGTCAACTCAATCATTTGATCAGAACAAGTAGCGGACAAAACACCGACCCTCCCCAGAAAAATTCCGTGTGTTTTCTACATCGTAAATGTGCTAAGTGCGGTGCCATCCACCGAGTGGGAGAGAAACACGAATGCGGTCAAGGACAATGTCCCGCGTGTAAAGAATCGGTCGAACTACAAGAGCACCGGTGCTTCCTACAACCCATCAAGAAAAAACGCGACGAGGAGGAGGAGGAGGAGGAGGATTTTGAGGAGAATGAGGAGGAGGAGGACGACGAACCCGTGTTCATCTACTTCGACATCGAAGCCCGACAAGACACGGGGAATCACGTGCCCAATCTATTGTGCGCCGAAACCGATCAAGACGATCGACAATTCACCTTTCGAGGTGAAACGTGTGTGGAAGAATTTCTGGGCTGGGTCCACGACATCGCCAATCACGAAGGGGTCGGTCCCGTCATCGTGGTGGCCCACAATTTCAAAGGTTACGACGGATACATGATCCTGGAAGAACTGTACAAACAACACGTCACCAACATCAAACACATCGTCAACGGCGCCAAAATTCTCAGCCTGGAACTACCCCGAGTCAAATTCATCGACTCCCTCAACTTCTTCCCCATGCCACTCTCGGCCTTTCCCAAGACCTTCGGACTGGCCGAATTGAAGAAAGGTTTCTTTCCGCATTTCTTCAACACGATCGAAAATCAACTGTACGAAGGACCCATGCCCGACATTCAACACTACGACCCTGATGGCATGTCACCCTCGCGCCGGCAAGAATTTCTCACCTGGCACGCAACGCGTGTGCGTGAACGGTACACTTTCAATTTCCCAGCTGAAATATTGAGTTATTGCCAATCCGACGTGCGATTGTTGAAACAAGGTTGCATCACTTTCCAAAACCAATTTCAAGACATCGTCGGGATCAATCCCATGCTCTTTTGCATCACCATCGCCTCGGCTTGCAACGTGGCCTACCGAAGCCAATGGATGCCCGTCGAGAAAATCGCCATCGAACCGTTTCACGGCTGGCGTACTCGACACAACCAATCGCATGCCGCCCTAGAATGGTTGCATTGGAAAGAAAGTCAACTCGACCCTCAACCCACACCCAGAATCGCCCACGTCGGCAACCGAGGTGAACGACGACTCGTGCACGGCGCCACCGATCGTCATTGGGTGGACGGCTACGACGAAAGCACCCAAACCGTCTACGAGTTTCAGGGGTGTTTCTATCACGGTTGCATCGCTTGTTTCCCCAACCGATATCAACATCATCCCAAACACGTGGGAAAAACCATGCATGAAGTGCGTCAACAAACCCAAGCCAAGATCGACCGACTCCAACAACTGGGCTACCCCGTCGAAGAAATCTGGGAATGCCAATGGAACGCCTTAAAGAAGAACGACCCGCAAGTCGCCGAATTTGTGGCCGGTCTACAACTCACCACCCCGCTCAATCCCCGAGATGCGTTCTTCGGCGGACGCACCAATGCCATCCAACTCTATCGCCAAGTCGACGCGCCAGAACGCATCGAATACGATGATGTCACTTCCCTCTATCCCTGGACCAACAAAAACTGTCCCTACCCGGTGGGTCACCCCATATTCATCGATCAACCCGGACACGTGGATATCTCGCGATATTTTGGCCTGGTCAAGTGCCAAATGCTACCCCCTACGAACTCTATCACGCGGTGTTGCCCTACAGACAGGGGAACAAATTAACATTTCCGCTCTGTCGTACCTGCGTCGAACAAGAATCCGTCAAACCCATGCGGAACGAAGTTGGAAATGTTCACACACTCCCGAACAACGCGCCTTGACGGGTACGTGGTGCACCCCCGAATTAGAAAAAGCTGTGGAAAAGGGGTATGTCATCTTGCACATCCACGAAGTCTGGCATTTCTCTCATTCCTCAAAGGATCTCTTCAAAACGTATGTAAATACGTTCTTGAAACTAAAACAAGAAGCCTCCGGCTGGCCCGCCGGTTGTGAAACCCCAGCCCAGCAAGAGCGGTACCTCCAAGACTACCAACGCCACGAAGGCATTGAACTCGATCGAACCCACATCGAAAGCAATCCGGGTCTTCGCTCTTTGGCCAAATTGATGTTGAATTCGTTCTGGGGCAAATTTGGGCAACGCTCCAACCTGACCGGAGTCACGGTCTGCCACCAACCCGTCGAGTTCTTCCAACTCATTCAAGATGACAGTCAATTGATTCACCGCATCGAAATCGTCAACCCGGAAACGGTCGAAGTCTTTCATTCCCATCAAACGGAATGCGATCCCGCTCAAACGAACATCAACATCTTCATTGCCTGCTTCACTACCTGTCACGCCAGACTCAAACTGTACGACACTCTCGACTTGTTGGGTCAACGCGTGCTCTACTTCGACACGGATTCGGTCGTCTACACCCAAAAACCCGGCCAACCCGAAGTTCCCAAAGGCAACTACTTGGGCGATTTCACTTCCGAATTAAAACCCCACGATCACATCGTCGAATTCGTGGCCGCCGGACCCAAGAATTACGCCTACGTCACGCAACAAGGTGTCACGTGTTGCAAAGTACGCGGTTTCACCCTCAACGCGCGAGGGCAAGAAATACTTAACTTTGGCACCATGAAAGAATTGGTCTTGGCCGAAATCCTAGAGCCCGACGAAGCACCGCGCACCTTGACTCTCACCAACCCGCACAAGATCCAACGTCATGCACCCACCAAGACCATTCACACGGTCAGTCAAGACAAGAATTACAAATTGGTCTTCAGTAAACGCGTGTTAGACCCCGACACCTATCAATCATTCCCTTACGGCTACAGTCGTGCTGTCAATCAATGATAAAAAAAAGACATAAAAGGTACAATTCACTTTTCATAAAAAACAATCATGACCAAATTTCAAGAAGAAGCGAAGCGCTCCATCGCCGATGTAGAAAAGAATGAGATCCGAGAGTACTTGGGAAGTATTCAAGAAATGTTTAAAGAACTGGCCTGGGGATGCGGAGATATTTGGATCAAACTTGAATTCGATGAATCGGTCTTGCGTCAAGTCAAGTGGGAAGTGAGACACTGTTACCAACAATTGAATAACTTAAATCACGACGTCAGAGAAAGAATATGGCAAATCAGACAAAACGCCTCCAAGAGAGAAGCCCAAGAAGTCAAATCTTGGGAAGACGCTCAGCGATGACACCTGTCAATCATCCCTAAAAAAGTATAAAAAAAAGTCACATTTAATTTTTTTCTTATAAAAGAATCATGTCGTTCCTGGAAGAAGCCATGCGATCCTCCACCACCCAACGAAACAAGAAATCCTGCGCCGAAAAGAAAGAAATCAAAAACTACTTGGATTCACTTCAACAAGCGGTAAAAGATATCAAGTGGCACGTCGAGCACGGTGGCGGTGATTCTTCAGCCAAAGTTGAACAATTAACGTTGATCAAAGAAGCACTGAAACACTGCTACGCCCGTTCCCAGAGCATCCTCGCTGAATTATATTCCATCAAATGGGTCGTGAAAAGTCCCAGTCCGGTCACCGATGCGACACCTTTAATTCCTGCGAAAAGCAAGAAAAAGATTTTCAAACGCTCCTCCGAGAAAAAAGATTAGACTTCCTAGAAAGACAACATCAACAATACCAAGCCCGGCGTGATTCCGCTCACAGTTTTGTCACCTTTAATTTCTGCGAAGAGCAAGAAAAAGATTTTCAAACGCTTCTCCGTCAAAAGAGATTAGACTTCCTGGAAAGACAGCATCAACAATGTCAAGAACAATACGATCAAGTCGATCGTCAACTCCATGCTTCATTCACGACATGGAATCATCGACTCCAAGCTATACGTCAAGACTTCGTCCAGAAACTTGAAACACTTCAAAAACATAACGCTACCCTCCAAAAAATAAACGATTGGCACCTAGGACGCATGACCGACCTAGACCTGCTAGATTTCCACGCTGAATTCATCCAACCCGTGTCGGAAGAGTACACTACCAAATAACACTTTCTTCATCATCTTCCGAGGGAACATTCGTGCTTCGTCTTCTTCCTGTTCTTCTTCGAGTAAATTTTTTTTGCATTTTGAACAATGGAAATGTCTAACCTCACAGGAACATTCATGTCGACATGATGATTCCATTCTTCCTCGTACCTGCAGCCACAAAGTTGCTGATGTCAAGGAACTTGAGGGAGCCGGTCTTGAGGGCCAAGTAAACATGATTCCCTTGTAGCCTTGCGGTCGTCGTAAACATCGTGTTCTCCATTGGTTTCTAATCGCTCCACTTCAGCCAATACTTCTTGGTCTGAGATCCTTGACTTCCAAAAACTTGCCAGCCAGGGAGTGACACCTCGAGGATTTCGAAATAATGTTCCCGGTGATGACGAACATTGGTAATGGTCTTGAAGACTGGCGTCATTTCAGAAAACTTTGACTGGTGGACTATAAAAAAACTTATTATTTAAATCCTGTGAAAAAAGGTTTATAAAAGTCATTTTTTTCCTACTAGGAATCGTTATTACCTTGTGCTAGGGCGATAACAACCGCCATATCGTGGTAGGCTAGGAAGAGGTTGGCTTTCCATATTTGCATTGCACCATCCTTTCTTGACACTAAGAAGTAACAGCGTAAAGTGGTATTCCTCTATTTTTCTTGCTTTGTAATTCAGCTTCAAAGGCTGAAGTGCTTCTTGCTTTATTTTGAGGAACGTGTTGACATATCTTTTGAAGAGATCACGGCTTTGAAGCTGGAAATGCCAGACTTCGTAGATCCTCGTCGACCTACATGGTGAACTAGGTTGTCTTTCATATTAAAATGATTTTTTTCTTCCATGTATGTACTTTTTCATGGCGGACTTGTCTTAGGTTGAAAAAAAATGTAAATATGTCTATATGATTTCATTAAAACCATTTTGAATTTTACCTTTTGTGTCTTCTCTGCGCCTGCGCGGTCTCAACTCGTTCTCAGGCGCCCTCTCGGCATTCAAGATGGCGCTGGAATGGAATGTGAAAATAACGCCTTCTGATTGGTCCATTTTGGTCATGTGACCTGAATACGGCTCTCTGATTGGTTACATCCTATACCGACTCCCCTTACTACTATTAGAGAAATATTTTTGAACGCCAACAGAATTATTTTGATGTTTAACAGCTTGGCCGACCAAGATCTTCCACGGCAAACAGAGCGGCCTTGTGAAAAAATATTTGAAGGATAATAACTACAATAGCCTCCATTTGGCTTCAAAAATATGCTCGGATATTTGTCCTTGGACATTATCTGTTCCTCGAAGCTCACAGTTTTCCACGAGCTTCGCTCTCGGAAAACTGTTCGCTTCTCGGAACAGATAATGTACGCGGACAAATATCCGAGCATATTTCCTCGTCAAATGGAGGCTATTGTTTATTTAAACCATCCAATAAGGTGTGTACATGTATATCATGTGTCTGACCAATTAGAGCGCGTGCAAAATTCAGTCTATGGGGCTGATTTAGTCTGAAGAGTTAGATGTCTCCTCGCCCCTACCCACTTCAGACTATGACTAGCTGATTACCTGTGAAATCCTTTAACGAAACATCAGGTGAAAGGAGAATGAATGAATGAGAACTTTATTAAAGTGTCAAGAACCTTGTAGCCTGGTAATAATATATCATACTAATTAGGGGACACTGCTAAAAAAAAAAACTACACTAATACTAATATTAATACAATAAGAATATATATAAGTGATATAAAAATGTTATTGTAGTCTCAGTGGAGAGGAGAGGGGAGGGAAGGGGAGGAGAGGAGAGGAGATAAGGATTTGATGGTATGCTGTCATTATTTAGTTAAAAATAAAACTCACCTCTACTGATTTAAAACAAGAGTAATCATTAAATCAGCTGAGCCTCATTTCATCATCCGTAACAACATGACACTATACTGCAACTAAGTGCTTGAGATTAAATAGACCAATACATTTGAGGCCCTGCATTATAAGCAAAAACAAATTAAATTAAAATAGATGGCCAAAATAACTTTAATTCTAATATTTATATGTACATGTCAAACAGTGTCATGATCTCATTTAACAACTAAAATTGATGTCACAATATTCCTCAAACATTACAGAACCTGTCTGCAATGGCCTGTGCTAAGCCATAGCGGCCCAAACTTACAGAGAGCTTATCCCAGTTTCTGTAAGTTACTCCCCTTCAAACTGCTGCAAACTTGCTGTTGAGATACTCTCCCAAAAGTTGCATAGATCTATTAAAAACACACACCCCTTTTGAAAAAAATAACTTACAGTTAAACTCATCGCCAATAGATGAGCTTGGGGAAGGTGCCTCGATATGCTGGAGCCAGGCACGAGTCAAGCATAGCATGCAGGTACATCCATGGCAACCCTGAGAGCGGCAACCACCAGGCACTGTCACACTGATAGATCTAGAATCAGTGGAGATAATTACCAACGCAAATACTTACCAAGACAAAGAAGGGGAGGGAGGAGTGGGAGCAGCAAAGCACATGGCAAGCGGCGAAGTTAAACACAGTTACTGCACTTCCACACGAAGCTGGAACACAAAACACATGACGCCCTGCAAACCCCCGTTTATGCAAACCTGTGTGCATGGCCACCGGGGAGAGCCACTAACCACCATTGACTCGAGTCTCATCCTCTTCACCCCTAGTGAGGCATAAGGCCGCATGGCTCAATTTTAACTTAGCCTACATGTAAATTCCATTTAGCCACATTAAAATAACTTAACTTCGGACCCCATCTCCCTTTACAGGTTTGAATGTACAGGTAATCCTGAAATTCAGACAACACTCTTCAGGGGGAAAGGGGAAGATGAGGTTGTGTACATGTAAAACTGAAGAGTGTATTTTAACGTTTTTATTGCAAATAATAATGGTTCTAGTCCATCGCAGGTTACCCCCAGCATTCTATCAGGATGTCCTAACAGTTTGTTGGTATCCATTTATACTTCGACAAGAGTAAAGGGTCTCAGTCAGAGCTTGATCCAAGTCCGCCCATGAAATGAGTCTGCTGAGCCCCTATAAACAATAACTTATTTTGTCGGTGAACCATTATTGTAAGCACACAGAACAGCATCCTGTCTCCAACAAGGTATTGTCAGTGATACCCAGGAGAGATACACATCTTGTACATGTATCTGCTCCATCACCACGGTTGTACCGAGTTTCCCCTTGGAAATGAAGGTCCCAATTGTGATGCTCCTAATTCTCCAGACTGCAAAATTAATTAGATCTCCTTGGCAGTGAAACCTCTCAAAGATTCTCCTAAAAGGGAAAGTGTATAGCCTCATCAGTTCCGTGCATCCTAATATAATCCTGTTAGGATCCTAATAAGATATTATTATGATAATATTAAGATATTATTATGATCCTGATATACAGTTAAATCATATGAATTTCATAAAATCCTGATAGGATCCTAATAGGATTCCAATAAGATGCTAATAAGTTCTTATAATAATAAGATCCTGTTGAGATCCAAATAAGATCCTTTCCTATTATCCTAATTTAGGATATTTTACGTATTCCCATTGCAACATAATTTATTTCACCAAAAGCAGAGAAACACAAACTAGAAAACATTATATTGCTTAAAGATGGTTTACAATCCTTACTGCGCAGCCTCAGGGTTAATTTTTTAATTTACACTTTTGTTTTGAATTTGTTGATATAAATTATGTTACACTTCGGATAGCACACATGGAGTAATTGTAAGTTTTTGAGTCCAACATTACATGTACAACCGTTACGATTAAGAATGCTTGATGAACTGAAATGTCGGTTTGGGAAAACGTCGAGGCTCTTTACTCCTTTTTATTGTTTGGCAAGGATTTCTGTAATTGCATGAAGAGGAAGGTAGGGCTTGTCCCGGAATTTATATTTTAGTTAGCAAACATTTGTGTGAGGCTCACAAAGATTGCAGGGCTGAGCTGTAAATCACCTTTAAATATTTAAGATTGATTTATCATGTTGAACTTGTCCAGAGGGGCTTGCAGGGGTGTACATTTATTATATAGACACGAGTGTTTTACTGGAAAATCGACCACTCGTAAAATTCATACGAAACTACATCCGGCATCCGAGTGCGTATTTTCCATATCCTCACTAGTGAGGATATTCGATGGCGTCATTTCCCGCTTTTGCATGGCTTTTTGTGCAAAGCTGCCAAACTCCGATTTTAAAATGGCGATCGATAGATTCGTGAAATTCACTGAAGCCGACATGAAATCTTTCACTGAGGAGTAGGAAAATGCTAACACGAAGAAGAAAACTTCATATGACTTAAAATTATTCAAGGAGTTTCTTGCAAGTGAAGACGAAAGGAGAGAAATTCGGAAAGTCCAGCCACCGAGCTGCAAGAGTTCGCCATAAAGTTTGTGCTTTTGTTGTTTGTCTATATAATAAAAATAAAATTACACGGTGGCTTGAAGATATGAATTTTATTTTCTCGTGTTAAAAACAATATTTTACTCATTCGCTGCGCTCATTCGTAAAATATTGTTTTTACCACTCGAAAATAAAATTCATATCTTCGCGCCGCCGTGTAATATCCTCTATGTATGTTATTCTTACAAAGTCAGTGGAAAATCCGAAACCACACAATAAGACCTATTAAGATCTTGATAGGATCCTAATAAGGTCATTGGACTAAAGCCTAACTCTCGATTTATGCCTGGCCATTTTCCAGCAGATTTTTTTCACTTCTATCCATCGATCACGAACAGTCAGAACTACTTGTCGTGTAGAAAAATTGCAACACTTTGCCATAAAATGATATATGTTTTGATCTGGAATAGCATGCTTATTTACAAACATGTAAATAACTAGCGCACTATACGAGGAGGCTCTTTTTTCAGGAGGAGGTACATTTTTCAGGCTGGAGGTATATAAAAGAGTAGGGATTTCACGAGTTGAAGCATAGAAAACTGTCATTTAGGTACTTAAGAGACCTTTCAAAATATCTTGAGCAAACAGACGCACCTAAAAAAATTATGGCTGATTCACCCAAGTATTTTAAAGGGTTACTCAAGTGAAAAGTTTGCAGTGTTTTTAGGAGCATAGCCAGCCTTTAAGCCATTAAGCTCGGGCTTAATTAATAGTGCACCTAACCCCCCAAAAAATTATTCCTAAATACAATAATTTTATTGCAACATTTTGTTGAGTATCACTGCGTAAAAATGTTTTGATTTGATAAACTCCTCTATTTTTTGAAGCCAGTTAAAGTCAAGCTCCAAATAGTTCACAACCCACAACAAATGGGGATCTGGGGAGAGAACGACTCTGTTGACTCTATATACATTTCACGGTCGATCTAGGGTTTTCTTCGGCAAAATTCCTTCATTTCATGGGCTCTTGAGTCATCTTAATTATTTCAAATTAACAACGGCTTCCATTTCATCGGATACTACTATGAGCTTTGACTCAGAGGACTCGGAAATAAATTTTATCGCTGTATACAAGATATTTAGATAGAAGCCGAACAGGTTGTGCAACGTGTATCACGGAGATCACGCGATCATCACAAACAGGGCACAAAATATAGAGGATTTTACCAAAACAAAATTTTTTTGCACAGCGATGCTCAACAAATGTTGTAATTTTATTTAGCGAAAAAAACTTTTTGGGGTTAGGTGCACTTTAACAGGAATTTCTATTGTTTTTTTTTTCAGTAGAGTACATCAAAATAAAAAAATGATAAAACATAAAATATAAAAAAACTGAGAAAAGAAAAAACAACCAAGAGAAACAAAAAACAAACCGAACCGAGTGTGCACGATTTCTACGCTATTACAAGATGGCGCCGCTCGCGGAATTCCTCACATATCGCAATCAATGATCAATTCCTATACCAGATTTGGTCCTTGTGCTGATATTCCTTGCTACACACGCCAAGCTCAGTTTTGTAAAACATTGTTTAGTGCTAAAAATACCTGTCATTTTAAACTTGATCAAGAACGATTTTTAGACAAAATATATCGTGGTGAATGCTGAAAAAAAATTCCGGGGGATGCCTCCAGGCACCCCTACAGGATGCTCGCTTTACAGACCCCCCCCCCTCATGATGATCTCGGGCTTAAAGGGGAAAAGGGCTGGCTACACCCTTGTTTTTTTTATGTTAAAGGGGTACCATTTTCTATGGAAAAAAATGGTATATAAAAGGGTAAGAACTCGGGGCACAGGGTGCAGTGTAGAGGTTTCTAGGGTGCACATCCCCAGCTAGCTATGACACCCCCCCCCCCCCCCCCCCCCCCCCTACGCCATCACTATCCCCAGTCCCCCATATAATCAATGTGTCATCCTTCTTATCCGCTACGGTAATGGCACTGCATTTACATGTTTAGCGTATTTTCTATGTGGTATAATACTGAAGTTTTTCCAAAGTAACAAGATCCGGATGGTCGAAGATCCGGAAACATCGTCCGACATATATTTGGAAAGTGCTGCTCAGAGTTTGAGAGAACGACTCGTTTAATACATGGAATTTGTAGCGGAATGAAACACTACGTTCGGTTGTGAGCCCGGGAAATGATGCAACAATAATAATTTGTGCTTACCTCGCTAAATCAGCCAATTGAACACTCTCACCGTGCCATTTTATGATAACATAATTTGTTGGTTGGTTGATTCAATGTCCGCCATCTTGAAATAAACGCTCATGAAAGCCTGGAAACCACACAGAAGAGTTGCAGAAATGGTCCGCGAGGCGTACATTTGGACTGCGTATTTTTCTATTTTCTAAAACTGACAGTTGAACGGAGGAAAATAAATGAAATTTCAGCGGAATCGAGAAACATATTCAAGTCAAAATAAATTAAGCTTCAGTCGTGCTTTTCTAGTTTAGAAACTATTATTTTTAAGTTGACGTCGGCGATTTGACGTAAGGAATTCTTTCTTTTTGTCTCTGATCATGATGTTCACCGTGTTTATTTTAGAGATGCCATGGGATAGCCAGAAGGCAGATGGTTGTGTCACGTCATCGCGCGCAATGTTGGAGAAGTGGTAGTGCTACTACAATAAATTTGCTAAATTATGAAATTTGATCAGCTATGCAGAGGAAGCATGCCAAAAAACGTCCACTTGCCAAAAATTAGCTCTCCATTGTAATTTGCGGCCGAGATATGGGCACTTCAGGTTTTAATTTCTCCATAAAAACCCTTCTAATTTTACGTCTGTTCCTTCAGTTTAGAACAGGCACAAAATTAGGGAGGTTTGTATGGGACGGTACCAAACTTTGAACCTCAATATCTCGGCCGCAAATTGCAATGGAGAGCTAATTTTTGGCAAGTGGACGTTTTTGGCATGCTTCCTCTGAATAGCTGATCAAATTTTATAATTTCGCAAATTTGAAAATTTGTGACGGCACACTTTACCACTCTATAACGTGTGCAATGAGGCTTTACTCGAACTTACCAATCAGGTAGCGCTCCGCTTAAAATACCTCAGCTATCTTAGATCATCCTCTTTTGAGGTTATAAGTTTTCTACAAGCAATAAATCTGTAGATCTGTCGACTACGCCTTGTTGTATATTTGCTCGTCAGAAACTCGAGCTTGCAGTGAGTCTTATTATTACTGATTGTTTGGAGTAACAGAACTCAATACACCTTGAGTTGTTTATTTGTGTTTATTGCTGCTTAGGTGCGTTGTATACAAAGTTCAAAGGCCAAAGTGGCTTACAAGTTTCAATAGCAGCTAGGAAGCCACTAGAAGTATGGCCATCGCAGGTAACCCCCCCAGCATGTTTTGTCAGGTTGCCCTAACAGTTCGCCGGGCCACCGTGAGTGTTGAGAGTAACGTGTCTTGGCCAAGAACACAACACAATGACGCCGGCCAGCTATCGAACCCGGACCGCTTGATCCGGAGTCCAACACACCAACCATTAGGCCACCGCGTCTCTGTATACATAAGCGTGCGTGATAAATATGTTGGTTTTAAGATAAATAGGGATACATAAGATAAATAAGTTAATTATTTACCTGTGTTGTCTTTAGCAAAAGACACACAGGGGACTACAAAAAAGGTTCCAGGGTCAGGGTGGGATGTATAAATGCCATATTTGTAGACTTAGTTCCTTCAGTGTACTCTCATTTAAATGTAAGCTGTTGTATAAGCTTTGGTTAATTGTAGACTGCGAGCAGTCTCTTTCTTTCTAGGGCGCGAGATTCGAGAAGTTTTTCGCTCGCGCCAATGATCTGAGGAAAAATGACCGACCAATCATGATTCGAAGTCTATCAGAATTTCAGTTACATCAAGGAGTCCAAAAGTGTGACCACTTTTAATAAATTCACATTATTTCGTCCTTGTAGACTAACCAATCAGAAGGCGAAGATAGCTATCCCCGGCTTCTGATTGGTTATTTTGCGCGCACGAAATAATGTGAATTAATTAAAAGTGGTCACACTTTTGGACTCAGTTCACATTCTTCAGTTATCCGTTAATCCCACCCAGACCCTCTTAACAAGTAGGCAACGAAGATAAATATGGTTTAAAATGTATATACAGTTTATATGGTACCGTTAGGTAAAATCCAGGTTATAAGCCCCAGGCCAGGGTTTTGATTGGTTGCCGCCACTCAAATTCAAATTAACCAATGAGAGGACGAAACAGGACAAAAGCTATGTTTTCATACGTCATCGTCAAGAAACTATTTTCTTCGCATGCTCGTAATACAACATATTCAATTCCGCCTTAACTTTCCTAAAGTCGTTGTGTGCAACTGTAGCGATTAATTGAAGAAACCCCATAAATATAACGAAGAAGAAAACCGACTGTGTGTCAGTTGACCACCAGAATGGCGGAAACTTTCCAAGTGTGGCAGTGACATGTTTGATATACACGATATAGAAAGAAGATTTAGCCGATAGTTGTTTTGTGTGGAAATGATCTTAAGCTGGATCTTAAATAATTTTTGGTCATTTAATTAGAACGTCATCACTTGGAATTTTGATCGAGGTGTGCTCTGAACAGGTTTGATTACTTTCGTAGTACATGGTGATTCTCATTGTATAAATTTAAATACTAAACAGAATATCAAACCTGCAGCCCTGGCTGTTAAATGTCCTACTCGTGTATGATGAAAAAAAAACGCTGCTTCGCTGTAACCTACAGCCCATTTAAGATGAATTAACTTCCTGAATTTTGTTTGTTGTTTGAGATCGTGTGTTTGGGAATGTTTTGGTTTGCTAAAACTTGCTTTGAAGACTTTGTGATGGTTATGACGTAGAATTTCCTGTTCACGGCCGCAATTATTCAATCCATAAGCAAACGATTGATAGAATAAAAGTTTGTTTTGTTAGACTGTACTGATGTGGTCTTAAATTTCATCAGTTTATAATATCGGAGAGTTTAATTTGGTTAATTTGACTCTTTTTACAATTTTTCTTCATTAGTTCGTGAAATAAAATGGAATATTTGCGACTACTTTTACCACTGATAAAATTGATGGGATGGGGTTATATCCGGGATATTACCAAACGCTATGCATAGACAATAAAAGCTGACTATATATAATTAATCTAGTCATAATATAACTGAACTAGTGAATCGACCTTATACTAATTATAGCCAGCTGATGTTTTAGAGTTATTGTTTCTTGGAGTAACTTGACTGAGAGACTACTGAGAGTAAAAACAATTTTTTTTTCTTCTGAATTGACCTATCCTGCTTCCCTGTTGCGGACATTTTTTCCCAGAGTATAACACTCTAAAATCGAAAAACAGCCTTACTTTAAAGAAGATCGCAGAAAATGTTGAAATTTTTTGACAGACAGTCACAGAAACTGCAGCTTTACGAAGCCTTTTCAATGGCGGATTTTCGATTTAATCAGTACTAGAGGCTAAAGTACTAAGCTCTCAATCACTACTGAGTACTAAGTTCTCAAATTCTAGACAATAAAATTTTCCAAGAAGCTGGCGGGGTCGACTGTTAAGCCTGATTCTCATACATGTATGCCTCCGGAATGCCAGGGGGGGGGGAACATGTGCCGGAATCACAGAGTACCCGAGCTTGACTTGCGTTAAACTTCGCATGCATGCCTGGGGTCCTTACGGTATGCTGGCGGTAAAAATGTTTCTATGTAAACACCGCGCGTCTGCGATATAGCTGGGTCATTTAAAGAAGACGACATGCAGGCATTCTGGAGGCATGTGAGAACCAGGCCTTTTTAGTACTTATAACATCTAGCAGTCTATAAAGAACGTCCCGAGGAAATAACGACGTATATCTAATCTACAGGTGCATATACCCTCTAAAACAAACTATTAACAGCAACTAGTTTCTAATGTCATTCTCTTAATCACTGCTTATACGTGATTCTCTGACCAAGAAGAACCGTCGCGACGTAAAGCGCTTGGTCGCTTCTTATCCAGCTCTTATCCAGCTCCATTTCCAGTGGCACTACTCTCACCCTCGCGGGTACAGCGATCTATGTTTCTTTGGATGGAATGCGGAGATCTTCCAAAAAAGAAAAACGGGGAAAGTGTTTTAATTGTTAAACAAAATGAGACAAAAGGCATTTAGATATATAATCGCTTGTAAGGCGAATCACTTCCCTTTTTAGCCTTCTTTTTATAATTATTCCCTTGTCATTATTCATCATTCATATATTTTACGGCGTTAAAAAAAAAAATAGTGATTGAGTGATATAATGAGCAGGCGTGGTCACATTTTAGCCGTGGAGGCATGGAGCGAAATGTGGGATTACTTTTGCTTGTTTTGCTTGTTTGAGCTACAGAAGAAATATTTGCAATTTGAATTGCAAAAAAAAATATTGGCTTGCATTAATCTGTGCCTGTTCTTGGTTTTCTGTTTGCGTTGCACGTGTGAACACATTCAAGTTATGTAGCAATGACAGGATGTTTCAAGCAGATTTAATGCAGCACACTCTGAGTATGCCACGAGTACCAGAACACTTACTCTAGGCCAGCTAAGAAGAGCAGAAAAGTTAAATTTGAAATTTCAAACGTCCATACATTAATTTTAAAACATAAGAAGGTAACCTGATTTCAGAAACATTGGAATGTATTTTGGAATTGAAAAAAAAATTGTTTCCAAGTTCGAGTTTAGATGTGATGATATTTGTTGTTGCAATACACGTTACGATCCTGGTTATGGACGAATGAACTTATCTTTCGCACGATTCGTTCAATTTTAAAATACCTTCCTCGGCAAGGCTAAAAAAAACAATTTCATTGCCAGAAAATTAATTGCTTAAAAAATCCGAACTCGATTAGCCACGTATAGCTAGTGTTTTAAAACAATTTAAAGTCCATACTGGATATTCGATTGTGCATTGCACTCACAGAGATTCCTTGTGTTTCTCTCCCATTGGCTCATGTAAATCAGCGATTGGAAGCTTAAATAGCTCTGTTTGAGTCTCTTGATCACATTTTGTGTTGTGGTACTTGGCGTCTTCGCAGTTTTCATCCTGGATCTCCATGGTGTTGTCATCACCTATGACAATCACAGTCACAATCCATGAGCATGCATGATTAGGCCTCAGACCCGACCAATTCTCAAGGGCATCCAACGGATAATTTATATATGTTAAGAAGGGCTATAACCGCTTAGGAGTTTTCTATAGTGAAATATCAGCTCGTACTTTCGATCGTAATAGGACAAAATTAATAACTGCAGTTGTTTTCGGATACATAAAAATACGTTTTGTATGTACGAAAAAAGGTCAGCTGGGATTTTCGGAAAGGCAACAGGAGCTCGTAAATTCGGCAATAGGAGCATGCGCATGCGAGAGCGGTTGATCTGAAGGACTGGACTAACGTACTCAAGATTCGCTGGCTCACAATCACTGAGCCTGGAGGGGTTCTGAAGTTCCTCGAATCTTGCTCTAAGGCCTTATATGCAAAATAAACGTGACTAGACACTTAAAAAGCTCTGTCTGAGAACAGCGATCGAGTAGCTTTATCATCACTATCGTCTCGTTATTGTTGTTACCTTGTTCACCTTCTTCAAGAGTGACATCAATTGCTCCACTGTCTTTCACGGCAGATAAAATGGTGGGTTTGTCAATTTGCCCGGTTTGCAGCTGGTTTTCGAGAATGTTTGTTCCCACTATACCACGGATTTCGCCCTGCAAATCGTTGAGAGGCAGAAGCAAAGCGAGGCAGCACGAAAAAGACCAGTGTGGATTTTTGCGCCATTCCTTGAGGTAGCCATATAGGAAAACTGCGTACTGAACTGAAAATAAACGAGAAGGGAATAGAAGAGTTTTCAACAGCGTCATAACCTCAAAAGTTAGTCTGAAGTGTCAGCCGCCTCCACGCCCAACCCCCCCGTGGGGCCAGGCGAGAAGGACGTCTGAAGGCCGAGCGGGAATGTCGTCCGGTGACGTCACGTACTCTTGCGGAAAGGGTAGGTAGATTTTGATTGGTTATCTATCTAATTGGTTCTTATTGGTCACAAAAAGGCAAAAGCTGTCAAAGTATGCCGGCGGGAGGTGTAAACGTGGTGCGAAGAAAAATTGTAATAAGCACGTACGCCGAACTCAAAACAGTAATGTATCCGGTTTCCCCGTGTGTTAAACATATTTTCTTCGGTTTTCTCAAGCTTGATGTTATATCACTAAAGGAATGACATGTACATTTTCTCAAAGTCCCCAAAGTCGAACTATTTCAAGGTAAAGGCAAGCCAATTAACTTAGTTAAATCTTACCGCGGCCACTGTGTTTATCTGCAAGATCAAGAGAATCTGTTTGTCCGTCATCATGTGCAAGTCGTGTGATGTCTTCATAATTTCCCCTTCTTATTTCACTCCGCGTTCCATGGACCGATTCCTAAGCTTTATATCTCATTTAAAAACCAGGACAACTAAGATTAATTCAAAAGCGAACGATTGCAAGTGAAGGAATGAGAATAAAACCATATCGCGTATGGGAATTTGTAACTGATAATAACGCAACTGGCAAGCCGCGACGTGTGCATGTATACAGTATACAAACGTGTTTTCAATTTGTCATAGGCCGTACACATCAAGGAGAACAGCAGAGTTAGCGCGCAAACACGCCAGACGAAATCTACTGTCATTCATTGATCGTAGCAACGACTTGTTTTGTGGGGAATGAAGAGCGATCGATATCTTGTGTAATGCGCTGGCACTGAGTTTATTACCCGGCGTAGTCAATCGATACAAATCGGTACCGATTTATCAATCGATAAATCGATAAAAAATCGGTAAATTTGATTTGATTGATATCGATTGTATCGATCAATCGGTAGAAATCGATGACACACTCATTTGTTTCATCGATTTGTCTTGATTTTTACCGATTTTTATCAATTTTTAACGTTGAAAAGATAAGATTGATAAGACAGGCCTGCACGGACTTCCCACGTGGTTTTGTGGTTGCAGAGAAATGCTCAGTCGGATGTAGACTGTTCACAGCCTCTCTCAGTTTCTCAGATCGTTGTAGCCGCGAGCGAACTGGAACTGAGCGCGAAGCGCGAGCGTGGGGTATAGGGGGCGGGGAAGGAGAGGCCGTGAACAGTCTAAGTCGGATGTACTTTTGCCGATTTGTTTCCAAATTGAAATGAATGCAAAATTGTCATAAATTAGAGCATGACGTCACCGGACGACATTATAACGCTCGGCCTTCAGACGTCCTTCTAGCCCCTGACCCCACGGGGGGGGGGGGGGGGGGGGGGGGGGGGGGGTTGGGGCGAGGAGGCGGCTTACACTTCAGACTACCTCAAAAGTGTGCAGCATAAAGAATGGTCTGATTGAATAGGGGTAAACACTACGGTACTATTATCTTACCAACAAGTAAGCCAATCACCAACGTATTTGCTCCAAGAACCAATATTTTGAATAACACTGCGTCCGTGTACGGGTCAATCGAGGCTGGGATGTTCTCGGCAGGAATTCTACTCACAGCTCCAATACCCAGGTTAACAACAGTAACGGCAAGGGACGTCGCCATTAATCTGTTTCCGACCGCATCTTGCATGGGTTTAATCGAGGAGAAAACCATTCCATACATCCCGGCGATGACCCATGCCATGCCAATGTAGGACCTGCTCTCTTGACCCACAAGAATTAGACCAGATGTAAGGATTACTTTACGAGACATTTCAACTAATTCCCAATACCATGAACGATGTTTGTAGTTTTCAAAAAGAAAACGCAACCCGGAGATCATTTCAGTTTCAGATCCTGGATCCTGGACGTCGGCTTCTACTGTAGCTAGTACTCTTCGTTGTCTCCAAAGGGCGATGAACGAGGAGGCAGGTAGGGCAACGATATAGGCAGTAGAAATATACGCCACGATCAGCCAATGATTGTACTCTGTACCTTGGCATGGTATGCTGTAATCTGCTTTCATGTACTTGGGACACAATTCCTCGTTTGAATCTCGGCAAAGTTTCTGGCAAGCAAGGGGGACGACACTGGCTGTCTTGGCACACGTGCTCAGGTACGTCACGTACAAGAAGAAAAACAAATTCCTGAATATAAGGGCCTTGGTCTGTGAGATTTTTCTTGATTTGTCATCATCCTCCAAGCTTCGACGTCGTAAGATTATTACTTTACGCACTCCGTAAGCGACAACAGAAAAGACAATCACAGCAGCATTTATTACCATCATCGCAAGTAAACTTCCAAAGGCATTCACTTGAAATCCTGAGAAAAGGCAGTGGACGGGTGCTATCTGAAGTACATCCATCTGAAGTATCCCTGAATATTTGGCGATAATGTCCAAGGAGCCTGGCCATTCTATGTACGAGAACGCCTGCAGTATGCCATAGGTAATCTGATAGAAGCCAATTACGATTTTAAGTTTGGACAAAAACATGTCTATTAGAGGCCCTCTTTGTCTCTCTTTGTTATTTCTTTTTCTTGACCACACCAGGACTACAGTGATTATCACGAAAATGGCTGCAATGATCGACAACTGTCCCACCATCCACTTCTTTGATGGACAATGTGTGCACGTTTGTAATTGTTTATAGTATCCTGAACTGCAAACTGCACAGAGTGGACCTTCGTATCCATTTTCACACGGGGACTCTAAACCACCTTTGCAAGACTCTTTTCTGGGACACATGTAAGGCGTTGGTATCGGAAAAGGGAGTTTAACGCTGGAAGCATCTAATGCTGGTGAAGATGTCAGGAGATTCTCAATGAAATCTCTGTAGCGATCTATGTGTGTCTCGTTCCGCCATTTCCACCAATAACCAGATTTCAAAGAAGCGTAATCATCTTTGCATTTCAGTCCACTTTGTCCACATTTGTAACATGTCTCGAACATATGGGTTCGATAAAATCCTTCCAGACATTTACAACCACGGTATCCAGCGAAGAAATCAGTTTCTGTTCCTGTTGAAAATTGAATAATAATAGTTGTACTACACTTTGGAAACTGTCATAACAATGTATGGTAGTAGTTACCGTAGGGCACAAAATTCATTTTTCGGATTTGTATTTTTTTGTGATTTGAGAGGTATATATTTTTTGGTTTGGAGTCAGTGATTTTTTGGATGGTGTTTTTAGGCGGAATCCATAAAGTTTTGCAAACTAATAAAAGAAGTGCCAGAACAAATGTATGAAATGTTTTTTTTATTCAAAAACTAAAACCGAAACTGAACACTCAATATGACTCTGTTCGTGCGAAACTTTTCACCTGGAACAATACTTCCTTAATTTAATTTGATGTAATTTTCTACAACTCTACATTTAGCTATTCATACTTTCGTCGCAAGTATTTCAACTTCATCTCATCAAATTTGCATTCGAACTTGACAATGCTGTCATGGAGACAGCGAAACGTTGTTCTTTACTTTCATCGCTAATTTTCAGTTTGAAATGTGTAATTAGGAAAACTCCGCTTATTAGAAACTAATAAAAAACTTGTATCATGTACCGTAGGACACAAAATTCGTTTTGCGGATTTGTATTTTTGGTAATTTGGGAGGTATATTTTTTTTTGGTTTGGAGTCAGTGACTTTTTAGGATGGAGTTTTTTGGCGGAATCCATAAAGTCGTGCAAACTAAAATAAAAACTACCTAAACAAAAATTAACATTATGTTCCCGCAGAATACTCAGTTAATTTCTCAAATACAAAGAACTGCAAACAAGAACCCATCTGTGAATCGATATAAATTGGTACTAATAACAACTGCATGATTGAGGCTGATTGTTCCTATGGTGGATCCGAAATACAAATAAATCAAAGTACTCTCTTGTGGATCGTGAAAAAGCCCCGTGACAAATTGTTACCTTCTGGACAGGTCTTGCAATCTTGATATCGCGTTCCTGGTGTTTTTTCATATCGAACAAAAGAACCATTGGGACATTTCTTACAGCTACTGCCCGCGTAGCCGAGATCATCAGAGTAGAATCCTCCTAAAAAGTGAATCACCATGAAGTATTTTCAGCTTAACGCATTAAAATATATCATTACTGTATAAATATTTACTAGAGTTCTTAGTTATAGCAAAAAAAGTATTCCACTTCGTAAAAGCGTTTGTTTAATTATGTAAAATTTTGCTTTACGACCAAAGCACCTACAGATTGGGACGACTTTTTCCCGTGACGACGTTCAACGTTCCATCGATTTATATCATTTATTTACTTGAATTTTTCTAATATTACTTTGACTATATATTGCGAACAACAACATTGTACAGTCACGACTATTCTTCCTCCTTGGGTCCTACTTCAAACCATCAAGAGTCATGCCCGAGCACATCATGTAACTTTTTCGAAAATTTAATGTGGTTTTGCACCCCTTCTTTAGTTAATCACTGACAATAATAATAATTTCATGGGCGTTTATTTCAGCATACCATTATTTTCACATCAACTGAAATGGGGTCAAAAGGCCTGTAAACCGTTACTAGTCACCTTTATTGGGCACAAACGCTTCCATAATAAAGTATTGAGCTCACAAGCTGTCTTCCGTTTGGAATTTTCTATTTTATGAATCCGTCAATGACTGAGAAGATGTAGATTAACCCTTGGACGTACCCCCATGAGATGTCTTTACAATTTTCAAAAGTGGTTTCAGGGAGGCGTACTGGCCTTATGTTTAGCCCGCTGTACTCTAGGGTTCGAGCGCTCTCCGGTGGATCGTTGAGTTGTGCCTTCGTGCAAGACACTATACTCTCATGTTACGATGCATATTTTAGTATAGTTGTATTTTATTTTTTAGTTGTTAGCGGCAAAACCAATAAGCAATAACTCAAAGTAAATTCTCCCTTCTCACTCGCTCTCACTTTCAGTTTAGGCAGGAAAACTCATCCACCCGTTTACACCTGTTCTTTTAGTCGCCTCTCTGTTTAACTGATAGAGGCGACTAAGGTTAAGTGTCACCCCTAACTCTCAACTAACAACGTTATTAGATCATCGCTAATCCGTGCTATATTTATTTGTTACACTTCGCTGAGTTTTTTACAGCTCCCAAATTTGCCTCTACTCCTAACTAATTAATTAACTATTCTTTCTTTAAAGCTTACTAACGCGTCCTTACTATGAATTTATAAGCTCAACACTAAGTTTCTTATTGGTTTCGCCGCTTTATTAAAATTCGCACAGTTTAACTATGATGTAAACATTGGTGGAGAATTGAATTAAAAAACTCAGTCCCGGACAAGAAAATAGAGAAATGGCTGTAAAATTAGTTAGTTGGTTAAGCAGTAAGCAGTTGGTGCGCTGTACATTAAAGAAGAGCTATTGAAGTTGAAAGATCCTGGTTCGTGATTTGGGCACCTCTCGTCTAGCAAGCGGGTTGCAGCTACTAGAGAGCTTAAGCACAGACGTTTTTGAGCCACGGACGGCTACCGGAAGGCGAATGTTCTTGGTTTTGGCGCGCTTTCACCCCCACCAATGAGTTGGAAAGCTCTCGTTTTAGTATTTACAACTTGACGTCACGGACAAAAAGTCGATAATACGTGCCAAAGAAGAGAACATTCGACTTCCGGTTGCCGTCCGTCTCTGATATTATTTCCCCTCCAGACCCTTATCACACTCTCATTGGTCCCCTCCACCCAGGAATACAAATGGCGCAGCGAATTGTTAGGATAACCTGACAAAATGCTGGGGTAACCTGCGATGGATTACCATCCCATCTAGTCGGTTAATCGGCTACAGAAACCGTGGAAAGCTCCGGCAGTATATAGAGTTTTACTCTGAGGTGCTGAATGTTTCATTAGCTCTTCATTCATCCGGGACATTTTGATGCGACAACTTTTTGTCCAATGCATTTTAGATAAATTGTAAAAACCAGCTGCAAAGAAGGCTATAACATACCTGGAGAGCACTTTGTACATCCATCAGCTCCTTTGGTGGAAGAGTTGGAAAATGTGCCCAGGGGGCATGGTAACATTGTAGCCAAGTTCGGGTTGTTTTCGCCGGGTATTCGTCTGAATCCAGAGGCCACGAGAGCAGCAAATAAAGGTCTACCGTATATACCTGAGGGATCGCTAACGTGAATAGCTTCAGTTGCGGAATTGATTGGATTCCTAGAGGAGAGTAATTCGTGCGGTATTTTAGAACATTACCTGTTAACGTTCATTAATTTTAATGCAATTTTATGTTCTAGTCACAAGAAACAGTACATTCCCGCGTTCTGCAAACTGACGTCAACAAGCTGTAGTATTGCCAGTGAATTCAGTTGGACTGAACCGTCCCAACGGTTTCTATTGTTTGTTTCGATGAAGTGTCGATATTAGTAAAGTTACATAAGAGATGAAATGTTACTTAACCCTATTCAGATCCAAGATGGCGTCTGTTCGGAACTAATTTCCAAGACATAATGATGTCATCATCAAATGTTGCATGGATTTGGGGGGGGGGGGGGGGGGAGGGGGGGGGGGGGGGGTTGGAAGTGAATCTCCCGGGTCTGGAAAGATTAAAAAAGAAGCCCGGTCTGAATAGTGTTAAAAATATTTTCTTTTCGAACCCTTTAAAGCATTTAAGCTTTGCATGGTATCCCTGCCGTGCGGTACTTCTCTGATTAACCCCTATATTAAGTACGTATAGCTAGCATATAAAGCAAGGCGAGCTAGGGTAACGGCGATAGTACATCTTCTTTGGGATAAACGTTTCGAGATTTTTCAGTGGAGTCGTTTCAAATTTTAAAGGCACGTATTTACAAAGTACAATTGCAAGTAAAAACGAAAAATATGTCCAAAGTACTGACAGAAGTATTGTGACATTTCTATGTCTTGAACTTGTTACGTATGTCACTTTTGCAATTGTTCTGTTCTTTATTACACTGAAATGAACCAAAGAATACCAATAGAAGCATTAGCAGCGCAATATTTTACAAAATAATATTATTATACATATTATTGCGGGAGCACGACAGCTGACAAGGAAAATAATATAACTCAAGTCAATCAGAATGCTATCACAGGTCCAATATCTGGAACTGAAGGTGATAAGTGACAATATCACAACTGCAAAACTCGTAGTCTAAGTCCAAAAATTTCGATCCATCAAGTTGCATTGAGCTTAGTCATTTTATAAAATAACTATTTAAAGCTGCGTGCGCTGATTGGTTAAAAAAAACCCTGTTTTATCAGACTATAAAACATAGAAAAGCCATTGAGAAATATAGGAAACACTCGCCTGCATGCGGCTCGTGTTTTCCAAATTTCTCTCTTATTATTCTCAAATTCCCGTCGTGTTTTATGACAGCATAAAGCCCCGATCAAACGGTCACAACATTTGTCTCAACATTCTCTCAACCTTTGTCGAGGGCCGATGTTGAGGCCGTCTGACACCCCCTCTCAACAAAGTTGTGACATGTTGAAACGAATTTGAATTCATTCAAACTTTGTCTCAACATCTTCACGACATTTATTTTGTTCTTAAACGTTGAAGCAGTTTGACATGCTCTCCCAAATTTATTGCATGCGCACTTCCCCCTATATATCTCCAGAGGGCGCATGTGTTGAGCATTTGTTGAGAGGTTGTTGAGGCCGTTTGACCGGGCATGGTCTCAACATCTCTCAATATGACTCAACAAATGTTGAGAGAATCATGAGACAAATGTTGTGACCGTTTGATCGGGCCTTAATACATGGCTTTGGCTTCTTTAAGCCCCGATCAAACGGTCACAACATTTGTCTCAACATTCTCTCAACATTTGCTGAGAGCCAATGTTGGGCCCGTTTGACACCCCATTTCAACAATGTTGAGAGGTGTTGTCACATGTTGAGATGAGTTTAAATTTATTTAAAGGCCCGATTAAACGGTCTCAACATTTGTTGAGAGCCGATGTTGAGACTGTTTAACATCCCCTTTGTCTCAACATCTTCTCAACATCTCTTTTGCTCTCGAAATGTTGAAGCCGTTTGACATGGTATGGTTTCAACATCTCTATACATATGACTCAACAAATGTTGAGTGAATGTTGAGACCGTTTGATCGGGCCAATTTTAAACGGTCTCGACATTAATGCCTCGACATTCTTTCAACATTTGTTGAGTCATGTTGAGAGATTGTTGATAGATGTTGAGACCACGCCCGGTCAAACGGCCTCAACAACCTCTCAACATTTAGACATATTTTTTGACGCCTCGCGCCCCGCCCCCGTACCCAGAGTAGTTTTGTCCTCTTCCCAGATTTCGTTCGCCAAATAATCCAAGATGGCGTCTCCACGATCGAACGTGGCGGCGTAACGATTTCAACGCAAATAATAAAGGGACTGTTCACAGCCTACTCAACATTTCAAGAACAAAATAAATGTTGTGAATATGTTGAGACAAAGTTAATAAAAACTTTGTTTTTTTTTCTTGAAATGCTGAGAGGTTGTTGAGGCCGTTTGACCGGGCATAGTCTCAACATCTCTCAACATTCTCTCAACATGACAACAAATGTTGAGAGAATTCAGTGAGACAAATGTTGGGACCGTTTGATCGGGGCTGTATTTGTTAAATATACTAGCTCTCAATCCCTAAAGCAACTTTTCTAACGCAACTGATACAGAAAGCCAGTCGAGAAAAAAAATATTGCACTCAAAATATTTCTTCTGCGAACTGAACAACCAAACACAATTCTATGAAAACCTATTGTGCAGACAATGAATACAACGATATGCTATGGTTGTCATTTATGAGTCCGCGTGCGGATTGACGGATATACCTCTCAGAGTTTACAAAATCTAAAATCAGCAACTGTTAAGACGTTTTATAGAGTGATTTTGCTTAACCAGTGAAATAGTTACTACACATGCAATTAGATACTATTAGACTAGTATACTATTCTTACATGGCTTGAGGTGGTAAAGATATAACGCGCGCTGTGATTGGCTAATACTCGAGGCCGTATTTTCCTGCAATGCCCACGGGCATTATGAGCGATGTCAATGTTCGGCTGGCAAAAGCGCGCGGGCAACAGCGCGGCAGTATTAGGGAGAGCCATGTAATAAACTCTCACTAGCTCAGGACAGTACTCGACCCATGAATATAGAGAATATCGCCCTCGACCCTTCTTGTACGGATCTCACTTCTTCGTACCGGAACGAGCTCGGGAGATATTCTCCCAGTACGGCCCTCGCGATAGGTTAATAAGCTCGATTAATAAGATCAGGGTTGGTACGGGTCGAGCGTCAATATCACAATACCATACCCATATAGTTTTCTAATCTTGATTTAATTTGTTTCAGAATACGTCTTTTTCGGATTATATAAATATTTCAGGTTGATATGAAACTTCTTGTCTATTGTTGTTAATTTCTACAGCTATGACTCCCAGTCATGTAATAACTGGGAGTATATTGGCCCGTGGTCTTTTTGTATTATCAAGCTAAGGCCTCGGGCTGATATTTTCCAGTGCGGCCCCTCGTACCTGGTTAACAAGATATATATATATATATAAACAATAGCCTCCATTTGGCGAGGAAATATGCTCGGATATTTGTCCGCGGACATTATCTGTTCCGAGAAGCGAACAGTTTTCCGAGAGCGAAGCTCGAGGAAAACTGTGAGCTTCGAGGAACAGATAATGTCCAAGGACAAATATCCGAGCATATTTTTGAAGCCAAATGGAGGCTATTGTAGTTATTATCCTTCAAATATTTTTTCACAAGGCCGCTCTGTTTGCCGTGCCTGAGATCTCGGTCGGCCAAGCTGTTAAACATCAAAATAATTCTGTTGGCGTTCAAAAATATTTCTAGTCTGTTCAAAACAATCAGTTTTATTTAATTCAGCAATTTATTTGAGACGAAAACTGAACCTGCGAACGTGAAACGCAAATTTTCAAAACTGGGGAATATCACTTGGGGAATATCACCCGGATATTCCCCAGTTTTGGCTGAGTCACGTGACGTGTTTAGACCAATCGCGCGCGAGAAAAAATTTTGATGGATTATAACTCTTATTAACCAAGCGCGAGGGCCGTACTGGGAGAATATCGGCCCTAGGTCTTGACAAGAGAGGATGTGGAAATATGCTCGGATATTTGTCCGCGGACATTATCTGTTCCGAGAAGCGAACAGTTTTCCGAGAGGAAAACTGCGAGCATATTTTTGAAGCCAAATGGAGGCTATTGTAGTTATTATCCTTCAAATATTTGTCACAAGGCCGCTCTGTTTGCCGTGGAAGATCTCGGTCGGCCAAGCTGTTAAACATCAAAATAATTCTGTTGGCGTTCAAAAATATTTCTAGTCTGTTCAAAACAATCAGCTTTATTTAATTTAGCAACTTATTTGAGACGAAAACTGAACCTGGGAACGTGAAACGCAAATTTTCAAAACTGGGGAATATCACTTGGGAAATATCACTCGGATATTCCCCAGTTTTGGCTGCGTCACGTGACGTGTTTAGACCAATCGCGCGCGAGGAAAAATGTTGATGGATTATAAATATATATATCTTATTAACCAAGCGCGAGGGCCGTACCGGGAGAATATCGGCCCTAGGTCTTGACAAGAGAGGATGTGATCATCCTCTCTTGGTCTTGACAGTACGGATCGAGCGCAGTGAGGTCCGTACAGAAAAGACCGAGGGCCGATATTCTCCCTTTACGGTCCAGAGCAAGCTTGCCTAAATGGTTAATAATATATTTATTACACGACTTTGTGCTAAAAATTAGCTGTCAAAATTAAATCATAACAATGTAAGAAACTTTACCCGGTCCGATACTTAGGAAATATCGGACCGGCAATAAAGCATTCTGATTGACTGATTTTAGTTATTGGCCCTCCCAACTGCCTTAGTCGTTTAATAAAAAATATATATTGTGTAACAAATGTTTTTCTGATTATTTATCAGTCCAGTATTTTCAAGTATTTATACGAAAGAATACGTCACATTTGAGATTCCAGAACACTGTGGCCAAGAAAGGAATCTAGGCTCAATATCTTCAGCTTCGTCCGCAACAAATATCTGTGAGGAAGATATTACAAAGCGACAATATTAACCCAGAGACCCGATGGCTAGTGCAAAGTATTTAATTTAAATTTGCAAGTTAGTCGACAGTCCAGTGTCCATTCCTTATTTTCCAGCTGGCCCCGGGGGAGCCCAGTACAGGGGACGAGAAAGAGTTCATCGACTATTTTCTCCGCTTTTCCGTCGAATGAAACCACCTCGCTTTTGTAGGTAAAATCTTGTCTTATCATTTTTGCATTCAGCGGCGTGGCAAATTCGCATCTGATCACTCAGAATATCGAACAATTGTTTTCAGACGCAAGTCGTCAAATAAGCTGTGAACGGCTACAGAGAAATTCCTGAGTAGTCGTTCTTGTTTCTGTGTAGATTGTGACGGCAGTGAGGGTGATATTAACTCGGATACTCAAATGGTAAGTACAGAATGTAATCACCCACCTATCAATATACATGTAGGTGACACGTAGCTGTCGCCCCCCCTCAACCCCCACCCCCCTCCATTCCATCCCAAGCTAACCTAGGCTGGTAGGTGAGAGTACAAAACCCCATCGCTAGAAAAATATGGGTCTGATCTGTGACGAGCAATTGTCTTTACATATTTCTTCCCTATATGAGACAAAGACACAGTTACATAAGAATACGTGACAGCTGTGCGTGAATACGTGACAACATGTGCGTTACATGGGACAAGGTCAATTAAAAAAGATATTTCATTTCAAATTTAAAACATTCACCCTTTTAGTTCTGGTTTACCAATAAATATTTAGTGTAACAGTTTTAAAATGTGTAGTAAATAGTGTATTTACACCCTTGTATTGAAAAGCCTTCAAATATTCATTTAAATTTCATTGATGACCTTTTGACCCAGAGATGCTACAAAATATTTATTATTCATGCACTAAAGTGCTTGAATTTAACAACAGTTCATATAGCAGAACACTCACAAACTTCAAATACTTCGATTATCTTGAAGAAAAAAAAATTATTGACTTCAACCCACAGAAAAACACCATCTGATGTAAAAAAACATCTCTGGTTTTAATTTAATTAAACAATTGTTTTAATTTCATTAATTAAGACATGAGGGCAGGAGTTTGCAATGTACATGGTTCTCTGTTTTCTTGAAATATAAATCATTCATTTTTTTAGTATTGCGATTGTGATTCAAAACACGAGATATAATTTAATTTCATAGGTACTGTCATTTATATAAATTAATTCACTCATTAAAACTGTAATGGACAAAAACTGTACTGATTCAGTTTAGCCAATCAGAGACGCGAATGATGACATTTCATTAGTGATTGGAATGAACGCTCGGGGTTGCATGGCTAGCTGTTGCACCAAATTTCGCGGACAACTGCAGAAAGGTTTGTCCGTTGTGACTCTGTTGAATAGTTCATTTCATGTCAAGAAAGCAAGAGTAATCTTCATAAAACTTAACAAGATGGAATTTCTTGAGAACTGAAGAATGATGCGAGGAAAGTCGAAAATATTCTCACTGTGGAGCTCAACGAACATATCGCAATGAATACGAGCCAACTTCCTTTTAGTGGAATACTGGTACGCAGTCTCTGGTATTTATGGTCTGCATATAGTCAGTAATAGTGGGCATTCAGTGTTGTATAGTCTTATACTGTATCTGTTTTTGTGTCAACAATGTAAAGTGTTAAAAAATACTTGTAACTTACACATGCATTCCATATTGATAGGCGCCCCATTTAAATGCCTCTGGTTCGATTGTCTGTATCGGATTATCTGAGAACATTCTTAAATAATAACAATAACAAATTATGTCTCTGCAGAACCAGGATTATATAGTGACCATTAAAGGGTCCCTCTCAACCAGTGTGCTTTGCGGTCGCGTGTTATTGTTTTGATCCGGGGAACTCGATCTCTCGTGGGGCTAATGTATGCCATACTTTCCAAATTGTACTAACTTGGGTCGTCTAACTGCTTTTTGTGGCCAGAACAAGGCCAGAATCCTGCATAAAGTAGTTTTTAACTTCAAGCCGCTATTTTCTATAATTTTGTGGGCATGATTATAATATACCGTATTTTCTATTTTTTACTAAACGCCAGCCTCGAATAAATGAACCGGGTTGAAATAATCGCCGGGTCTGTATTGACGTTTCATATATAATAAAAAAAATGTTCACTCACAACTATAGCGTGGTTTACATTTTTTTCAGAGAGGAGAGAGGTCGCTACTGTCAGGTGGTCACTACTTTGGATAATTACAAGGTTGTCTAACTTTTAGTTATTTTCGAGGAGTAGCTACTTTCGAGATTTTACGGTAGTTTTCAAACAAACAATTTTTTTAAAGCTTCAAATCAGAGGATGACTTTGTTTGTTGGCAAGTGTGTCTGGGGACATCTTTGGAATAAAAGCATTTCATAAAACCCTCTTAAAAAATCATAAAATAAATAAATAAATAAATAAATAAATAAATGACATACTGGTCTCAAAAAACGGTAAAGCTT
The DNA here is from genome assembly GCA_029204205.1 of Desmophyllum pertusum. Lineage (NCBI taxonomy): Eukaryota > Metazoa > Cnidaria > Anthozoa > Scleractinia > Caryophylliidae > Desmophyllum > Desmophyllum pertusum. The sequence continues at coordinate 3,483,001 of MU825877.1, forward strand.
TAAAATATCTAGCCTTATGTGATATAAAGTGTGTTTTATTTCGTTTAAAATAATTACAAGTTATGTTCGTACCGGTTCGACCAGTATAAAATACTCTGTGCAGAGTAAGTGATTTAGATTGTCTCATTTTGATGACGTCACATAAACACACTCCATTTAGGGCGCTCACACTTGATAATGATATTTTCTTCCTCCTCTCACTCTCAACAGTGTATTAATCGTAGCTACTCACAATATACTAGGTATAGATACCCAATCGGGTGGATTAACATTACTGAAGGTTCGGCGTGGAATATTCTCTAATTTGTTTGCACTCAGAAATCTAGGAGTTAATAGAAGTAAACATTATTATAATACTGAGATTGATACTTATTCTTACAACATATTAATCCTCGGACGTTCAAGGAGAAGGTTTTTTCGAAATTTTGAAAATAGGATGCTCACACTTTCAGTAGATGTTTATTCATCCTCCTCGGATATTTTGATGTGACAACTGTTTCTCCACAGTTTTTGACGTTTCCATGGAAACCGCGTAATGACATACAGGTTTACGCAATTTCTAATCTTCATTATAATATATAGATGTTATTGAACTAGCGTGAGGTCCGTATTGGGAAAATATTGGTCGAGTTCTTTTTTGCAAGTTTATGGACGAGCCGAAGGCGAGGTCCATAAACTTGCAAAAAAAGAACGAGACCAATATTTCCCAATACGGACCGAACAAGCTAGCTCAATCAAGTTTTTTATTATAATGGCTTTTTAAAACATTTGCTGATAAATTAATGCAACCATTCTCGGCTAACGCGCGCGCGCCAAAGCTAAGCATATTCTTGCATTTTTCAGGCCGCTTTGCGAAAAGTTTAACCAAAATTGTCCGCCAGACATGAGGAAAAATGTTTCTACTTAATAGAAAACAGTTTTCTTTTGTTCAATGTTTCATAAAAGGAATTCGGCGAAATGAGTTCGTGAGCGGTCCATCTTAGCGGTCCGTATTGCAAAATTCGGACCGCTCAGGGAACCAATCAGAATGCTCCTTTTCATCGTGGACCAGTTTGCCATATAATAAATGTATATAATTTTTCTTAACTCTACTATTCAGACCGGGCTTTTTGGGGCCTTCTGGAACCGGGGGGGAGGGGAGACTTCAGAGGCCCGTCCTTTGTTACTCCAAGAGTATTAAAGCTACGACAATGAAACAGAGGGAATATATTAGTACGTCCAAAATGTTTCTTTTGGCGTATGCAACATGTCATTTGTCATAGAAATTACGTCATTACATGAACTAATCACCAAATTTTAGAATGAGAATACAACAACTGAGAAAGGCTGACTGTACGGTTGGAATAAATGTTATAATATATTTTCCAATATTTCGTCAGGCACGGCCTGACTTCATCAGGGAACTAACTCCAAAAAGTAAAAACGTTACAATTCAAATATATGAGAAACAAAAATATCATATGCCATGAAAGCTAAATACAATGTTTATAGTTCTTCACGCCTGTTAATACCCTTGGGTTCAAGTGTACCCCTATCGATAAGCTACGCCTCTCGAGCTTTGCATATAGCGTCACGAGATGAATGTATGAGTTCTAATGGGATAAGTTCTATGTCGGTGTGTGAATGATTGTCGAAAATAAAGTGATCTGAAACTGCAGTAGGTCTAGAGAAAGGGGTGGGTCTGTCAACTGGTCGTCGGTATTCGATAAAACGGTCTTTAAGTCGTCGTTTTGTCTCACCTATGTACTGTTTGTTACAACGTCGGCAGTGTACCATGTAGCTGAGATTTTCAGAGTTGCAGTCAATGTAATGGGTGTTTGGTCTGGTCTCCCCGGTAGTGAAAAATGTGTAGTGGGTACGCCCGTTAGTGATGTAGTTGCAAGTAACACAGTTGTTACCGAATCTGAAGGATCCCTTGGGAAGGTTGGTTTTGTGTGACAGTACGTAATTTGGTTCTAACTAATATGTCGATAAGGTTGCCAGTGCGTCGAAAGGCATCAAGAGGTGTAGATTTAAATACATTAATGCAACGTTGGGAAGAAGAGAGAATGTTGAAATGTTTATGACTGATAGATGATATTAAGCGAAGGGCGGGGTTGTATGTGATAACAAAGGGAACAAGACTGGGTGGGTCAGATGTGGTAACACTGGGTTGGAGTGCCTCAATACGTGTGAAGAGAGATTGTATCCACGGTTGTTGAGGTATTGTATAGGTTCATTAGTACGTAATGTGAAGGTTACGTCGGAATAACATATGCGTCGAAGTCTGAGGTCGAGATTAAATGGAGTGGTTCGTTTGGTATGTATGGGGGTGGGGGGGGGGGGGGGGGGGGGGGGGGTGACATGAAGAGTGTAAGATGTACTGATGTTTATCCTTAGGCTTAGTATAGAGATCTGGTGAAATCTCACCATTGTTGAGAATGACCTTGATGTCAAGAAAGTGGATAGATGTGGATGAATGGGACGAGGTACATTTGATAGTGGGATGAAGGCTGTTAAGCCAAGAGATGAAGGCAATCAGCTCGCCTTCAGTGAGAGTCCATATCATGAAAATGTCTTCGATGAAACGCCACCGAGTATGTGGCTGGTGTGGTGCATGTTTGAATGTGTCGTTCTCAAACTTAGCGAGGAATAGATTACCGTATGAAGATGCCATGCGTGTACCCATAGCTGTGCCGTGTGTTTGGAGGAAGTGGTTGTTATTGAATTCGAAAATGTTCATGGTAAGAATGAGCCAGATAAGGTCGCCAAGAGTCTCTGTGGGTGTGGTGGAGGTAGAGCGATCGCGAGTGTTAAGGTAATGCCGACACGCGCGTCGATACCTTTGTTATGTGTAATATTGGTATAGAGTGACGAAACATCAAGTGTGACAAGAATGGCGTTACTAGGTAAGCGTCCATGTTGGTCATGTTTAGTGAGGAAATGTGTAGTGACGGTCTTTGATGAAAGATGCCGTGGTGTGAACTAGAGGTTTGAGATGGTAGTCGACGAATTGAGAAATACGTTAGCTGTGGGGTGACCGTTGCTGGAAACAATAGGACGTCCAGGATTGGGGGGTGGGGGGAGGGGAGGCGGGAAAGTGAAAGAGAGCTTGCAACGATGTCTCAGAATTTTGAATGCCGCCCCTCAAAACCCCCCGCCGTTTCCAGCTGTTTGAGCTGTCACTGAAATTTGCTTAATTGAAACTTCGTGGTCGTCTCAATTTTCTACGTAACGCAATGCCTTGTATTCGATCTCACACGCTCGAAAGTCGTTTCTCGAAAAGTACTAAACGGATCGAATCGAAAAATATCTCTATCGATAGGGGTTTCAAAGCGTAGGACAGCTAGAATATTTATTCCCCGTTTGTTAGAAATTCCGCTCTGAAATTTATGTTGCAAGATTTTGCATATTTAATTACAAAAGCCAGTGTGTAGTATTTCCCAGTATGCTACGAAAAATGTGTTTCTCCGGAACTACCGTACCATTTGACTCGAGAGAGGTCTCTTTGGAAAGCATTTTCAAAGCGCTGAACAGAAAAAATATTTATTACGTGCCCCTTCGAAGTTTACTTCCAAAAATACCTGAACTAATTTTTCTGCATGAGTGATAAACACTAAAGCGTCATGTTTTGCAAAGAAGACGTCATCAATTAATTAATTTCCACCAATCAGCATTTCGCGTCGATTTTTTGAGCGCAGATATTCAAAACTCTGAGACATCGTTGCAAGCTCTCTTTCACTTTCCCGCCTCCCCACCCCCCACCCCCCATAAAACCCCAGAGAGCTTGCTCGCAGGCTATACCTTTTAGGGGTTAAAATTCGTGATTTGGTACCGCTTAGGTGTTTAAAATATAAAATGACTGCCGTTAGAGTTATTCCGGTACCTTTTAGGGTATTAAGCTGGAAAAAAAATACTGAACAGGGACTAGTATTGTCTTAGAATTGGTACCTCTTAGGGGTGAAAATGAATTCGAGCCACACCCACAAAACGAGATTTTGGTACCTTTTAGGGGTTCTTTTCAAAATTTCCGGCGATCACCCCCGTCACTTTTATATGGGAGTCCCCCCCCCCCCCCCCCCCCCCTGGGTCAGTGTGTATGAGGAAACGTTTAGTATCCTCGTCGATGATATTGTCGTTGTGCATACGTTGAACGTATAGACTCATACGCGTGTCTGGATGTCTTTAGTAATGTCATCGTCAAGCAGTCTGTAAAATTTAGTATCGTTAAGTTGTCGTAAGCATTCGTTGATGTACCAGTCACGGTCCATGGTCACCGTCCCGGATCCTTTGTCGGCGGGTTTGATGATTATGTCAGTTCGTCTGCTAAGTAGTTTAATAGCGTCACGTTCGCGACTTTCGTTTTAGCAACTTTTGTATGAGTTCATTTTAGCATCTCAATATTTTTGCATTGATTTACGCTTTTATGTATGTCATGAGGAAATAGTAAAGATGGCGGATACAAGATAGCGGATTTTATGACTTCATTTGACAACATATGACGTCATAATGAACACATAACCATCATATATTGTAGGAGCTAGCATAGGGCTATCTTTTAAAGGCATAATTATTTCGATTTGTCTTATAATTGACAAAATGTTCAAGCAAGCAATCGTGGATGACAATCCTGCTGGAGTACGTTGGATCAACTAGTGGTTATAACATACTTGATATATTTAGTTTCCTTTTATTATTTTATTTTATTGTTCTACTGTCAATCAATATTAGCTGTCTTGAGTATTTCCGTTATTTCGCAAATAACACGTATACGAATGTATATTTTCCTCACTGTACCTGAAGAAGACTGGTTTGGGCCTAAAACTAAAAAAATCTACGTTGTATCGGTCTCTGCTTCTACAGTATGTCTTATAATAACGAGAATCCTATAGAAAAGAGGGGGCGGGGGGATGGTCCATCAACCCACCTTGTACGGTCATGACTTTGGCATGGTATGACTCTGAGTACTTTGGATGTACGTCCGAGCGTTAAACCCGTATTCCCTACCTACCAAATTTGTCCATTAATCAGACACAGTTAGATTCTGAAGGATTTTTTAGTATATATTTCTAACGTAATTCAATTATACTTGGATAAAATCAACATTATAATTGTGGTCAATCGGTGGTTTTCATCAATGTTACAAAAGCTAGCAAACGTTGCGCAGAGATCAATGTTTTTTAGCTTTTTAGAATTAACAGTTTAGATTTTATAATTTTGATGACGTCAGATGAAACGGCCACCAATAGGCAATGCATTTGAGAACGACAAATATACAATATTCCATATTGTTCACGAGTTACAGGACATCTGACATGCTGAGGATGAGACATATTATTTATAATACACACAGAAAAAAAACGTTGGTAGTCCTTGTAAAGGTCTCATTGGATACAAAGGTTATCTTGTTATTTTGCAGAAACCTAAAAATCAATTGCTAAAAGTTAATTGATATTATTATACATTTTGCTCACTATCTCTATTCTCATTGGCTGAGAGCATACAGTCAACTCTCTCGTAACGGACACCTCTATAAGACGGACACCTCTCTAAAACGGACACCTGGAGTTGGTCCCTGTCGTTCTTCAGTCATTTTTCTGTAACTAAAACTCTTTTTAAAACGGACGCCTTTCTGAAATGGACAACGGACACTTTGAAGCAGTCAACGGACACTTGAGAAGTGTGTTTTTCGGTGAAAAAGTAGCCTGCGTGGCAGGCGGAGAAATGGGAGGGAGACGGGAGTTCGGGCGCCAGGAGGCTGGGGAGGGAACCGCCTGCTATAAGAACCCCCATTTGGTCATTTCTGCCGCAAAGTTCTGATTGGTTATTTGAACAATGAGTCGCATTACTGTCACGCAATGCGAAGTTTCTGAAACATAATCAAAATGGCGGCCGATGCGGATGCTTTGTCGAGAGCTTTATCTGATTTGAACGTCGTCGCCAGTTCCAAATTATCTTGAAAACCAGAACAAGAAGTAGCTGTAAAAGGTCTATTAGATGGTAAAGACGTTTTGGCAGTGTTGCCGACCGGGTACGGTAAAAGCCTGATCTATCAAATGTTTGTTCGCGCCAAGGACTTCCAGATGAATGGTAAAGCAACGATTGTTGTTATCTCTCCGTTGATAAACATAATCAAAGACCAGCTACAAGATATGCAATCACTGGGATATTCTGCGGTTTGATTGCAACGACTTATCGCCCGCAGAAATTCGCCAATGTAACTTTAAGGTTATACATGACTGTAGTATAAAACGCGACTCTTACAGTTCGTGACATAATTTTGTATATTTGCCGTTGAAATGCGGTTTGCTTCAAGTGTGTTTCTAACGGGCAATATAAGCTTAATTATAGGACTTTCAAGTAGAGCCTTTAAGAGGTCATGTTCACTTTCCTGTCAGGCTTTCGTACTGTAGAGTTTTGACACCCCTGTAATTGCGATGTTTTGCTGAGGTTTGTTTCGGCTGGAGGGACTGGATATTAAATATTCCGGGTAGGACGTTTATTTCTTGCATTTCCTTTCAAGCCGGGCCCGGCATTTTCGATCGATTGCTTCTCTCTGGAGTGATAGTCGTGGGAAGCTGTCTTTTGTTCCGATCGTCTGCGCAGTTGACATCCAAAGTTCACAGCCAAAGCCATTCTATTCTTCCCGACGGTGAAAATAAACTTTCAAAGGAAGCCCTTCCTAACTTTCACCACATAATTGCTTTCTTTCCCCTTTGCAAACCTTTGCGAGAGTTGCGGCCATTCCGTTCTGAAGATTTTCTCATGATACTTGGCTGCTCGTTCATGCAATAATTACTTTTCACACCTTCAAAATTTCCGCGTGAAGTCAACCATGTAGATAAGCGCGTGATTGGTCGTTGCATTGACAGTTGACTTAATTAGATTACAAAAATATCGGTGGGCGGAATTGCAAATTAAACGGCTTTAGTAGCAGGCGTTCCCTGCCCCCCTTCTCGCCGATCGCGCTTCGCGCTCTAACTCCCCTCCTCCCTCCCCTTTCTACGCCTGCCACGCAGGCTAGTGAAAAAGTACTTCATAGCGAAGAATAGATGTTGAATATGACATCAAATACGATTTGGGGATTGAAGCAATATTTGTATTACAGTTGCAAATACGTCCTTCAGTTTGTCTTATTTTGTACAGTACAGTTCTTAGAAGCACTTAACTTTTGCTTGAAGAAATGAGTGTACCTTCCTATTTTATTAGTCTTGTTCCAATTTCTAACTCGTAATAAACGACCTGAATTTCTGTGTATTTACTGTACCGTACCTTCTGTTTCTACTATCTCAGGATTACTGGTGTCAGGTTACCTCGGCTCTCTATAAGGCGGATACCTCTCTAAGACGGACACTTGGTGCCGGTCCTGACGGTGTCCGTCTTAGAGAGAGTTGACTGTACAGCTAATTTACGCTGGCATCGAATTGACGCGTCATAACTACAGACACTATGATTTATCATGTAATATAATTACACGTCATACCTACAGACATGTTCATTGACGTCATTTACGTGTACTACGCGTCGTTCGCTTCAGTAGCGCCGGCAGCGAAAAATAAATTAAAATACTCCACAATCCGCGAAGAAAAGTATATAAGGAAAGGAAATAAAACGCCGCATAGTTAAGCCCAAAATGATGATTTATCTCATTGTTCCTTATTCTTACTAATTTTCGCGAGTACTTAATTTCGCGAAAATGACAGAGCCATATTTCGCGAGTATTAATTTTCACGATTTCACGTGATAAATGGACTCCAAATATTAATCACCGTTTAAAAAATCCGTCATTCATAATCGCCAGGAAAGCGTTCAATTGATGACTTGAAAGAAAAACAGTATTGTGAATGGTAATTTTGACGACTACATCAGATACATTTTGCAGGAATTGCAAGAAAAACGACGAATCAGATGAGGAATGTGGAGATGCATAAATTACGGACAGAATTGTGACAATTTTTACCATTTGTATTTTACCAAATTACAGTGTCAATTTTCTTTGTGTAATGGGGTATTAAAATTTCGCGCGTTTAATTTTTGCGGCACCTTTTTTCCCGAGTATTTAATTTCACGTATTTTTTTCAATCGCGAAAATCGCGGAAAATTAGCACTCGCGAACATTAGTAATAATAAGGTACTTATTTTCGCGGGAACTTATAATTTCACGAAAATTGAAGAGGCAAATTTCGCGCGCGCGAGACTTAAATTTCGCGATTTGGCAGAAAAATCGTGTTAAAAGGAACTAAATATCGCGAAAAGTTTCCGAATGCTGATCCGCATTAACAAACAGGTAGTCTCAGAATTGGTGCTACAGAATTTAATTTTACATAGCCATATTTTGCAATTATATTGAACGGGACCACGTCCATAACACAACAATAAAGACAAAGACAAAGAGGTACAAACGTTATACTACACAGGGCAGCATTTACGATATGTCTTTTCTCTCTTGTATTGCATAAATACCAAAGGCATATTTATAACCCCAGAGTCCAGAATTCTTCTTGTAGGGATGCTCCGTTATAATCATGTGAACTGAGAACTGACGTTAAAGTTAATACAGGAGTATTATATCCGGGTATAAATTTCGCGTCGCTAATTTTCAACCTCATCCAATAATTGTTTATTGTCATTCGATGCTTGTCGTTTCTCAATTTTTATTGGCCAAGAACCCACCACGTGATCTGAAATAACTGACTACGAATAATGGTCTACTCAAGCGCACAACGGTGCAAAGTTATTTAGCTGCAAATAATGTTCTGCTCATGCGTAGTTGTGTCCACTTCTGTGAAAAATGGCAGCTCGCTTTCCAGAGTTGTCGGAGAGCGATTTGACATGTCTGCTAGACCAAAAAACAGCGAGAATACAAAGAAGGCAAGTGGAATTTATGTGTTGTATGTTTATGTATAATTTACAGTCGACGGAATAAATTATTGAACTGAGAAGGACTTCTGCGATCACTTCAGCAAGGAGCGCGGCTTCCCGCTTCCCAAAAATAATTGCGAAAAACAAACTCAGGGATCTAACGATAAAACAATTATTGTACTCGGTTATCGCAAAAATATCGTGATTGCCCATGTCTCGCAGATCAAATAATTGATCAGCTCGCCACTGAGAGGCACGGTTTTTTGCTCAACCTCGTCCAATAATTGTTAATTATTTTATTTCTGGACCTCTGCAGATTAGAATGCTCAAAGATTATTACAAATGAGACATGGGAATCAAACGAAAAGCTATTATTTTAGCTACAAAAATTAAAACCACAAATTGCGATACTTACAGCAACAATAAATTCTTCAAACAACATAAGGCATTTGACAAATGTTCAATCATGTTGTAAGAAAGATCTCTAAAGGACAAACAATTATCTAATTAGCATATGGCTTAACCAAAACTTTCCAAAATAGCACAAAAGAATCTACGTGGGTTTACGGCGTTCTTTGCATATTTCGTTGCATATTTTTTATATTTGCATATTTCGTTATATTTCGTTCCATATTTTATGGAATGAGATTTGCAATTGGCTTAAATATATGATAAATTGATAGGAACTATGTTATTTATTAACTGCGCAAAATACGAGAACATTACGAGGACACTTCTCCTGGTCCCGAGGATGTCCCCTTAATGGAAGTTCCACTGAACCTAGAATATCATGTTATAACTTAACAAATATAACACAATTGTAAAACAGTCTCTTGAAGGGAATCTCGGCTGATAAACAGTTTTAACTCCAACGCATACTTAATGGTTCACTTTAACTAGTCTGGGGGTTTTAAGTCGATATTTCCGTAACCGGTTCAAATGCGAAGTGTTCGGTTTTCCGTTTAAATATCCCGCGCACCGCTATTTTTCTTTATGGTAATTTTATGACGCCATTGCGTGGTCGGAGACTTTAATTTGGAGTCTACGGAAGAAGATTTCGCGGTTATTGAACCGGAATACGCATTAGATGCACGTACCTATCGCTAATTTCACGCAATGCTGACTTAAGCTGACGTATTGAAAACTAAAAGTGAATTAAAGTGGCAAAGGAACGCGAACGAGAATGTTACTGGTATACGTAGGATCTGTGAAAGATTTAATCAGCCAAAAATAGAAATACAAATAAAGTAAGCAAGGCTGATACTTCGTAGAACACTTAACGCGACAACGACATGATAGAGTCCAAACCGAAAGCCAAAATGCAACGCACGACCACACAATGACGTCATAACCTCCCATCAAGCTTTGCGAAAACAAACATGGCGGCGCGCGGGAAATTTGAAAGTAGAAAAAGCAGAAACAAATCGCCTAGTATTCAAACGAGTTAAAGAATTATCGAGTTCAAACCTCCTAAACCAGTTTTACACAAACACCAACTTATGATTTGGAACAAAACTGTTTTTCAGCCGAGATTCCCTTTAAACAAAAATATAAGGACAGGCAATTAAGGAAAATCCCAAATTTGAACTGTAAAAAGCTGAGGTTTAATATATCCTATGTATATGTATATACAGCTTTTTACAGTTCAAAGTAGCAATTGTTTTTATCTAGTACTTTATCTCATAAGACTTGATTAGCAGAAGCTCTATGTATATGCCTTGAAGATGAATGAGACACTACAGATGCTGGTATAGGCTGAGTTGAATTGTAAAGTGCATTTGAACTTTGGAAAATGCGCTATATAAATATTGAAATGAATTCGATTTATTATGACGTTTTAAATCTTAATTAGAAACCAGTAAATGAAAAACGTATTTCGATCAACACTGCTGTATCATTTGGAAACGTTTTTTTTTATTCCGCTGATAAGCCCCCCCACCCCCCCCCCCCCCCCCCCCCGGATATAAGCCCCTGTTGATAAGCCCATCCAAAACCCCTTATGAAGTTGTATAAGCCCAAGGCTTATAAGCAGCAGTTTACGGTTATTTTGCAATGATATTGAACAGGACCACGTCCATAAACAGATCGACATGTTTGTTTACGACAAAGAGGTACAGCGTTATACTATACAGGGCAGCATTACGATATGTCTTTCTCTTTTGTATTGCATAAATACCAAAGGCATATTTATAACCCCAGAGTCCAGAATTCTTCTTATAATCATGTGAACTGAGAACTAACTTTAAAGTTATACAGGGGTATTATAGCCGGGTATTAAATCTTCAATTTCGCGATTTTTTTGCAATCGCGAAAATCGCGAAAATTACAGTCAAACTACTGTAACCGGGGCCACCCACACAACGTTAACTAATCACAGGGCAGAACGGAACGATACATTCCAACATTTTTGAATTGAGCCAATCCGATGTCGAGTACAGAACAATGAAATTGCAACTTGTTCGTTCGCGATGAATACAGATGAATGTAAATGCGCCGATCAATTCGAAGCTTCCAGATCATTCCACGATGTGAAAATGTATCATACTAGACGCGTTTTAGCAACTGAATGCAAAGTAGAATTTACATAAGCCTACCTTCGAATGAATTAAATTTAATATTGTTTGAGAGAGGTTGTTGTTCATTTTACAGCGTTTGTTCATTCGCTATTCAACAGCAGTTCATGCTCTGCGGACAAAAACTATTTTATGAAACAGGCAAGATCAGCGACCGCGACTCTCTACACATTGACTGGCAATTGATCAACCTCGTTCCCAGGGTCTACTCCGCTTTCAAGATGGCGGCAGGGCGCGGAGAAGACCCTGGGGGTACACTGATATAACGCCCACGCTGATTGGTCGGTAGATTTATGATTCTTACATTAGTCGTGATTGGCGAAAATAGTCTTCCTTGTAAAATGGCCGACTTGCGGAGTTTTATTTGTTATTTCTTCTCGAATTGAAACGTAAATTATTGCTGTTAAATATTTCCCGTCTTGTTTAAATTATGCACGGCAATTTAAGGAAGAGGTGGAGGTTGACGTTGGACCGTAAATTAATTTGAAATGCCTCAAGGCGCACAGATCAAGAGCTGGAATATCAAGCAAGGTGAATTAAATCAGATCGATGATATGATTACACGTTTATGAATGTTTAAGCTTATGTGTTATTATTCGAAGCCTGGAATTTCTTCAAAGTGCTTTTAACGGCGAATTGAAAATGTGACGGAATCCTGAATTTATGTATTGCTCGCACAAATGAAAATCGAATTTTTCACTCGTAAACTACGTGATCTGTACTTTTCAGAGAATTATTAAGCTTACAATCAAATGATTTGAACAGACAAGATACAATAGTATGACCATTTTGATGCACTGCACTTAAAAGTAAGGAAAGCCCTTCCTTGAAATATATAAGCTGTTTTTCTCAATTTTCTAAGCTGGTATAGGTATTAAATCACCTACAAGTTTACAACATACAGTGGAACCTCTACTTCGGGCCACCTCTATTAAGGGAACACCTCCTTTACCACACTCATATAATGTTTGTAATCCAGATACTGCTATGAAAGGGACACCTCTATTAGTTTACATTTTTGTCTGATGTTGGGAAATTATTGTTCATCGTGGTAGATAGATGAATATTTAATCATTTGTCTCATGATAGAGTCACTTTGAGGTGTTATCAATGATCACAACGTTTAGACTGCTTTGTGTATACTGCTAGTCTTCATCAGGCAATCCTCATGATTATTCCAACTAGATGTTGTTCCCTCAGTGGTCTGCTGCGGTATCGATCGGCTGTTATGTTTCTTGGTCATTAAGGTGGGCCTCCATGGTTGAGGAATTCCGGCAGTTGTGTGTACACTGTATGTCAATAAAGACTGTACTGGGTGCAAGTTTTGTGTGATTAAGTTTCTTTTGGTGTACTGCAGGGTATTGTTTTCTTGTAGGTCATTTCTTTCAGTTTTTGTCTTTTTTGTTTTGCTGTGTTGCAATGTTTTTGTATGACATTTATTGTTTCCTTATGCCCCTCAAATGTATATTGTGTTGGGGAGGTTGTGAATGAATTTATTCAGAGTGATATGGGTTATTTTAATATTTTTTTTGTTCCTAGGAGGTATTGTCATTTTTAGATTGACATGTATAAATAAAGTTGCTTTATCTTCATCTTATTATCCTTGTTATGGAGTATTTTTTTTAGCTGTAGTAATTTTTTGTGCTGGGGATAGGGTCCTGAAGAGGTAAAATGGGAACTGGGATTTGCCTTTTTTTCACTGGAAAAATGGGATTTGGGGCACCAATTTTGCTGTTGGGAATGGGATAATTTGAGCAAGCATTAGGCTGGGAGACTAGGATTTGGGCAAAAATATGGGCTGACCGTGGGCCAGGCCCTCTTCATATATTTTGGGTGCTACT